>CM069594.1:7269119-7724119 GCA_035771175.1 Paratinospora sagittata | reverse complement strand
GAAATAGAAATTTATACAAAAACATGAGGAAATCAGACCATTAACAGCAAACATATAAATATACATACACACGCATATATTACTGAAAGAAAACTTCAAAAACATACCGCATGTAACCAATTTTGAATGAAGAACCTTAGACAAAGACAATCTACATAAGCTGAGCTGTTAGGATTTACAAATTCTTCTAAATTTTCAACATGGAAACAACCACAAACAGAACCCATTGCACATACAGCTCTGGAATTCTTCTTCAATGTAAAGCCTATAGTTGTTTTATCTATAGCTGTTTTGAAACAGCCACAGACAGAACCCAAAGATAATAATTTCGGTGCAAGATTGGGCTTGGCTCTATAGCTGTTCAGATGCTCAATTAATATCTAAATGACCTAAGGCATTAGCTTCTTCTTTATCTCATTGTTTTCATTGGATAAAAGATATATAAATATTTAAGTAGACAAAACAATCACCAATACCAATTTACAGGCTTACAGCTATATAGCTTTTGTTTAAAGCTCAACCATGACAGGGAATACATGCAAAGAGACGGGAATACAAAAAAAAATGAATATTTAAGTAGACAACAAAATTTAAGGTCAGCATCTTCAATCTTTTTAATGTTTAAGTACAACCATCACCACAAAGATAGATAATAAGAAATTATACAGCAAATTTGATTCGTACAAGCAAAGAGATAGGGGAAAGTGCCATTAGAACTAAACATTTTAATTAAAAATTTTAATACATAAATGCACTTCAGAAATGAAACAACCCAAAAAAAGAAAAGAAAACCATTCATATTGCTCCTACACAGAGCCAACCATACAAAACATACACAAAACAAAGTAAAACAAACACTTGATTATGCACAACAAGAAAATCTTCCAACTACTGACCTTTTTGTCTCATAATCCCTTGATTCCCTGAGAAATTCTCCTATTAAATCAAACAAAACAACATAAATTATCTTCAATTACAAAAAAACATATTAAAAAAGCCCGAAAACATTACAGAAAGATTAAAAAAAAAAACTATTATCAACTGAATTTCTGATCCAGCGTACCGAGTTTTTGAAATTCTGATTCAGAAAGATCAGAAAGATTAAAAACGCACGAGAACAATACAGAAAATCAAACAAACAGAATCGAGATTGAGCGAATTGAGGTTTGTAATGGCTTCTGCGACGTTAGGACCGAACTTATGCAACTTCTTCTGCACTGTAGAAGAAGAAGAAGAAGAAGAAGAAGAAGAAGAAGATGAAGAAGCGATGCGGAAAGCCTCTGATCTATCTTGTGTTCTGACCAGAACTTGCTCTGCGAGCCTCAGATTAAAATAAAATCCAATCAAAAGAACTTACCGATATTTCATATTTTTTTGATGAATTTGCTGATTATACGAAGGACGACGTCATGGTTTTTTCCCTGCTTTTATTAAATCTGTTAGATTAGAAGGTTTGAGTATTTTTTCCAATAAATTGGTATCAGAGTTACCATTCAAGTTGTACTTCAATTGATTAAAGTATGAAGAGATTTACAGATGTCGAATTATTCATCCAACTTAAAGTTTGATGTGAAAAAGTGTGATAGAAAAATTAATTTTGGCTTATGGCAATTGTAAGTCCGATTTATTCTGCAGAAGGCTTTGATAGGTAAAGGTAAAGAAAGTGATAAAGATTGGCAAGAGCTAGTTACGAGAGTTGCTAGTACGATACAACATTGTCTTGCAAAGAATGTCTTTGGGAATATAAAGGGTAATTTTACAGCAAGAGATCTTTGAAACTTCTAGAAAGCTTGTATATGACAAAGAGTCTCTCAAATCGGTTGTATCTTAAAGAAAAGTTTCACATGTTGCATGTAACACCCCGTAATTTTAAGTAAATACATACATTGAAGTACGCGTATATCGAGATGTATAATACACGTATTTTATACGTATGCGCTAAATATACGCGTGTATGATTAGTAAATAAATAAAATTATGAGATGGAGTTGAATTACATTGATTAATTTATGGGGTTGGTTAATTAAAAATGTGGATTTGATTATGATTGAATGAATTTAATGAAATTTGATAGAGGAGTTAGTTAATAAAGAGAGTCACGGTGCATGGAATCTTTGTATATATAAATCTAAATAAAAAAATAATAATAATAGAAAAATAAAAATAAAAAAAAATAAAGAAAAAAATCTATCTAGTTGCATCCAACGTGGGATGCAACTAGAATATAAAAAAAAAAAAACTAATAAATAAAAATAAAACAAATGAAATAGAAAGGAAGAAGAAGAAGACGTTGCAGAAGAAGTTGCAGACGGAAGGAGAGAAACAAAGAGAAGAAGGAGAAGAAGAAAAAGAGAAAACGCGAGATTCGCGCCAAATTCGACGTGCCGGTAAGCTATTTTTGCTATTTTTCGTAGTAAAATTACTATCTAAGCTAGATGTAACATTTCTAGAGGAGTAATTTTTGTCGTAGGAGCCGTTTTACGGCATTTTCAAGAATTGGGGTTTTGGACCCAACGTGAATGAAACTCCGCTAGAATGGTAGAAAATGCTCCCTGGACTGTTAGAAACCCGAATATGTGGTTAGATTCAATTTTATGATTTTTGGAGCCGTTGGACAATTTTAATACAATTTACATCTTTCGGATGAATAGTAAAAGTGAATAATGAATAGTAAAAGTGAATAGTGAATAGTGAATAGTGAATAGTAAATGTGAATAGTTAAAGTGAATAGTGAATATTGAATAGTAAATAGTAAAAGTGAATAGTAAAAAAAATGAATAGTCCTGTGAACAGTGAGTTGATATTTTAGTAGCTACCGAAATGGTAAATGATGATTCTAATCTATGGTCATTTCAGTGTTTAAATTGAGAGCTTAAGGGCATGGATAAACGCTCTTGAGGAAGCCCTATTGTTGCTCGATTTTAGCAGTTGAATTAGAAAACCCGTGTAACCACTGTGAGTATAGTTTTCTTGATTTGGTTCTTGTATGGCATTGTACGCATATAAACTGTTTGATTGTACGCATGTGATATTATATATAAGGCATTGAGTTTTATGGATCATGTAAACTGATTTTAGCATTGGAGTTTGTAATGATGAGGCTTTGCGATTCCTCATTGTCATTTCGTTAGGTCTGTCCTAACAAGGGTTGCGATCCTTGAAATGACTGTTAATTGGGTAATGAGATGTTGTGGCTACCTTGTAACGGCCGTACAACGGTTAGACCCGCTCTCGTGCCTTGCGGAGGAGGGAGATTGTGCATGGTGTTATTGAATTGGGTCATGAGAAGTTGTGTCTACCTTGTACGACCATACAAGGGTTAGACCCGCTCTCTTGCCTTGCGGAGGAGGGGGATTGTGCATTATGTTATTGAAAATCATGAAATTTATGATGTTGACATGTACAATATATTCATTGAATGATGCATGTGTTGAATAAGTGTTTGAAATAATTTTAAATGTCATATTTCTCTAAATGTATATAATTGCCATCTCAAGAACTATATTCACTGAGCTGTTGTTTGCTCACCCCATTTCCTCCAACATTTCAGGTATTGAGTCGAAGGGAAAAGGAAAAATTTGTGAGTGATAATCACGTGAACCTTCGTCTGGTACATGCACGTATACATGGAGGAAATATTATTATTTTGATATGTATAATTATCACACAATATATATATATATATATATATATATGTAATATCACCTAGATGGGTTGTGTGGTAATACTATCCGATGAAATGAGATGATCATAGATATTTATCAGATGAGACTTTAATTTGTGAAATGAATGAAATGATGATAGAGATCTATATTGAATTTGATTTGTTGTATAAAAAAAAAAAAAAAATTCTGTAAGTTTGGGATAAATTGTGAGAGTACGTGAAGGCTTACAGTGTATTGTATACTGTATACGGGTATGTACAGTGTATAGTACATTGTGCCGGTCATGACGTCAGCCTACGTCAGGGGCGTCGTGACAATATTGGTATCAGAGCCACGTTTAGGATTAAAAGCCTAAAAGATTAAAAGTTTTATTATATTATGTTTGTTTGTAGGGTATATGTACGGGTACATAAAGTATCGTATAAAGACTTAATAATCGGATTGTCTAACTTATGTGTTTTTCAATCTCTGTGAATGACAGATTGAAATGGACCTACAAGAAGAAAGGTTGACGAAATTGGAAGAAATGATGATAGCTCAGCAGAGACAAAATGCTGAGATGATGCGTATGTTGACACGCCTTCAAGATAATCAAGGGCCTCCAGCACCTGTAGTACCCGAGGTTGGTGCCAGTAGTGCGGGTGCATCTGCAGAACAACCTGTGCCAGTGCAGGAGATAGTAGAGACTCATGAGGATATAGATGAGACTCGCAGATATGAAGATGTGATGAAAGCATTTAAAAGACGTGAGCCGCCTATGTTTGATGGCAATCTAGAGTTAGAGGTTGCTGAGGATTGGCTTCTGAGGATCGAAGTTATATTTGAGGACATGCATGCACTGGATAGGGACAAGATTAAACTTGCTCGATTTAAATTTTCGAGTAAGGTTGAGAGATGGTGGCAAACAATAAGCCGAGCTCAGGGACCCATAGATACTTGGGATCAATTTAAAGAAGTATTCTACAAGACATACTATCCCCCGTCTGAGGTTGACAAAAGGCATAAACAATTTATAAAATTACAGCAATGAAACATGTCTGTGAGAGAATATGAATATGAGTTCAATAGATTAGCCTTGTTTGCCCCTGAGATGGTACAAACAGATCTGATGCGAATGAAGAGGCTCAGGGAAGGATTTAATGATCCAATCCAGAAAGGTTTAGCTCTTGCTGGTGTTCAAACTTATGATCAGGCAGTGCGACAGGCACTGGATTATGAGACAGTAGAGATGAAAAATAAGCCACTACGGGCAATGCCCACATCACAGGTAGGTATAGAACAGCAGGTATCTTATCAGAGTTCGAGAAAGCAGAGATGGGACAGAAACTGGTAGGGTGAACAGAAAAAGGCAAAGATAGTTGAGAGGCCTACTGCTATGATTCCAGTTACTCCTCCAACAGTAACGCTACCACCACCGGCAGGCAGAATATCACAGTCTGTTACGAGGCCACCGACACAGGGATCGTCGGTTCGGGCACCATGGCCGCATAGGGGACCAGACAGTCAGAGTGGTTGGCGTTCCATGCCAGGCACTGCGTCGCAGACAGCTTCATCTGCATATCGTCCTCTTTTCACATGCTTTCGATGTGGGAACAAGGGACATAAAGCGTACCGGTGTCCTTTGCAGTCAGCCCCGCAGACTCCAACAAATCCATCTGCTACTGTTCCTATTCACACGCTTGTCAGAGAGCAAGCCAGGGCCGTTACCGAGCCAGATCCAGAGGCGAACAAGAACTTGGTGGAAGGTATGATTTCTATTTGCGACACTATGATGTATGTGTTAATTGATGCTGGATCCACCTTGTCATTTATTGTTGGCCACATGGTAGATAGGTTGCATTTAACTCCTATTAGGATTAGTACACCGTTGGTTCTGAGTACTGCAGCAGGAGACCGAATCTACCCCAATATGTTGTGTGAAAAGTGTGTGGTCAAATATGCAGATCATGAAATGATTGTGAATCTTAGGGTTTTAGAATTTCTGGAATTCGATGCTATACTGGGTATGGATTGGTTGGCTGCCTATCATGCCCATGTGGACTGCTTTGATAAGAAAGTAGTCTTTCAAATACCAGGACAACCCGCATTTATTTATAGTGGCAAGACTTCTTTAAATTCTCCCACTCGAGGCAGGATGGCCACTAATGCAGAGATAGGGATGTTGGCTAGTATAAAGCCAGTAAATGTAAAGGACTTAGGCGTTCAGATAGCAGATATTCTTATAGTATGTGAGTACCCAGATGTTTTTCCAGAGGATTTACCAGGCTTACCACCAGTACGGGAAATTGATTTTCTTATTGAACTGATACCAGCTACAAAGCCTATTTCAATTCCACCATATCGAATGGCGCCAAAGGAGTTACAGGAACTCAAGGTGCAATTAGAGGAGTTGATGGCAAAAGGGTTTATTACCCCGAATATGTCACCATGGGGAGCGCCTGTCCTGTTTGTGAAGAAAAAGGATGGCAGCTTGAGGTTATGCATTGATTATAGACAGCTAAACAGGGCGACAGTGAAAAATAAGTATCCTTTACCCCGTATCGATGATTTATTCGATCAGTTGAATGGTGCTAAACTTTTCTCTAAAATTGATTTAAGATCTGGATACCATCAGCTAAGAATACGGGAAGAGGATGTACCAAAGACTGCGTTTAGAACACGGTATGGTCACTATGAGTTTCTTGTTATGCCCTTTGGACTAACCAATGCCCCAGCCATGTTTATGGATTTGATGCAAAGGGTATTCAGACCATATCTGGATCAGTTCATTATTGTGTTTATTGATGATATACTCATTTATTCCAAGACTCAGGAGGATCATGAGCAGCACCTCCGCATCACTTTGCAAACACTGAGAGAGCATCGGTTGTATGCTAAATTCAGTAAATACGAGTTTTGGATACATGAGGTAAGATTTTTAGGTCATGTGGTTAGTGCAGAAGGTATTTCTGTTGATTCTGCTAAAGTTGAGTCAATCATCAATTGGCCAAGACCAACCACAGTGACTGAAATCCGTAGTTTTCTGGGTCTCGCTGGTTATTACCGAAGATTTGTGGAAGGCTTTTCCCGATTGGCTTCCCCACTCACAAGGCTGACTCAGAAAAATGTGTCATTTGTGTGGACTTCTGCATGTGAGGATGCTTTCACTGAGTTGAAGAAGAAACTAACTACTACCCCAGTTTTAGTACTCCCAGAACCTGGAAAGGAGTTGGTGATTTACACCGATGCATCACATTTAGGTTTGGGATGTGTATTGATGCAAGAGGGTAGAGTGATTGCTTATGCATCCAGACAGTTGAAGATACATGAGAAGAATTACCCTGTACATGATTTAGAACTAGCAGCTGTGGTATTTGCATTGAAATTGTGGAGACATTACCTCTATGGGGAAAAGTTCACACTGTATTCAGATCACAAAAGTCTGAAATATTTGTTTGACCAGAAAGAGTTGAATATGAGACAGCGTAGATGGTTGGAATTCCTAAAAGATTATGATTTCACGTTAGAATATCATCCTGGAAAGGCCAACGTCGTAGCTGATGCATTGAACCGAAAACGGGTTGAGACCCAAGTGGTAGCTTGTCAGATGGCCCAGGAGTGGCGACTTTTAGTGAGAGCTACTATGATGAGTGTTCTCTCCATGGCTCCACAAGTTGACATTTGTGCTCAGATGCATATACAGGTGACAGATTCGTCTATTCAAAAGATTAAGGATATGCAGCAGCATGATCCTGATCTTGGTATGTATGAGTCGTGGGCAGATCGTGCAGACAGGGCAGATTGGCAGAAAGGTCCAGATGGTGTCCTGCGTTATCAGGGGAGATTATGGGTACCCGTGGATAGAGCATTGAGGGCTGAGTTATTAGAAAAAGCACATAGATCTCAGTATACCATTCACCCAGGGTCTACAAAAATGTATCATGATATGAAGAGAACAGTATGGTGGCATGGGATGAAGAAAGATATAGCTGAGTATGTGCGAAATTGTGAGGTGTGTCAGCAAGTGAAAGCTGAACATCAGAGACCAGGAGGTCAGATGCAACCATTATCTATTCCAGAATGGAAATGGGAGCATATCACGATGGACTTTATCACAGGCTTGCCCAGATCTCAGGGTAGATTTGACGCCATCTGGGTCATAGTTGACAGATTGACTAAATCTGCACACTTTCTTCCAATGACCACTAAAGACTCGATTGATAGACTGAGCAGATTGTATGTGCGGGAGATTGTCAGGTTGCATGGTATACCTGTTTCTATTGTGTCGGATAGAGATCCGCGGTTCACATCGAGCTTTTGGAAGGCCATGCAGGCCTGATTTGGTACTCATCTCCGTTTTAGTACAACATTTCATCCTCAGACTGATGGCCAGACTGAGAGGGTGATTCAGATGCTGAAAGACATGCTCAGATCGTGTATTTTAGAGTTTGGTGGGACTTGGAGTGAAAGTTTACCATTGTGTGAGTTTGCTTATAATAACAGCTATCAGGCCAGTATTGGCATGGCGCCTTATGAAGCTTTGTATGGTAGGCCGTGCAGATCTCCGACTTGCTGGTATGAGGTTGAAGAATCACAGTTGTTGGGACCGAAAGGTGTTATTGATCACACTGAGCAGGTTAAACAGACCAGACAGAGACTGAAAGCTGCCCAAGACCGACAGAAGAGTTATTTTGATAACCGCCACAGACCTTTAGAGTTTACAGTAGATGACCTCGTGTTGCTTAAAGTCTCGCCACAGAAAGGTCAGATGCGGTTTGGGGTGAAAGGAAAATTGTCTCCTCGCTTTATTGGACCGTTTAAAATCACAGAGAGGATTGGTCCATTAGCATACCGGATTGCTTTGCCTCCTCAGTTAGTCGGTGTTCATGATGTGTTTCATATTTCTATGTTGAGGAAATATCATTCAGACCCGACGAAGTATCCACCCTCGACACATCTGTTAGATGTAACACAGTTACAAGTTGGGGATGATGCTACATATGAAGAGAAGCCCATTCAGATTCTTGATAGGAAAGTTCAACAATTGCGAAATAAAGCAATTCCTTTGGTCAGAGTCAAATGGCAATTTCATGATAATGAGGAGCAGACTTGGGAACGTGAGGACTGGATGAGGGAGACATTTCCTGATCTCTTTACCACTTGAGGTACTTTTCTCCTTATTTGTTAAATTTCGAGGACGAAATTCTTTAAAGTTGGGGATATTGTAACATCCCGTAATTTTAAGTAAATACATACATTGAAGTACGCGTATATCGAGATGTATAATACACGTATTTTATACGTATGCGCTAAATATACGCGTGTATGATTAGTAAATAAATAAAATTATGAGATGGAGTTGAATTACATTGATTAATTTATGGGGTTGGTTAATTAAAAATGTGGATTTGATTATGATTGAATGAATTTAATGAAATTTGATAGAGGAGTTAGTTAATAAAGAGAGTCACGGTGCATGGAATCTTTGTATATATAAATCTAAATAAAAAAATAATAATAATAGAAAAATAAAAATAAAAAAAAATAAAGAAAAAAATCTATCTAGTTGCATCCAACGTGGGATGCAACTAGAATATAAAAAAAAAAAAACTAATAAATAAAAATAAAACAAATGAAATAGAAAGGAAGAAGAAGAAGACGTTGCAGAAGAAGTTGCAGACGGAAGGAGAGAAACAAAGAGAAGAAGGAGAAGAAGAAAAAGAGAAAACGCGAGATTCGCGCCAAATTCGACGTGCCGGTAAGCTATTTTTGCTATTTTTCGTAGTAAAATTACTATCTAAGCTAGATGTAACATTTCTAGAGGAGTAATTTTTGTCGTAGGAGCCGTTTTACGGCATTTTCAAGAATTGGGGTTTTGGACCCAACGTGAATGAAACTCCGCTAGAATGGTAGAAAATGCTCCCTGGACTGTTAGAAACCCGAATATGTGGTTAGATTCAATTTTATGATTTTTGGAGCCGTTGGACAATTTTAATACAATTTACATCTTTCGGATGAATAGTAAAAGTGAATAATGAATAGTAAAAGTGAATAGTGAATAGTGAATAGTGAATAGTAAATGTGAATAGTTAAAGTGAATAGTGAATATTGAATAGTAAATAGTAAAAGTGAATAGTAAAAAAAATGAATAGTCCTGTGAACAGTGAGTTGATATTTTAGTAGCTACCGAAATGGTAAATGATGATTCTAATCTATGGTCATTTCAGTGTTTAAATTGAGAGCTTAAGGGCATGGATAAACGCTCTTGAGGAAGCCCTATTGTTGCTCGATTTTAGCAGTTGAATTAGAAAACCCGTGTAACCACTGTGAGTATAGTTTTCTTGATTTGGTTCTTGTATGGCATTGTACGCATATAAACTGTTTGATTGTACGCATGTGATATTATATATAAGGCATTGAGTTTTATGGATCATGTAAACTGATTTTAGCATTGGAGTTTGTAATGATGAGGCTTTGCGATTCCTCATTGTCATTTCGTTAGGTCTGTCCTAACAAGGGTTGCGATCCTTGAAATGACTGTTAATTGGGTAATGAGATGTTGTGGCTACCTTGTAACGGCCGTACAACGGTTAGACCCGCTCTCGTGCCTTGCGGAGGAGGGAGATTGTGCATGGTGTTATTGAATTGGGTCATGAGAAGTTGTGTCTACCTTGTACGACCATACAAGGGTTAGACCCGCTCTCTTGCCTTGCGGAGGAGGGGGATTGTGCATTATGTTATTGAAAATCATGAAATTTATGATGTTGACATGTACAATATATTCATTGAATGATGCATGTGTTGAATAAGTGTTTGAAATAATTTTAAATGTCATATTTCTCTAAATGTATATAATTGCCATCTCAAGAACTATATTCACTGAGCTGTTGTTTGCTCACCCCATTTCCTCCAACATTTCAGGTATTGAGTCGAAGGGAAAAGGAAAAATTCGTGAGTGATAATCACGTGAACCTTCGTCTGGTACGTGCACGTATACATGGAGGAAATATTATTATTTTGATATGTATAATTATCACACAATATATATATATATATATATGTAATATCACCTAGATGGGTTGTGTGGTAATACTATCTGATGAAATGAGATGATCATAGATATTTATCAGATGAGACTTTAATTTGTGAAATGAATGAAATGATGATAGAGATCTATATTGAATTTGATTTGTTGTATAAAAAAAAAAAAAATTCTGTAAGTTTGGGATAAATTGTGAGAGTACGTGAAGGCTTACAGTGTATTGTATATTGTATACGGGTATGTACAGTGTATAGTACATTGTGCCGGTCATGACGTCAGCCTACGTCAGGGGCGTCGTGACATTGCAGATGGAAGAAGGTACAATAATAGCTTATCACCTTAGTGTCCTCAATGGTATTGTTTTTTAGTTAAAAGTAATTGGAGTAAAAATTGAGGATAAAGATCAAGCACTTCGACTGATTTGGTCTCTTTCAGCACTCTATAAGCATTTTCAGACTATGTTAATGTATGAGAAAGATACCGTGAATATTGAAGAAGTTACTAGTACGCTACTTTCTGAAGGGAAAGAGAAGATTAAAAGGTGTTGGTAATGATTCTTCTAAGGGCTTGGCATTGGTGTTAACCTAAGCGGTTCATCACTTAGCACGTCCCTAAGTATGTTTGATGAAGTATATTTTGATGATCAAACAAAATCTCTTTCGATGCTAACGAGCTTTAATTAAAAACCTATTTCAGCACCTTAGGAAAACAAAAAGTCAAAGAATGATTCGATCAAAAAACTCAAGGTCATATCAGACATTCAAGATCGTGTCAATCAAAGGACCTCAAAGATCATATCATGATTTCAAGATCACATCACACGAACGATTCGGTCAAGCTTCAAGTCTACATCATTCGATCAACGTTCACGAAATTCAACTCAAGCTCGAAGTTCATCGAAGATCTCATAATGAAGAGTTGGATTTAGAGATTATGAGAAAAATGAGAAATACACAGTATTTAAGGTATATCATTCTCTAATCGATATTTGCTTAAACGCTTTTCAAAACCATGCACAAATCACTTGAATATTTGCATGTTTTGATCTTACACTTTACGATATTTCAAATGATTTAATTTTCTAGGTTTAATTTGAAATATACCGAGTTTTTATTCGCATTCATCATATTTTTAATCGCGAGTCAAAAACTACTTTTAAAGAGTTTTTTAGGACGCTAATGATTTAACAGCGCTCTCCTGAACTTGATAAGTCGGGATGCTAATGATACATTAGGACGCTGATAATATTTAAGGTTGAATTGAATTGATTCATCATGACACTTACTTGTAGGTAGCTGCCTCCTTTTAGTCAACCTATAAAGTTGTCAGGACGCTGACTCAGCATCAGCTTACCGAAAGATTTTTAAGTTCTTTAAGGAATTTATCTTTGAGGACGCTGATAGTTATAAGTTGGATAAACTATCAGGACGCTACCTAGATAGGAGCGCCCTCATATTTGGGAATCAACTTAATAACTTTCAGGACGTTGATTGTCGTTCAACGCACTTGGTTTGTTTTTCAAATATTTTGAAATGTCAGGACGCTTACATAGTTATAGCGCCATTTGTGTTTTATATTTTAAAATGTAGGATGCTTACTTCGAAAAGTAGCGCCCTCATGTACTTAATTGTCTTAAAACAAAGCAGGACTATAATTATGCATTAACACCCTCAGGTTTAAGTCACTTATGTTGCAAAGAAAGTCAGGACGCTTACAAGTTAGTAGCGCCCTCACTTCATTGTTCAACATGACGCTTATACATAATGAGCGCCCTTAAGGAACAAAACGACAAAGTTGATATTATGCGTCAAGACGCTGATTACGGAATCAGGACGCTAATTCAACAGCCGTCACTGTTCTAACAAGTACACTATATCAGTCTGCTTTTCCAGAATAGATCTTTGCACAAAATCCTTTTCAGATTTATTAGAGATTTTCTCTGATACATGAATCAAGTTTCTCTAAAACTTTCCTTATTCGTGTAGTCTAAAAAGAATCAGAATGTTAGTGAAAATTGCAGTTGCCATTTTCATATAACATTCTAACCGTTATGTGTAAATGTTCACATTGTATTTGAATTTTAAATGTCTAACGACTATTATCTACTAGGTCTATAAATATCAACACTTTGAATCAAATAACTTGCCGATAATTTTATTGTGCCAAAAACTTTTGGAATGTTATTCGTTGTTTAAATCTTTCAAAATGTTTTTCAAATGTTCTAAGTTTTCAAAGTATTCTTCACTGATACTTTACTTAGTCAATAAATTTTCATATTGAGCTTCAATTATATTCTATATTTGAAAATCTATTTTGAACTGGTTTTTACTCAAATTCTCAACCTGGATTTATACTTAACCTCAATCATGGTGATGAAGAAATTTGAGAAATAGTTCATGAGAGATACAGTTGTACTTGATTTCATATCTTAAGTATTGTATTGAACTATATCAGTAGTTGTGTTAACTACTAAATACTAAACCAAAAATTTTCATGCTTATATACTGTATCTATTTTGAAAACTGTCTACATCTATGTTTTACACTAGTCCTGCATTTTCAACTTCAATGTTTTAATGATATCATAATGTTTTCGAATAAGCACTTAAATGATTTGCATATCATTTACGCTTTTCGAAACTGCACTTGAGCAATACCAAACATTGAAAGGTAAAGGACTGTAAGTTTATGTCTCTTAGCATTACGTATTCAAATCTATACATCTTTGTAATGCTATGCACATGAGCTTAATTGTAAAGTGTTCTACTCAGTTAGAACCAACATTATTAGTTTGTGTTGTAATGCTGGTGTGTTTCTTGACTGAAACAACCAGGACAAGTGAATGTAGTTCACTTAATGATTTTAGGGTTAAAATCATGTTAAGGTTCATCATCACCTGTAAGTAGGAAATTGGTTCCTCCTTACCTCGTGAAAGGATAGGTTCGTCCTTCACCTGTAAAATGATAAGTTATCTCTGAACTTGTAAAAGATAAACGGTTCTTCCTTATCCTGTAAAAGGAACATGAATTTTTTCTCATACCGGAAAAAGGAAATACGGTTAATCCTTAGCCTGTAAAACGATAAGTTTGCCTTGAACCTGTAAAAGGGCATGTATAACGGTTTGGTTCTCACTTGTAAGAGAATCAGTTAGTGGATTGAGAAAATCATAATCGGGAGATTAGATAGTGGACGTAGGCTTGGCCGAAGCACTATAAATTCTAGTGTGTTTTAAGTTATGCATTTTACTTTACAGTTAGTATGTGCATTTAGTTCTAATGTACCGATATATATCACTAAGTCATTGAAAAAATTTAAAATTAACCATCACACCCAATTCACCCCCTCTTAGGCGCCCCAACAATTGGCAGTAGGTGGAAAGAAGGAGAATCATAAAAAGTTTGCAAAGGGGACATATTGAGGGTGTGGGCAATTGGGACACCTAAGGAAAGATTGCAAGAATTGAAAAGGAAAATGAGCAACAAATGGCTCCAAGTCGGCAAATAAGAATGTCGATGATGATGGTACCAATCTGAATGTTGTTGAGTTCAACAATGATTTTGTTCTTATGGCATCTGTTAATGGAGAAAATTTACAACATAAGGGCAATTGGGTGATTGATACCGGGGCCACACATCATATACGTGTACACGAGGCGTGGTTTAGCAAGTATGCAAGGTGTACTAGTGGCGAGTTTGTGTCGATGGCTGATGGCTCCCAACGGCCAATATTGGGAGTGGGTGAAATTTAGGTGAAGTTGTTTGACATACGCATTATTATACTTCATGATATTCGACATGTTCCGAGTTTTACTCAAAATCTGATTTCTCTTTCCAAGTTAGATTATGAAGGTTATAGGTACTCTGGTAAAGATGGAATAGTGAAAGTTTTCTGGAAGTCCACTATGATCATGAAAATGTGTTCAAGACAGAAACTTGTACGTGCTGATGGACAAACCAAGATTAGCACGTGGAGCAAGATCTGAGTCTAAAAAGTTGATTCGAAAGTGATTTCTAGTTGACAAGTTCAAGGGTGACTTGGACTTGGGTGATTTTCAACATTGAGTGTCATGGCCCATGAGAGCAAAGAGGCAAAAACATGAGATTGAAGCAGATAAAGCATTGGTGTTTTCGCCAAGGTGAAGATAGTTGGACTTTGGCTCAAACATGGATTCCTAGTTAAATTATAACATGAAACATGTATTTAGAAAGTAATTAGGACTTTTTAAATATATATAAGTATTTTATGATTCAGTTGCATTTGAATAAGGAAACCATGTTAGTGTAGAATGAGGAATCCTTGTTGGTCATAATTTCTAAATATTGTTGCTAAAAAGTCTATATATAGAAGGTCCCTCATTGTTTATTGATCATCCCAACTAGTGAGTGAGATCTAAAAAAAAGTGAAGTTTGGTCCTTGGAGGCTTTGTGAAAAAGTGTAAAGTTTAGAACTTGTGTGAGTGACGCGATTGATATTCTAGTTTTTTCTTAGATATTCTCTTCCCGTTCTTCTTCTTTATCAAAGTCTCAGATCTGTGTACTATTTGGTGTAGAAGTACTTGAGGTGTTTAGTTCCTCTGAGGTACTTGTTAATTGATAGTGAATTATTTTTTGCCCGTGGTTTTTTCCTGATTTTGGGGTTTTTTCCACTGTTCCACATATGTCTTTGAGTTGTGGATGTTAATCTCTCTCTTTTTTTCTTTATTGAATATGTGAAATTGAAGGGTTTGAGTGTTTTTCTCAACAAAAACTCATTAACGACGGGGCGTTACTTTTATCATAAATTTTTAAATTACCACTATTTTTTAAGATTAAACTTTCAAATAAATTTATATAAAAAAATACATTTATGGTAATTTGGGAATAAGGAGCTAATTTTTTTTTTTGTAATATTAATTAATATAAGATTTATTTTAAAAAAATTGTCCTTTTCAGCCCCTTACATTTTATTTCTTGATAACTTTCAACCTTTTTTTATTCGGGTGCTACGAATGGTATCACCGTTTTTTCTTAACCCACCAATATGTTTTTTTATTTTTCATAATTTTCTATTGATTTCTTAGCACTTTTTATATCTATTAGTTTATTTATATTAAATAATAAAATAAAGAAACTGATCTTAAAATCAAAAATATTAATTTATAATTAAAAAATATATATTTGTGATTAACACACTTTAACAAAATAAATTTTTTAAGATTTTTGAGTTTTTAAAATAAGATAATTATTTGAAATAATTGATGAACGAGAATCTAAATTTTTGCACATATATAACACTTTAAGAAGTTATTTTTTTAAGTTATTTTATAATTTTTTATTATTATAAAATTATTAAACATTGATGTGTAGAAAAATAGTTGAAGCAACCGGCCGCACCCCTTTTATTTACATGCTCAATGCGCAAGGCCACGGTAGGGCTTAACATGCTCGGTAAAGAGGGAGGCTTGTTTCCAACCGTTGATCTTCTTTTCAATCTGAATTAATCAGAGGGTGTATGATGATACTGTTTACATCCTATAAGGGCCAAGCGATTTTCATTTGCCCTAGCTTTAGAGATTTAGGTATTTACGCACTCTCTCTCTCTCTCTCTCTCTCTCTCGGGATTTTCTTCGGAAGGAAGCAAAAGTGAGAAGAGATTTTTTGCTTTATTTCATCCAATCCCTTCTTTGATCTGATCTTAAGAGCGTATGTTTTTTTTAATCTTTATTAGATCTTTCATTCTTGATTTCTTGGATCTTCATGATTATCTTTGATTGTTGTTAATCGTTTCTTACATTTTTATGATCTGTTGAAAAAACCCCAAACCCTAGTTTCAATTCGATTTCAAGACTCAAAACCCTTTTGTTTGTTGGTTTTTTAGTTCATTATCTTGTTTGTTTGTTGTTTTATTGTTGTTGGTTTCGTACGATTGTGAGAATCCGACGAGACTGAAAGGTCAATAGGGTCTATAGGATTTGGAAGCTGTTGGGAAATAAGGAGCTTCTGACTAATTAGTAGAAGATGTAAGTCGAAATTAGTATAATGGTAGGGTAATCTTTGGAATTACTTCAGTGGTTAGGTGGAAGGATCGAGTTGATTTGATTTTGATCAAGTTCAACGACGGATGGACAATATTGGGGAATTTGAGATGGAGAGCTGGCTTAGCTTTTATGTGGGTAAGCAGAGAAGATTTATGAGCTGCTTAGGTTCTTAATTTGGTTTTATGGAAAGGTAATGCAATCCTTCCGTTTAGGTCTAGGAATGGGGATGATGCATCAAGATGCTGACATTGTTTGTGTATTGGGTTTGATTGGGAAGAAAACAACATAGGGAAAATAAGTTCTTGGGTTTTTGTTACTAATTGTTGTTTGCAAGATAAGGCTTATGGCTCAACAAAAGAGACTGTTGTTAGTTTACTTTTGTTTCTTGTTGGAACAGATGGTGGGTGAAAGAACAGGTGTGTCTTGTTGATGTTCTATGGTCCAAGTGTTATTTAAATGAAGTTATGAGAAGAACCATGATTTTTTGTTGGCTTGTCATATTATAATAACAGTTGACAGCCTATGTAATAATGCATACATTGAAACAAAGAGACAATTGTAAATTTAGTTTTATTTCATGTTGGAAATTATGGTGGTGGGAGAAGAAAACAGGTGGTTCTTATTGTTGGTCTATGGGCGAAGTGTTATTGGAATGGAGATTTGAGACGATGAGAATACCAGAAATTTTCTTTGTTTATTTTTGAGGAGATATGGGGATATTTAATATGTGCCATCCATATTTTTGTGGTTTTCATTTAGCTGGTGGTATAATTACATTTACATATCACCAAGTCAACCTGGTCGCGTGCCATTTAGTTTTGACAGTACTCACTAGAGGATGTGAGGAGAATACCATTTTTTCTTTGGTCCTGTCCGGTCAATATCAATCATGAACCTGTCTTACTAGATGAAGAAATCTTTACCTTACTCTTTGTATTTTGGTTTGCAGTTTTTATTTATTTATTTTGTGAATATGAGATTTTGCCACTTATTGCATGGTTGCTCATGGCTTTGTAGGATTTCACATTTCTTTTCAAATTTTAATTGCACCAATAGTGTTTGTGGAGAACTTTGCTTTGGGTCAGGACAACAAATTTCTTGGAACTTAGTAGAGTAGAAGAGGAAGCTATATAAAGTAGTTGTAGGCATGCTAAGGGAATTTCAGTGTGTTTTGGGTCAAAGAACAATATATATATATATATATATATATTTTTTTTTTCTTCTAGAAGCAAGTGAGTTTGAGTTATTCTAATTTTGTTGGATTTGCACAAGGCATCAATGAGTGCATTACAATTTGCAAGATGCACTTGATGGTAGAGAGATGGTAGCGTCAAATTGGTGGCTTTAAGAAGTTCTTGTTAGGGTGGAGATCATCATGTAAGTAGTAACTAGTTACATGTTTGTTTTGAACTTGATTTGTTTTTGCATAGTTTTCAACAAGGTAGTTAAAGGCATAAGGTGAACTTAAGACGATGAGGGACCCTAGTGCACAAGGCATAAAGCACAATGCGAGGTGCATGGTTGAGTAAAGTGAGGGATGAAATTCTTAAAAAACTTAATTGTTAAAATTTTAAGAATTTAGTAAAATAATTTAAAAAAGATAAAAATCAATAAAAGTTTTAAAATTTCCTCATCATACATTATAATGTTTATAGTAGTACTAATGTTTCTATTTCATAGTTGTTATTAATATTATGTTTATTTCTTTTGATATTTTAAATTGAATTGAACAAAAAAAAATGAAATAAAAAAAGAATAAGTAGCAATTATGGCCTTCGTAACAACCTTTTATTGTTGTTATAAAAGTGGAACACAAGGTTCCTTTAATGTTTTTATTTAACCTATATCGTGTATTACGTATATTTATTCAAAGAAAAGAGGGAAAAAGTATATAATACAATATTTACTTCATGATCATTATATATATATTAAGTTAAAAAAATAGAGAGCTGGAAAGTGAGTCGCACTTGAAGTGCAATATGGTGCACGCCTTAGTTAGTGTGCCCTGCTTGCCTGTCAAGTATTGAGGTGCAACATGTACTCTTCAGTTCAATGTGCGATTGAGTTGCACTAAGGTGTACGCCTTTACTACACTAGTTTTCAAGTTGGCTACCAATTAGATTTTTAATTTTTGAACAAGCTCTCACTATATATACAATGACACAAGGGAAAACAATTTCAAAGGAAGTCAATCACCTATAAGGAAAGCCCTAGGTTTTTTATATAGGATACTATGTGTTTTGATTCGATTGTTCTTATCCTCGTTGTCTTACATGCTACAATGTTGCTCATCAAGGTTGAACCACTATCAAAGAAGTGAATCAATTCCTTTTGAGACATATAATATGAACAACTTGAACTTAGTGTCCAACTATTTGTTGAATATCATTATAAGAAGAAGTGTACAATATAGTTGGATGAATTATGTCTCTCTATTATTAAAAGAGCAATATGGTTGAATTTGGTTGGAGAGGAACAATATAATATTTGAAGGAAGCCATTCCGATATCCTAATAGTGTGGGAGCTCTCTAAAGTTTGATCTTCCCTATGGATTGCAATAGAGACACTTTCTATGGTTATCTTATGTCAAATTGGCTTAGTAGTTGGTCTAACTTCTTGTAGTTTTCTTTCGACATTTCAAGCTGGAGGCCTTCTAGTCTTCCACTATCCACTTCAACCTTTTCATTCTTTTTTTTTCTTCTCAAAATGACTTTTCTTTCTTATCTTAACAAAGGTGTAGGGTGAACCCAGTGCATGAGGTATCATCATTGCTGAATCTTACAATTCCCGATTTGATTAAGGGAAATCACAATGTTTTTTAATCTTATAATTAATTCTAAAAAAATGGTTTCACAAATCAAATTTTACTATTTTTGATTCCTTAAGATTCAAACATTTCATAAGAAACTTATTAGAAGTGAAAATATATATTTTATTAATCATAGATTTAAAGTATCTTATTTTTACTTTCAAATCTTAGTAACTAATATATGTTTTTGCTAATTTAAGAGATAATTATTAGTTATTAGGACCAGTGTTGTCAAGGCGGAAAAGTGGTAAACCTTAATTAGGCGAGGCGGGGTCTAGGCCGGATATAAAATATTTATTTAGAGGTCCCTGAAAATATTATTTATTTATTCATTGGTCCCTCACTCCATATATATATATATATGTAATTATTAATTTAATTCAAAAGTTGAAGTGGAAGAAGGGAAAGGATTTCGCAGGTTTTAACAAAAAATAAAAAATAAAAAATAAACCCTTTAAAAAAAATATTTGCTTAGATCTCCCCAAACCATCTAGACGGTGGTTTAGGCGGTGCCACTACCCCCCAAGGGCCTAGGCGCCGCCTTGACAACATTGATTAGGACTTTTAAGGCATGATTCATAACCCTTTAACCTTAAAAAATTACTTTGAACTAATTTTTTTTGAGTGGGTTCTTCTATGAAATCGCTTTTAGAATTTAGTAATCTTGAGAATTATATCCCAAGAAAGGTGGTATGGGAAACGAACAATTATGAAGTATTAATTTTCAATTTTAATTTGAAAAATAACTTGATTATGATACAAATTTTATAGAATTGGCAAGATTTTGTAAAAACAATCTCCTTGGTGAATAGATCATCTTAAACAAAATATTAGCACATTTTGGGTTTTCAAATAGGATTAAATTGACTAGTTAATGGAATTATATGTTAAATCTCATATGTTTATTGATATTGACTTGTATTTATGTTTTTTTATATATAAATAATATAATGCATATGAATCTTACCACTGATCAATTTGCATCCCAAATCGATTTACCAAACTCTCAAATCTTTTGATTTTGAGTCATGAATCTGATAAATATGGCACGAGTCTCTTACCATTTATTTTGTGTTGTTTAGCTGCAGACTTATTGATCTGACATTTGCTTTGTGTCACCGTTTTAACCATTTATTTTGTTGTTATTTGATGTGTATACTGTGGTTCTTTTGAAGAGGAGCTCGAACTTGTGTCTCTTTTCTTTGGTAACGATATCTTCACTGTTTATCCCAAAATGCAGCTTAATCAATCAATATATGTCGGAACCGTTGGAGTACCGCTGTTTTATTGGAGGCCTTGCATGGTCGACTTCTGATCGAGGCCTGAAAAATGCTTTTGAAAAGTTTGGCCATCTTGTTGAAGCAAAGGTAATCGGCCATTTTGAGTTATGGTTTACAATGCTTTGTGTACTTTTCCTGATTTGTATATTGTATTCATGTACTCACAAAAAATCAGTCTATTTTGAATTTGTTACTTAATGAAATTATTGCCCAGATTAGCAATGGAAGTGTATTACTGTAATTGTGCATATCAATATGAACTAAATTTTTAAATAGTATTTCCTTGTTGAAGAACCCACCATCATTTAAAAATCAACTTTTTCTAGAAGACCAACTTCTATTAGTCCGAAGGGGTTGCAGTGAAGGGCAGCTTCCCACCTCAAGGAGCAGGAGACCTAAGTTTGAAATTCCCCAACCCCCAAAGTATGAGGGGCTACAAAAAAACCTTAAATTTTTCTTAAAATGTCTAATGATGGAAGATATTTTCTTTAGTTTGACAAAGTAAAATATGTAAGATGAAAAATTGCTTAATGCAGAGATTGGGGCACAGCGCATCTACTATATGTATATTTTCAATATGAATCATGAGAATCAAAAGATTTTACTTGTTTTTTAAGATTTACTGTAGGATCCATGAACCTTGGGGTTTTAGTTAAGGATGTGAATCTTTTTCCTCTGAATTGAGTTGTGGATGTAGATTCACAGACTCAAACTGTAGCTATATGCTTATTGTTGCCATTTAAAAACATATAAAACAAGAACAAAAAAAATCGTTATAGTTTGAAATGAGACGGGCCTTTCTCTGTCTTTCAAATTACATTTCAGGTTTTCAGAGAATGTCCAGTTTATTAAGTTATGTAGTGTCTAATTTCAACAGCATTTGGTACTCTTCTAGCTAGCTGCTGAAAGCATGTATACTTTTTTTTTTCCCTAATACAGGTGGTTGTTGACAAGTTTTCTGGTCGTTCTCGTGGATTTGGGTTTGTAACTTTTGAAGACAAGCTAGCAATGGAAGAAGCTATTGAGAAAATGAATGGTATGGATCTAGATGGTCGGGCTATCACTGTTGATAAAGCTCAACCCCATCAAGGCTCTGGTCGAGATCATGATGATGATCGTGATCGTGGTCGTGATCGTGATCGTAATCGAGATCGAGATTATGGTAGTGCAAGGGGATCCAATGGTGGAGAGTGCTTTAAATGTGGCAAGCCTGGGCACTTTGCCAGGGAATGTCCATCAAGTGAAGGGGGAAGAGGGGGTAGGTACAGCGGAAAGGATGACAGGTATGGTGGTGGTGGTGGTAGTGGTAGTAGTGGTCGCTATGGACCAGATCGTAATGGAGATCGTTATAGCGGACGAAGTAGGGACAGTGGTAGTCGTGGGAGTTCAGGAAGTGACCGATATAATCGTGATCGTTCTGGTCCATATGAACGCCGAGGCCCTGGAGGTTCTCGCACCTGAGAATTTAGTATTGTGACTAACTGAGGTATGATATTATTCTTTTTACATGAAATCTCTCTTGATAATATGGGAGCTGATAGCATTGTTTGGCGTCCTTTTCAGATGAGCAACCTGTGGAGCTTCAGTTTACAATGTTCCATTCAACAGGAGTTTGAAGGATGCTTTCTTGTCAGCATGTCTCCAAGGACCGACTTGTCTAAATATCTAGTGGAACTGTGAAACTTTGCAGAAAATGTGGTTCTATTTTGTGTTCTGTGAGATGCTCAATACAATGTTCTGTTCCGAGCCGTCTTGTGATTGCTTGACATGGATCTCAAATTTGGTTTTGCTTGATATGGATCTTTTGAATGCCATTGTTGCTGGCTGGATTGTCGATGATTTGCTTGAACCCTTTTTGAATTTCTGGTTCTCGGTCTGGTGTTAATATGGTATGTGGAAGATCTGTGGTGGGTTTACAGCTCTCTTTAGCTTCTTCCATGATTCTAAGAGCAATTTTCGGGGTTACTTGGAGTGTGCTTTCTTCGCTTTGGGGTAGTGGAAGCAGTTATAAAATTAGTAAAGTGCCCTTTTTGGCTTTCCTGTCCTGCCAAGTACCAATTTTGTTACCTAAGGAAGCAGGGTATTCTTTGACCTTATACTGATAAAATATTGTGTGCCAGTTTCTTCTTTATCCATAGAACCAATTTTAATTATATTGCCCTTTTGGCAGGCTACAAGTTGGCCTTCTATGGTCCTTTTGGAAGCAATGCTTTGGTTTCTTTGTCGCTAATCATGAACCTTTAAGAGATGGTATTTTACATATTGATATTGTGAAAGCTTTTTGGGCAACATCAACAAGATTATAAGCCAAGAAATCCGAGCTTTGCCATTTGATGTAAGGAGTTTCCACTCTTCACCATAATGTCGCAGGCTTTGACTGATTTGGAGCTGTTATCAGTTACCCTCTCTCAGTCTTTGTTCTGTATTTGTTCTTTTCTCTGGAGAATGTTGCAGGCGCTCATTTTCTTGTCTTGTTACTTGCATGTGATTTCCTGGTCTCCATTGCAGAATTTCCAGTGGCTAAATTTGGTCAAAGTATGACTCCTAATGTCTTTTCCTTCCATTATCTTCAAAGGTTGAATGATCTGCAATCCTTCCTTGGAGAATAGTTCCTTTTAACAGTCCTTGAAATGACAAAGCTCTGCCATTGTGGAATGCAAAATGAGTCAAGTCATTCATGCTATGGGGGTCGTGATCTTGGGTTTCTAGGCATTAAAGTGTGCTGCTGAGAATTTCAAGTTAGCATTTATAGTTGTGGGTGGTTGGGTGTGGGGTTGGGGGGAGGGGGGTTCTTGGGCATTTGTGTTCTTTCTCTTGCATGCCAACTAAGGTAATGTTTGTTAATTCTACTTGTATTGTTTTGGTAAGTATTTTTTACCTTCTCTGCCTCTAATTGAAATAGAGGTTTTTTAATCTCTACAAGCATAAGCAAAACAATTTGGCTTATTGTATTAGAGCGTAAACTTCTACTATAAATAGAGGTTCATATTAAGGTAGAGTTACCAAAAACGCTCTTTTAAGTGTCCCTTTTTTTTTCCTTGCATTCTTTTGCCCTTCATGTAGATATTATGTTAGTGCCACGAGTGTACTGTTGCCGTCTTCTATGAATTATCACCACATACAAGTATATCATTAACATTATACCTTCTTGTTATGGAACAACCCAATTCTCTTACATTGCTGCTGGGATTGTATCTGTGTCCTCATCTACTGAATATATATATATATTTCTTGGTTTTTGCTGATGATATTTAGAATTCGTGCTCTCTCATGCTTCTTTTTTAATTTATTTGTGTGTTCCAAGTAACCTGTAATAGATGCTGCCAGAAACTCTATATTTCATGTATTTTCTAAAAACTCTTATCTACATTACAGTAGAATTTTTTCCATTTAATTTCACTTGTTATCACAGCAAACATATTTCTGGGATAGTGTTGAGCTGCTGGATTGGATCCCCTTTTCTTTGTGGTGTTCATGTTTGGAGAACTTTGGTATTGTGTTGGACGTATGGAACAGTGCAATGCTTGATATTATCAATGAGAGTATCATTATGGTAAAGTTAGGTAGTTTATGCTAGAACATGCAATGATGGGGGACAAAAGGGTCTATGCTAAGTATTGGTAATTTACTGGGACAAGTATGAACACGTAGAATTTGGGAATTGGTTGGTTATGATATTCTTACATTTCTAGTCAAAGACAATTTGCCAGCTGATATCCAATGTATCTCTACCTTTTGAGTTATTGACGTATCAAACTACAAATTGATTTGATTACTTACCAACTTTGAACTAACAGACTGCAAATTGATTTAACTTCTTTATGGTAGATAATCCAACTTTATTTCTCCACGTATCAGATGGCTACAAATCCAATAAGGTCATGTTCTCAGATTGCTTAAGCATTATGATTGAAATAAGACTTCTTCCTTTCTATTGCTCGAAAGATTTACTTAGATAATTATGTTTGGGACAATGGGTGAAAAGGACAATAGTGAGATGAGGCAGATAAGAGGATTAGATTTATTTTATTTTATTTTTATATTTTTTATATTTTTGAAAGGATCAAACTTATGTTGGTCCTTGCTTCTGCCATCCTATTACTTACCTAATCTAATGTTGGGTAAGTTTTCACATGTAGTGCTAAAGTAAATTAATCATTTTATTTACCATTTAAAGAAAAACCTACTGGGGGAGTAATGTGTTTAGTTTTCATCTAATTAGGCAATGAGGAGTGGTTTGGTGGCAGTGCGAACACGGCTCGAGGAACTTAAGTTCTTGAGTCTCCGCTACTAGGTTCCCTTTTAATTTTTAATTAATTGATGAGGAAATTAGTTGGGCTTTGTCTCGAGCCGAGTGTGTACAGAGATACCTCTTTGGTGGATACGGGATACATGGGACTGTTGTTGTATCTACTCAAACAAAAAAAAAAAAAATGGAAAAATGGATTTCAAATCATGAGGATGAGATGAATTAGTTTTTAAGCATATGGGTCCCCTTTGCCATTAATTGCATTTCAACTTGTGGAACAAATACATTTGATTTAAATTTAGTGTTAAGACCTAAAGGCAAGTACCTAATGACATGGGCTTAAGCATCTAACTCTTACTTTATGTTTGGTATTGGCTACTTACTAAAAGCAGATGAGACAATGAGCTTTGGAATTGGTAGTTGTTCCATCTCTTCATCAGTTGTATTAAAATATTATCCTTACTTTAGTTTTTGTAATATATATATATTTGATGGTTGTGAATGGAGAAAGGGAGGTAGAGAATTTATCATGGTATTAGAGACAGGGCACCGGTGACGGTGGCGGATCCAGCTCCTCGTTCCCTAGATCTGAAATTCGAAGGAGCGTTAGAACGTTGCGAAGTTCGAAACTAACGGTCGGAACCCTAGATCTGAAATTCTCCGACGAGAAATACGAGATCGGAATCGGATCTCCTTCACAATGGTGAAGTTGGAACCAGCTTGAGATCTGAAGAAGGGGAGCCATGGATCTACGGCGTTCTTTGTTTTTTTTTTGTCGATTATCTTTTTCTTCTCATCTTCTTAGCGTTCCTCTGTTTCTTCATGTGTAAAATGGTAGGAATTTGATTCGTGAAAAGAGGACGAAAGAGTTGTTTCTTTGAGGCGATTTGGTTTTTGAGATTTTCAGGATCTGTTGACTATGAAAAGGCCTCCATGATAAGAAGGTCCACGCTGTTCCCGTCAGAACCACGTCGGAGCAGATCGGCGAGATAAGGCCTCCATGATAACTTATCTATTTTGAGGTTTTTGTTCCATCGTTGGCGATTTCTTAGCTATTTTTTTTTGTATTTAGAGAAATCGCATTTGTTTTCCGAATATCTTCTAGTGGTGAAGTTAATCTGTTGTGTTAAATAGTGGAAACGCCTATTTTCTGATCCTATAGGCTCTGCTAGTTGAGATTCCTGTAATCTTCTTTGCTCTCTTTGAGTGCCAAGAAAATTTTTGAAAAAGAAAGAGGAGCAGCATGGATGATCTCTTTGAGAGCTCTTCGTCGACGAAAAAAACGGTTTCAGACGGCGATCTGGTCCGTGAAGATCGCATTCCTCTACAGTGACGGTGAACAGTGAACAGTGACGGTGAATATGACGTATGATCTTGGATCGAGTGACGGTCCGGGAAACATCATTACCCCGATTCAATTACGTGGTGACAACTACGATGAATGGACGAGGGCAATTCGAACCTCGCTTGAGGCAAAGAGGAAATTTGGCTTTGTGGACGGGAAGGTTCCGAAGCCAACAATAGAGGAGAAACTTGAGGATTAGATAGCTGTGCATTCGATGTTGGTGTCATGGCTGACCAATACCATTGAGCCGTCCATTCGGTCGACAGTTGGAGAATATGATGATTCACAACTCCTGTGGAACAATCTCAAAAACAGATTTTGTGTGGTAAGCGGTACCCGTATATGTCAATTAAAAACGTCCTTGGAAGAGTGCAAACAAGGAAAAATCGAGACTGTGGCAATTAATTTTGGTCGTTTGTCAAAAATCTGGGACAAACTGATCACATATGTGAAAGTGCCGGTTTGTAAGTGTGGAGGTTGCACGTGTAGCATAGTCACGCAGGTAGAAAAACTGAGAGAAGATGACTGTCTACATCACTTTCTTATCGGCCTCGATGGAGCATATGCTTCAATTCGAGCAAATCTACTTGGACAAGAACCATTGCCGACGCTTGATCGAGCATATCAACAAGTGATTCAAGCGGAACGACTGCGTAGCGGAAAGTTATCCAAGGATGGACGAGATAGTATCATGGCCTTCGCAATTCAGCCTGATACGCGTGGTAAGTCTCGTTTTGTGGATACTATTGACAAGTTTTGCAATCATTGTAATAGAGAAGGTCACGCCGAATCCTCTTGCTTTCAATTACACGGGTTCCCCGAATGGTGGGGGGACCGACCTCGCGGAGGAAAGGGACCGGGTCGTGGTGGATGACGGACAGGAAGAGGAGGTGGGCGTGCAGGTTCTGGCCGTGACAGAGGGCATGGTGCACCGCCTGTCCGCGCACATAAAACTGGCGGGGCTGGAACTTCATCTGGGCAGCAAGCAGGGGCTGGCGGGTGCAACCGACGCTGTGGCTCTTGCAGGTGTTTCCGCAACGCAACTGCAGCAACTTCTTGCATTTTTGAACTTCAACAAAACAAAAGATCGACTATATGGTAAGAACAGTCATTTTAGTTGGATTATCGATACAGGAGCGTCGAACCATGTGACGTGCGACTTGTCTATTTTGAAGAATGTGAGAAAGGTGCAATACTGCCTGGTGGGTTTGCCGGATGGAAACACGGCAGAAGCAAACCAAGAGGGGAGTGTCGTGCTGCCAGGAGGATTGAAGCTTGACAATGTGCTTTATGTCCCACGATTGACATGCAATTTAATTTCTGTTACTCAATTAATCGATGAATCAAATTGTGTTGTACAATTCACTAATAATATTTGTGTTATACAGGACCAACCGACGAGGAAGATGATTGGAGTGGGTGAAAGATTGGATGGACTTTATTTTTTTCGTGGTGTTCCTCAAGTGACGGTCTTGACAGTGGATGGTGATTCGTCGTTCGAGTTATGGCATCAACGAATGGGGCATCCGTCGGAGAAAATATTGAAGATGATTCCGGCTGTAAGTCATTCTTGTCGGACAAATAATAAAGCTTGTGATGTGTGTCCGCGTGCAAAACAACCTAGATCTAGTTTTCCAATTAGTACGAATAAAGCTGGTAGGATTTTTGAACTTGTTCATTTGGATTTGTGGGGGCCTTATAAGGCTCGTTCTTCGTGTGGGGCTACCTATTTTTTGACAATAGTAGATGATTTTTCAAGAGGAGTTTGGATCTATTTACTTTGCAATAAAATGGAAGTTGAATCTATGTTTCTTAATTTTGTTGCTATGGTTGAACGTCAATTTGAACAAGTGATAAAACGTGTGAGAAGTGACAATGAGACTGAATTTAATTGTTTGCATAATTATTTTCAAAATAATGAGATTATTTTTGAGACTTCTTGTGTTGGGGCTCCTCAACAAAATGGGAGAGTTGAGAGAAAGCACCAACACATTTTAAATGTGGCTAGAGCCCTAAGATTTCAAGGGAACTTACCAATCAAATTTTGGGGTGAATGTGTGTTGGCAGCATGTCACTTGATTAATAGGACACCCTCTACTTTACTTAAGACTAAATCGCCATATGAAATGTTGTTTGGGAAAGTGTCTTCTTATGATGCTATTCGTGTATTTGGTTGTCTTTACTATGCTCATAATCAATGACACAAAGGTGATAAATTTGCAAGTAGGAGCCGTAAATGTATCTTTGTTGACTATTCTTTTGGGAAGAAAGGTTGGAAATTGTATGATTTAGAAACACATGAGTACTTTGTATCGAGGGATGTGAAGTTCTTTGAGAAAGAATTTCCTTTTGCGCCAAACCAACCAAGGAATGTGGTGACTCCTATGCTGGCGAACAATGAGGATGGGGGATGGAGTGAGGATGAGGGTGCCGATGAGTGTGCTGCATGCGTTGAGGGGGGGTTGGAAGCAGCGTCCACCCTCGATGGGGGTCTGGTGCTGCGGTGCAGCCCGAGCAGCAACCCGCACATGAGGATGTACGTGATGAGGGGCTGGCGAATACGGTGGGGGAGCAAGGTGTGGAAGTTGACAGTGAGCTAGGGCGAGGAAAACGAGTCAAAACTCCTTCAACACGGTATTGTGATTTTGTTACTCATATTATACGGAAAATAAGTCCATATGAGAATTCATCCGCTACTTCCTCTTCCTCAGGTACGCCCTATCCTATAACATATTTTGTGAATTGTGAACGTTTTTCTGTGAGACATAGAAATTTTCTTGCAGCTGTGACAGCAGGGCATGAGCCAAAGCATTTTAAAGAAGCGATGAAAGACTCGGGATGGCGAGATGCGATGGGTAAGGAGATACGAGCCCTTGAAGACAATGAGACTTGGGTAATGGAGACTCTTCCACCCGGAAAGAAAGCACTAGGGAGCCAGTGGATATATAAAATTAAGTATAAGTCCGATGGTAGCATAGAGCGACTCAAAGCAAGACTTGTGATCTATGATAATCATCAGGTGGAAGGAATTGACTATAACGAGACATTTGCTCCTATGGCAAAAATGGTGACGGCTCGTATTTTTCTTGCAATTGCTGCTGTTAAAAATTGCGAGGTACATCAAATGGATGTGCATAATGCTTTCCTTCACGGTGACTTAAGTGAGAAGGTTTATATGAAGGTTCCTCCAGGTTTCATAAATACAAATCCTAACATGGTTTGCAGGTTGAAAAAGTCGTTGTGTGGTATGAAACAAGCTCCCCGATGTTGGTTTGCAAAACTGTCAACAGCGTTGAAGAATTATGGTTTTGTGCAATCCTATTCAGATTATTCCTTATTTGGGTTGTGCAGGGGAAGAACTCAGATCAACGTGTTAGTTTATGTTGATGACTTGATTATTGCAGGGAATGATAAGGTTGCATTGACAACTTTTAAAGATTACCTTGGCAGGTGCTTTCATATGAAGGATTTGAGAGTTTTGAAGTATTTCTTAGGGCTAGAGGTAGCCCGTAATCCAGAAGGAATTTTTCTTTGTCAAAGAAAATACACACTCGAGATAATTTCTGAAACGAGTTTATTGGGAGCAAAGCCTGCGGCATTTCCTATGGAACAAAATCACAATTTGGCCCTTGCTAAGGGTGAATTCCTTGCGGATCCGGCCCTGTATAGGCGACTTGTAGGGAGATTGATTTACTTGTCTGTGACGAGATCTGATCTTGCATATTCGGTTCATATTTTGTCCCAATTTATGCAACAACCTCGTGAGGATCATTGGGAGGCAGCTTTCAGGATCGTGCGATATTTGAAAAAGAGTCTGGGGCAAGGGATTTTGCTTCGTGCTGATAGTGACCTACGTCTAGAAGGGTGGTGTGATTCAGATTGGGCTAGTTGTCCACTTACGCGACGTTCCTTGACAGGATGGTTCGTGTTACTTGGTTGTTCTCCTGTGTCGTGGAAGACCAAGAAGCAACAAACAGTGTCTAGATCATCTGCGGAGGTGAGTATAGATCAATGGCGGCAACAGTGTGTGAGCTAAAGTGGCTTCACCAACTTTTAAGCGACTTGGGTGTGCGACATTCGAAGGGTATGAAGTTGTTTTGTGATAGTCAGTCGACGTTGTACATTGCTCAAAATTCGATTTTTTACGAAAGAACAAAGCATATAGAGGCTGACTGCCATTTTGTTCGAGATGCGGTGACTGAAGGGATGATTTGTCCGTCATATGTTTCCATTAGTGTTCAATTAGCCGACATCTTTACAAAAGCGTTGGGGAAAGTGTAATTTGAGTTTTTACTCTGCAAGTTGGGCGTTCGAGATCTTCACGCTCCAACTTGAGGGGGAGTATTACGATATTATCCTTACTTTAGTTTTTGTAATATATATATATTTGATGGTTGTGAATGGAGAAAGGGAGGTAGAGAATTTATCAAGTTGGTTGTATACCTAAGATTTTTTTTTCTTTTTTCTATAGTCTTTAGATGGATGTGAGGTTTAATAATTAAAAATATCATTAGAATGAATAAATTCGAGAATTGGTAAAAAGAGTCTCAATTGAAGATAATATTCAAAACTTGGTAAACTGCAAATCATTTAATATTTACATCACAATAGTATAAATTGCATTTATCATCATTTTTTGTTGTGAGGATTTAAGTCATTAATTACTTTTTCTTTCTTCTGTGTTTTCATGTGCTTTGAACCATAAAAGAAATTCCTTTATTATTTCATAAAATCAAATTTTAAGAAATTCCTTTATTATTGTTCTATTCTTGTTTTCTTCACAAATTTTAAAATCAAATTTAAGAAAAGTTTTTAAGTATTCTGAAAATAGTTCAACAAAACAAGTTTTTTTTAGGAATCTTAGATTTAAAAACAAAAAACTGTTTTTGAATCCTATACCAAACGGAACCTTGTCTCTATAGAATATTAAAAATAGGTTATATTTCTAAGGATAGAAAATAAAATTTATTTATTTTATGACAATATTATATTTTATAATCAAGTTTTGTTCTGAAATGCTTTTAAAAATAAGTCTCTCATTTTTAGGGTTCATGGATATTTAATCGAATATAACCATATCTACGGTTTCTTTGATATATAACTCTGACGATTTTTATTTTTTTATTATTTGAAGATAAAGATAACGTAGAATATATTGTATGATCTGTGAATTTACTTGAAGAGCCAAAAGCAATATTTGGTACAACAATCCCTATAACTAACTTTTTACTTTTGAAGGGAAACTCCTAAAACTATTGTGGAGCATTTATTTTATTAATTATTTTTAGAGTGATACGTAGAGTGTCAACGTTATTTTCTAACACTGACATCCAGTCTTTGTTGTATATTATGAATGTTGCGTAATACACACGTATTCTCAAAATATTTAAGGGAGTTGGGTACCAGTATCAAAAAATGACGTTGATACCTAACATACATAAATCATTTTTCTTATTTTTAGTGGTGAATGCACCGGTTGTAGCATGGTGCCGTGTCAATAAATATATGAACATTATATATACATTTGCACAATATTTAATACAAAACATGTATATGTTTTAAAATCTTTTATCTATCTATATGACGTTGAAAATTAAACCAACAAATGAGTTGCAGTAAAAGGTGAAATGTCACTTGAATCCAGAACTAGTTATGACTTAATCCTATCAAACCAAAAAATAGAAAAGATGTCAATAACGTATAGCTTACCTTATTAGCTAATATCGAGTTGGTGCAGTTGGTAAAGATGTGACTTTAGAATCTAAAGGTTCTAGATTCAACTCTTGCCACTGCCTTATCCTAAGGGACGAGGGAGATTAATGGGTTAAGAATGAGTCTGATACCTCCCCGAGAGCACGGTTTATGATGGAACTAGTTATACAACTAATTAATAACATTGTATCTTCTAAAAAAAAGTATAGCTTACCTGATTAGGTATTTAGTTACTTCCCTCATATGAGATGGGGGGGGGGTGTCAAATCTCCTATTTATTGTGATCCTATTGGATCTTGGTATAATAGATAAAAAATAAGGGTAGCCACAACTATTAACACAGAGAACAAATGCCCACACCAATTTAAATATGAGCTAAGGAGATTTGAACCATCTATCTTATATGAAAACGGTAGATGCAGATGCCTGAATGAGTGAGCTACCTATCATTGTTTTTTTTTTTTTTGTTGGTTGATGCACTAACCACATGAGCGTGAACTATTAATTATTGATAAGATGATGATATTTCACTTTTGGCAAACGATGTAACAAATACTATAAATTAACAAAAAAATTATAAAAAATTGAAAAATAGAAAAGACTAATGCCAGCTTTTAAATTTATTTATTTTGATAATTGGGGATATCCTACTAGTCGAAATCACACTTAAAACTAATGTCACCTTCTTGATTAAATTGACAATATCATAAACCTCTTTATTCCATACATCAGATGTATTATTGCGCCGGGGAATGAATTTTTTTTTTTTGTGTGTTAAGAAGAAAGGATGTTAGTTATTAGTTGTATAACTAGTTCTGTTGTCAAACTGTACTTTCAAAGAGGAATCAGATCGGTTTTTAACCCATTAATCTCTCTCTCCCCATAAGAGGAGGCAGTGACAAAAAATTGAATTTGAGATCTTTAAATTTCAAAGTCACTTCTTTACTAACTTTACCAACTCTATGATGGGGGAGAATGGAGGTTGTGGATCCAAATTCTCTTAGAAAGATTATAAACGATGTATTTTTGCTTGTGTTTTCTAAAATCTTTGGGATTATTGGTTAATAACATTATATATTAAATTGTGGACACAAATAGAATTTTGTAAAAAAAAAAAAAAAAAAAAAAGATTATTGATTTTGTTCTTTGAACATTGAACTTGTACACGTTGAAGTTGTACGATGATGAATTGGTTAGTCTGCATGCATGCATGCCCCCGACAATTGCTTTTCAACATCTCCAACAAATCTGCAGACCCGAATAATACAGTTTGGTAGCTAAGTACCAAACCATATAACTGACTCTATTTTACCACCTAACGTCATTTACTTTATGGCTGGCCTAGCTTTGGCTACTAATTATTAAAAGTAGATGAGATAATCAGCTTTTTATATAAAGCCGGTAGTTGTTCTGTCTCTTTGCTGGTTGAAAGCCTTTTAATATTTGTTGAATCATAAAAGAATTTCTATGGGAGAAGTATCGATCAGCATTATATATATTACACCATTCATTTACCAGTTCAGATTTAAAATAAAACTAAAACAAAAGTATTACTACTATTATTATAATGGTACAAGTGTCCATAAAGGCATTGGCTCACTGGTTCGGGAAGAGGGCAAAAGATTTTGACTAAGATAAAGGTTTGAAGTTCGATTCCTAAATTGATGAGATTAAACTCTTTAGTTTATCCATACTGATACATGATGAATACGTATAGGTCCCGATAAACTAGTCTGACATCGGGCATAGAGCAAGGATATAAATGTCTCAAAAAAAATATGCTTGCGTTAGATTGGTATTATTTATTTTTATAACTAAGCTTAAGGATTAGATGTTTACATATTGATTAAAACATTTTTAGGAGAGGCTAAAATTAAAATATTTTATAGTACAAAAGTGAGGTCTAGGGGAGAACGCCACTTGGGTATAATTAGGATTGTGTTCTTTTCTTTTCTTTTCTTTTCTTTTTTAAACTCTCATTATGGGTTTATATGCGCTTTTCCGTAAATTTAAGAGTCCTCATTATTAAGTGATGACATGATTTGAAATACTATACTACATATATAATTTAAAGAATATTAATGGTGTTCTATCACTAATTATATCTCAAATGGTATTTTAAATGTTCCTATATATCATCACTCCATTGCTACAATAACATTTTCAATTATAACAACTTTATCTTTTTTAAGTGCCAAGGCTTGAACTTCAAGATCTTAAAGATTGTAAATGATGATCACTTATTGTGGGGTGGTCATACAAGCATTCCGGTTCACATGAATGGTTAGTGGTCAAATTCCCATAGAAAATAAATGTTGTTTGCAAGGAGCCATCTTGTTGCAAGCATATTCTAGGTTAAGTTATAAAGTAATGCTATATTATAGATTGCAACAGATGCTACAATGCAAACTTCATCACTCCAACACCATTTGATTTTCCTTTCAAATAATGCGTCAATATATGATTCAACGAAATGCAAATACAATCCAAAGGCATTGGGGTATTCGTTAGAGTTTGCACTGCACTACAACACCCCCAATAAATTTAACATTATTCTAAGTTATATAGACTTATAGGCTTATTGGTTGTCTAAGTAGCTCACTTGTTTCCCGTTTGTTAATATCTATATTGATGGATTTGGTTTTACTTAGCAGTTATTTTCCTTTCAAGGCTCGTTCGGTGTGCGAAATAAGATAAGATTATTTTTATGAAATTAGATTTGATAGAAAATGATAAGATTAAAAATAGAGTAATTCTGTGTTTGGTGGTATGTTTGAGATTGAAACGAAAAGTAATTAATTTTTTTTAATTAAATTAAAAAAAACTAAATCACATAAAAAAAATACATATTTTATGAAATTACAAAACCACCACAGTTTTGCTCTGACAAAGTCGTGGTCATTGATGGATGTTATTTATTTATTTATCTTTTAAAAAAAAGAAGGAAGAATGAGGAAGAAGAAGAAGAGTGAAATGCAAACGAAAAAAAAAAAAAAAGGAAGAAAAAAAAATGATGGGATTGTTGGGATTATTTCATCCCATTAAAAAAAAATAAAAAAATTATTTTTATCTTATACCATTTCACATTCGCATATAAGTTTCAAGACAGCAAGATAGGGTCCAATTGAATCTTTTAGACGGAAGGCCATTTTCTTTCCCCGATACACAGCTAACTCGTAAAACCTAAGATTCCTCATAAGGGGTTTGATCTTGTACTTATCCCCATCTTATAACATATATGATGCTTCTATTTTTTTAGATATTGTCATAAAACTTTACTTAATTTCTTATTTGCGTTACTCATAGTAGATACACCTTAAACAGGCTCTATCCTCTCCACGGTCCACGCGGCTTTATGCCCGCTCAAATACAGCTAACTAATTTATTTGACTCACTAATCTCGATAAAAATTAAAAAATTTAAAATTTTAAAAATGTTTTTTCACTTTCTTTTATTATTATTATTATTTTTTAGCTTTTAGGGATCGGCTGACAGTCAAACCTTTCCTAACCCACGCGGTTCCGTATCCTTTTCTAATCACTTTTTTTCTTATGAGTATCTCTTTCAATGACCACTTAAATCCCACTTGCCTAAAACTAATCCAAAATCTTAAAAATACGTACGACTCAGTGGGCCTATCTTACGTGTTTCAACAGATTCTCTAACACGTGTCATTTGCAAACCAAGGAACTAGTAAAAGCAGCCAATGGCTATGGTAACACACTATCGTAAATTATGCTTGAGAAAAGCTTAACTTACAGTCAGCAACCATTTCAGCAATTCCGGCATTTTGTCTTTTTATCTCTCGTTTTCTCACAAGGTCTTTTGTTAAACGTGATTGTGGGCAGAGGTGTCATCATCAAAATTTGTACATCAACAATGCTTGAACATAAATTAGATATTTTTATTACTTTAAGTTAAATGTTTAATCCAAACCAAACCAACTTAATTTGAGTCGTTCAGTTGGATTTAGTCTGGTGATCGATTCAATTTCGGTAGGAACAATAAATCGATCCAGTCCCAAAGAGATACTCAATTTTGTATGTATGGATGAATGATCTCATAAAAAAACATACCAAACAATCCAAACAGATACAAAAATTACTCAGATCAGAAACAAATGAATTCTCTCTTTCTTTTTAATAACAATAAATTTTCCTTTTTTTTTTCCTTTTCATTTACAATTCTCTAAAAAATTAGTGATTTTTTTTTTTTTTTTTGTTTAGGAATGGAATTAGAAAGGCATGATGTGTGTGGTTTTGGTATCATAACTTGAAAGGCAAGATTTCGAGTTTACACGGAAAATCTTGATGAGATCGCCGCACATCTGCCGTACTGACGGCGAACAATCGCTCTGCATCAACAACAACATCTTCGTCAATCCGTTGCTCTTCGTCACCGCTTCCTGTGCTTTCTGATCCCGAAACAGATAACACACGCTCCACAGTATAACTGTCGCGTGCTCTGTAGCTAACTTTGACACCTTCAACAACTTCTGTACCAGAGCAGTTACACAAACCGGATCTTCGCATATCGCTGTTCGGCCTTCCTTGCACGTCGAAACCATTTCCAGAAGCTTCGTCGCCTTTTCGATAATCGATGCACTGGAATCGGCTTGAGAGATAATTTTTTCTAGCGTCTGAACCGCTCCGAACCGTACGACTCGTGTTTTGACTCGTCTGTGAACGGAAATCGCGATCAAGCTAGATAAACCGGCGAGGATTGCGTTTGAATCGGTCTCGGAAGCGAGACGAAACAACTCGAACAACACGCCTTCTTTTTCTGCGATCAGGAGCTTGGTTTCTGAATCGGCTGCAATGATTTCCAAAACCCTGGCTGATGCGATCCTCGAATCCAAACCTCCTTTCTGTAAAACCAATACAATCGAAGCTAAAAAATCCTGTTTCCTATCCATTGATTTACCCAACTCTTTGTCTCCGCAATCGTTCAGAATCAGATCCAAAACCCTAACCGCCTGTTCAATTACTTCAATCTTCAAATCCACATTGTTGCCGACAACAATACCTAGAAGCATCGGAGCAAAACCGTCAATTTTCGCGAGAAACTTCCGATTATCCTCGGAAACTCCGGCAAAATCAGCCAGACTCCGCAAAGAATCAAAACAACAATTCTCGTTCCTATTCCTAACATTCTCAACCAAAACTCTAGCTTGATCTCTTGAAACAGAACGAGTAGTAGTAGTACTAGTAGTAGATGCTGCAGTCGTAGATGAAGCGGCGGCGGAAGCCGGAGAAACAGCGCCGGAATCAGACGAGGAATTGTTATTGTTATTCCGCATGGAATCAGCCCAGATCTGAATCAAACGGTGTAGAGTGTGATTAGGAACAAAGTCTTTACTCTGCAAAACCTGCATAGTCGCCGGACAGGTGTTGTTACCGTTATCCAGCCATTTCTGGATGCTCGACCGGTCGTAGGTGACGCCGGTGCTGAGACTCACCGGCGACTTCATCACGTCGAGGGAGATCGGACACCGGAAGAACGTCGGAACGGTGATGAACAGATCGTTCCTCACCATTTCTGCTTCGTCGGAGATCCACGCCGCTGGCGAACGGAAGAATCTAGAGAGAGAAAGTTGTAGAGAGAGAGAGAAGTGGTGAACATGGAGTGGAAGAAAGAAATGTGCGGGGGTTTTGAAGGAGAGAGGGTCAAAGGAGAGTGACGTAAGCGGGATTTCTTTATGAGTAGTTGGTCAAAGTGGGAGCTTTCTTCTTTGTGTATAATGAAAACGTGGAGCCATGGGTTCTGTGGAACAGAGGACCGTTGAATTTTTTTTATTTTTTATTTTTTTAAGTATATAATATCTTTATTATTATAATATACGCCCATCTCCAAGACGGAAGCGTGCATTGGTCTCTAGTGTACATATAAAACATTAAAATAGTAACGCAGAATATTTTTTTATTTTTATTTTTTTAATCATTTAATTTGTTAGTATTCGAGAATTTTTTTTAGATTTAAACTTAACTTGGACTTTAATCTTGTTTACATTCAGTATTTTAACCAACTGAGCTATCACATCTTAATAGAATAACTTTATTTTTTAACATAATATATTATCATATTATTAAAAAATATATTTTTTATTTATCATATTCAATATTAACATAAGTATTGTCCTAAATATAAGTAAAAGTATTTTTAAAATGATAAGAGGTTATTACATATCACATTCTCATGTAATATAGCATTGAAAAAGGGTTGAGAATTACATGTTTCTAGCATTTTTTTTATTTTATCATTATTATTATTTTAATTTTGGTATATTTAAAAAAGTGAGCCAGAGGGGTCCCACCGCAGGTTCACTCGGTCGCACGATCGATTGCTCCACCACCTTAGCCTCTGCACCAGGCAAAGGCGCCGAACCTTTTTCTTTACTTTTCTTTTTGTCTTCTTTTTGTTTTATTTTTATTTTTTAAATTAAAAACTAAAATAATATTATTTTATGTATACTTTTTTTTTTAATAATTTGGTCAGAGAGGAGGACAACGACCCTCCTGCTTTAGCCGCATGGCCAGCGGCTAGTCGGGTTCAAAATTTCCAATCGGGTCTTCGGGTTGTGTGATCCGACCCATGATCTGATTCCATTAATATATATATATATTTAAAATGTACAAGATTGTAACTCGTGCGATGCATAGATATTTTATATAAATATATCTAAAAAAAAAGTAATTGAATTTTTTTAAAAAAACTTTTGATTATGATTAAATTAAATTAAATTATATTATTATTAAAATAATTAAATTAAAAATATATGAAAATATTGAATTTGGTTTTTCAGAATTTTTACTTTTATAGGTGGAGTTTAAATATTAAATTAGGAACATGGATAATTACAAGAAAAAAAAAAGAAAAAAGAGGGCAACTAATACGGTAATAACATTATATTTAATAAACACATTTAATACAAATAAGATGAATTGACGAAGATTTAAGTCGGTAAAGATTTAAAAAGTAATATATAATCATAAAAGGAGAAGAGAAGGGAGGAAAAAAATAAAAATAAAAGAGGGATAGGTAAAGTTGGATTGGGAAAAAAACAGAGAAGAGAGAGGAAAAACGAAATTGAGAATGGAGATGTCACATGTCAATTAATCAAGATATATAATCAGTTTATTTATATATATAATATTAGATTGATATAGTGATGTTTTCTTGTTGTCTCCACAAATCTTTATCTAAATAATATTTATGTTAAAAAACTGAAAATAATTTCCAAATTCTAAACCACTCAAGCCCTGAATCTACTATAAAAACCCTTGTTAAAATGAATATTTATTAGTCAAATTTTTATTTTTATTTTCAAATTCACAGCTTTATCTAATCCAAATATATATTTAATGCTATTATCAGACAAGCCAGTCTGGTCTTAGGGTGCTCTAAAATATTGTGCTTTGACTGAAACCTTAGCCTCATTTTTTATTTTTTATATTTTTTAAGAAAAATAAGCAGTATAGTATTGTATTAGTTAATTTGAAATGTTTATTGGTGTTACATTTTTTTTTTAAGGGAACACTTGCCTGATTAAGTCTGAATGTAAGTAGGATGGTCGACCCTACAAATGATAACATTAATGTTGCAATTTAACATATGATTTTATTCAAATAAGATTGTATTTTTCATTAATACATGGTCCCATTAATATATATACCTACTATAAATGTGAGAATATATAATATTAATGTTGGGTAGGCCTAAAGTTCCACTTATCTATAGGTTTGTAATCAGCATATCTGATATGTACCAAAAAGAGTGGGATGAGTTTGCCACCTTCCAAGGTGGGTTCTGATGTGGCTGCACCAGCTAGCTAGCTGCTCATAAATTAGCTCATCAATGATGTGCATGGTGTGCCCAATATATATATATATATATATATATATATATATATATATATATATATATATATATATATATATATATATATATATATATTTGTCCAAAGCAGTTGTGGTTTTGGTTGTTGCCTTAAAGCAATATTAATGTTTGGTTTTGTCAATTTTATTGGGACAATCAACCCAACCCACCACCTTTTGCATGCCAAAATGTTTTCTTCTCCAACCAGAGTTAGATATATAGCACTAACTCATTATTTCAATAAATCATGTCACATTCAAATATATGTCTCCATTATTATCTTTTTAAGCTGCATCTTACATTAATTATGTTGGAGTTTTCAAAATTTGATCTCTTTCAAATTATAGGTTAGATTCTTAAGTTAATTTGAAACATGCAGATAGATAGATGTCTACAAACTACGAAATAAAAAAAATGTTCTTGTTTTATTACTTAATATTATTGAATTAAAAGAAAAAATATATAAAAAGTTTTGTCGCGACCCATTCTCCATGACGTAACGATCGGCATAAAATATTAAATATGTCATACACTAACACACCTAACGTCTTGTTAGCCTAATTCAATAACCCAAATGACAAAAAAATTTCACTTCATTATATACCATGTATTTACACGCATACCAAACTTTGTATATCTAATATTATTATCTCAAGAGGACCCTATGAAAGAATGTTTTGATGATTCCAAATCACTTAATCTTATGATCTAATGATGTTGTTGAAGTGTTTCAACAAATTAGTTTAAAGAAAGTCAAGTTTCAATCAATCAAGTTTATGCCAAATCAAGCTATCAAGATCAAGGTAAAAAAAAGTTAAATATTAGATTGTAATGTTAAAACTAAAATGAAGAGACAAAACTAAAACCAAGATCAATTAACTTACAAAACCATTAACACATGCTCCTTGAATGGAAAAAGATTTGCAAACTTGCAAGAGTTGAAGGTAGAGCACCTTTGTCGGAGCTTTTACCAGCAGTGAAAGTCACTGGAACCATCATCGGAGCTACTGGTGGTGGAGGTTGAGGTGGATCTCTATCCTGCCATATATATATATATAGAGAGAGAGAGAGAAAGAGAGAAAGAGAGAAAGAGAGAGGTGTATTCTACACTCTTCACCACCCAACAAAACAATGAACCCTTTTTGGTTCAATATATAGATGTGGTAGACTGTGGAGACCTCCCATTATTAGCTAAAAGGTTACCCATCCCATTATGAGTCAAATAAACAATTATAATAAAAGGGTCACACGTAAAACCATTCATACTACTTGATTTGGGTACATCATAAATGATACAAATATAACATTAATCACACACATACCAAATGTACCACCACATAAATGCTCCTGTACAAATATAACATTAATTCGAAACCCTAGTTTTTTTTCTTCTTTCTCTTATTGGGTGGGCTTGGATCTTTACTAATACTGATATTATCCCAAAGTTAACCATCTTTGGGCTCAGGTTTGGGGTTTTACTCCAAAAGGCCTCGGTACTAATGAAGGTGAAACCTCAACTTATATTTCATGTGATGAACTTGCCCATATTTGATGTGAGACTATTATTTTGGTCCACACATACCCAACAATTCTCCACCTTGGACCGAAATCCAACTTCATCACGATCACACCGCACGATCTATGTCAGATCCATTGTCGCCATCATCTCAGGGAGGAGGAACCTGAGGAACCATCCGTGACCATGAGCACACTCGCGTGCTCTACCTTAACATACGTGCATCCTAACCGAACCATCGGCTCTGATACTACTTGTTGGGCGGGTCTGGATCTCTTCTAGTATCAATATTGTCCCCAACTTAACCACCTTTGGGCCTAGGTGTGGGGTTTTACTCAAAAAGGCCTCAGTACTAATAAGGGTGAGATCTCAACTTATATTTCATGTGATGAACTTGCTCATATATGATGTGAGATTATTATTTCGATCTACACATATCCAACATCTCTCTCGTTATTCCTTTCTCTGGAAGTCAAAAAAAGGTTAAAATGATGAGAAATGAGTAAGAAAACCAATTTATACTTGCCCAAACAGCCACACCGACCTTTAAAAAAACTGTCAGAGCAGCCAGAAGCACGCTCTTCCTTGCTCAGAAAACAAATTTCTCGTCGGATATACAAGGAGCGTACTGCTCCATCATAGAAGCTTGCTATTGTTCAAAGCCCATAATCTAGCATTCTATCTGTCACCACTGGAGCGCACTTCTCCCCATAAGAGCGCGCTCCTCTTGTCCAGAGTCGCATTTTTCTAACTTTTCCTCGCCCTAAGTCCATATCTAGGGTCTGGACGTTCTTACGACACTAAGATGCATACAAATACTATAGTTTACGGCCATTTATGTACGTATATATATATATAAATATGTCTGACAATACATATAAGTCAACGTAAAAGTTTAACTAGCCGTACGGGACGTTACAAGTTTTACCCAATTAATATAATGTGATATTTCCATGCTTTTATGGATTAAATACATGGTCAGGAGATAGAAATTAATAGAACATATATATATGAATATATATGGCTGAAAACGGTATAAATTAAAAGTACAACACATTTGTCATAATTCATTTATTTAGCTATGTATATATTGTTGGAAAAATAATGAATGAGAAATTGATCTTGTAAGGATCAAATGTTTTAATTGTGAAATAGTTAATTAAAATGGTTTAATTCGAATTTAAATTCAAAATGGTCAATTAATTTGAATCTAAATTAAAAAAATGTTCGGAACATTAATGAGGTCATTTTAAAGGAGAACATTAAGAGCACCACTCTCCTTTATTAGTATCGAAGGAGGTGCTCCTCCTATTTTTTTACACCAAATTTTAGAGCTCTCTTCTTTTGTAGTTTTAGCTTTTTAATTTATAACGAGTCTTTAGTCAAGCTCAGTTCGCTCGAGTAGTGATGTGGTCTTAATCAGTTGCTCATCAACTATTATATCTTGAAAGATAAACATCGTCGATCTACCTCTTCTACCAATGTAAAATGTAAATTTATTTTAAGGATAACGTGTGTTACACAAGTCTCATATCCATCATGTTCTACTTCCACTCTATTATAATTTGGTTTAATTAGATTTGGACAACGCATGCGCATCACCCATATATATCTTTTCTATTATCATTTTAAACTTGATTAATAAAATTATAAAACTAACAAAATATGTTAACAGAGTCTTAACAAGGCTTTCATTACATGAAAATAGAATAATGTTAAATTGATTGTTGTTCTAACAGTGCAAAACTACAACCCCTTAACCTTTGGATTGTATTCAATGACACGCTAACATATCATGATTCAATGAAAACTCAAAAATTAATGTTTAGATGATGCAATTTGCATTGTTTCTACTGCAATCAATAGTATTACTCTTAAAAATATATCTTTTAGGAAAATGTTAAAATAATATCTAAAGATATATTTAAAATATACATTACCATTATATATTATTAAACTGTCTTAAATCGTGTAGACTTCGAAATAATTTAATAATGTATAAAAATAATGTACACTTTAAATATATATTTTAAATATTAATGTAGTATCACTCTTTTTTTTAAAAGACTATAACGGTGAAAGCCTTGCCGAGAATTGCTTTATTAGTCTCCCTTCAACATTTTTCTAAACAAAACAAAAGCATGATACACATTTGAGTTGAATTTTGTTGGTTACGTATTAGTCAAATTCTGAGTGGTTCAGATTTTTACAGGTAGGTAGGTATCGAGTTATACTTATTTTTAAAAAAAAAACAAAAAAAAGAGTCTTAGTCAGCGGGCCGCCGCGCCTATAGTCTTTCAATTTTCATGGTTCTTATATGATTAAAATAAATCATGAAGTACCTAATCTTGATAATATATGTGATATGATTAATATATGTTAAAGGTAAGCGTGTAACATGACCCAATCAAAATAATAATAATAAAGATTAGTAAACGTTACGTGACAAAGACCAAGCGCCGAGTGTAATCTTTTCAAAGAAAAGAAAGAAAACAAAAGCTACAGTTCTTATTATTATTATTATTATATATGTACAGGTAGAGTACAGAGTGGAATGGAAGAAATGGAAGAAGAAGGCAATAAATAGCGTTTGAAAGACGGGAAGCAAACGCAAACACGCTTGTCTCTCTGACTCTCTGACTCTTTGACTACTCTTACTCTGACTCTGACCAACCCAACACCTACTCTCTCTCTCTCCTTTCGCTTTCTTTCTTTCTTCTTAGTCGGCAAAAAAATACTCAAAAATAAAATAATAATAAATAAAACAACCATTTCTGATCAAGTCAAATTTTAATTTCTTACTTTTCAAACTCCACAAAACCGACAACTTCATTTGACTAACAGCAAATTGGTTTCTTCTGAAGATGTTCTCATGACACGTGTCATTTGGTGGAAGACTTAGGTGATGACTTTCTGACCATATAGACCAACCCTCTCTCCCTATATATATATATATATATATATAAATAAATGAAACAAAAAAAAAACATATATTTTTATTCAATGGGTAAGTCACTTACCCAAGTGATTTTAAAATATATCTTAATGTAGTCTTTGACTAAGTATACTTATATATATATGCAAAGTTTTATTTATAAAGAATGACTATTAATTAATTACATTGATGTGTATCGAGAATCATTATAATCAACAAATGCTTTTGTTGAAATTGTCTTATAATCTTCTTAGTTGACAATTAGATGGTACTATTATGAAATCTTTATTTATTTCTAATATTTTGGCATATATTAGCATTAGCATAGTTATTTGTATCTAGCTATGTGATTAATTATGAAAATAAAAGTCAACGCGGCATTGGCTCAATGGTTCAAGGTCGGGGGCGCTTCACCCTAATGACTTTGAGGTATAAATCTTTTGTTGGCGTCGAGACTAGTGGTGCCATAAGGTACTAATACTTTACGGGTTAGGACGAGTCGGGTTCTGAACATAGTAGAGGGCCTTAGATTGTTTCTTCTAAAAAAATAATAATAATAATTATTATTATTATTATGAGAATGAAAGTTGTTTTAGGCTTCTATGAAAATTTATGGAAAGGCAAATATTTTATGGAATTCAGTTTTCGTAGTTTCTTAATCTATAAAATCAATGTAATATATGAAATTATGATGAATAATTAAAATACTTGTAAAGAAAATTTTCAATTCCAGAAAAAACGCCAAACAATGTTTAGGTATACCTACTTTGGATTTGAATATTTTTGGCTGTAAATTACTAAATTATACTAAGATCGAGTAATGTTATATTGATATATAAAATATATATATCTATGTTATATATCATTTTTATACATTATTAATACGTAATTCTAGATAACCTAATGGTAATCTATATTATAAATATACATTTTAGATGTCACTTTAACATTTTTCTTGGACCACTAAACAGTTATAAGATTTGAAAATGAGTTTATTTATCTATTGTTTATATTAGGTTTAATATCATCAGACTATTATAATTAATTTTGTTGTTGTAATTAAGCTCAAGGTAGAGTAATTACAGATGGCTTGCTTCTAGAAATGGAGCTAATTCCAATAGCATGCCTTGATAAGTAAAAATGAATACAATTAATTTAAATTCATTCATATATATATATATAAAAGTTTAATTTTTGTCTTTTCTTATAATATTCTACACTACTTTTGATGTCAATACATTCAAAGTTCAAAGGTAGAGCTAATTTTCTCCAACTTCTAATGTCACCCATTAATACATTTTCACAATTTTTTTTTTTTATTAACGAAAAAGTTTCCTTTTAATTATATAAGTAGTTGAAATAAAAAGTGACATTGGGCATTTTTAAAATACTTACTCTTGCATGAATCGTGAGTTCAAGTTGTAGAAGGGTAGTAATTTTTAAAATCATTTATCACGGTAGACGTCTGCACAAAATTTGTAAAAATTACATTGACGTAAGGTTCGAGCTAGATAGAATGGACAGATTTTTAAATTTAACTTGGGCTGGTTCATGTCGTTAAGTGATCATTATAGTTCCTCCATATTAGTGTGAAGATAAATGAGTTCAGTAACTGGGCCTGATACCCCACGAAGGACAAATAATCTTCATTAAAAAAAAAAGAAAATGCTTACCCTCTTCTTCTTCTTTTTTTATCAATTTCTTTGTTTTTTTTGTTGACAAAATAATATAAGGCTTGCTAATACAATGACGTTGGACGTCATCAATAATATTCCATGCCTCTGAAAGTCGTATGATCACAATATGTGTCTGCAAAATACACAAGTACCCGTGATCGCATAAGTAACTAACAAGGGATGCCATGTAATAACTGTAAAATCACCCTATGGCCTTGGCATTTTTCTTTTAACTGTTACTTTTTTATTTTTAATCATCCCTACCACCATTTTAACCAATAACTATTTTTCATTTATTTGAATAGTGATGTTCAAATAATACCTTAATTATATTAATATGCATATGAATATTTCTAGGCTCTATGTCTTGGTTCAAACACATCTTAATTAAAATTCATAAACACAAAATATAAATAATAATAATAATAATAATAAGTTGAATTAGAAGTTAAAGTATTATATTCATGCACACCGCACACAAATACAAAGAAGAAATGAATAACAAAATAGCAAGAGCAAAAACAAACACCCTACATATAACACCCGCCCAATTTCTAATCCAATCATTGATGGAGTACCCCCTTAACACACACACACATATATATATAATTATATTTAAAAACCATAATGATTTAACAAAAGTAATTTTATTATAAGGTAGTTAGAGGGACGTATTTTTATTTGAAGAAGGAGGGATGTATTTTAGGTAAGGTATAATCTAGAATTTTGTGCGTGATTTAGAAAGTGCTTGCTTGGACCCGGGCGGCTCAATTTAAATTTGGGCCCAAGTTTATCTTAAAATTATATTTTAAGATAAAAATTAATTATAAAAATCATAAAGATATTTGTGAAATAAATAATATATATGAAAAAGAAAAAACCATTCTGTAAAATTTTCAAAATGGTATAAATATATAAACAGTAACCATATTTTACAAGGAATTTAAAATATATTTGGTGGACAAAGGTAATAACATTGGAGCACTGGATCATGTACAAGGCAATATAGCTCTGACTAGCTATGATAGCCATTTATAAGAACACCTCGTGCATGTGGACTGCACCTTAGATCAACTTTGCAGTAAAATCTTTATCTTTGAATTGGCTCAGTACTTTCCAAATTAAAGAAAGTAAAAAAAAAAAAAAAAATCATTAAAGTGAGTAACGCCAACTTGCATTTCGTACTACTCTTTCTTCCTTACTTGTATTTTTTTTTATTTTTTAACCCTGTAATTGTTACTGTTTCTGGACATTGTGTTGTAAACTGTAAAGCCTGATGATTCCTTCTCATGTCTGCTCTGCTATAGTCTGTGTTTGATCTCCTTCAATTCCACCCATGTGCTCTGAGTAATTTATTTTCAGTACTATAAAAATCATTCTATCCGTTATATTATTATTGATTGCTCCTTCAAAAGGTGTGGTCCTTTGTATGTATATATATATATATATATGTATATGTACATTTTTTTTCTAATATATATATTATGAAGTACTACGGATATATATATATATATATACGACGATTCTTTCATTTATATATGTCATAAATATTATATATATATATATATGTATGTATATGTACATTTTTTTTCTAATATATATATTATGAAGTACTACGGATATATATATATATATATATACGACGATTCTTTCATTTATATATGTCATAAATATTATTGATGAGCTTTTCCAAGGATGATGATGATGATATATTTGACTTAGTTTATATATAAGGGTCTAATGAGAAATCAATAATTAATAATTTTCTATTCAATCTGTGTATTAGTTTTAATTATAAACTTATTATTTATAAAAATTTAAAATGCTTAATTTGTATCCTACTAAAATTTAGAAACTAAAATCCTATTTAATTAATAAAATAATTAGAATCCTACTGAATTAAACAACTAAAATCCTAATAAATTAGATAACTAATTTTTTAATAAAAATATTTATTTGTTCCCATTGCATTCTTCATCATTAACTTGTCTCCGAAGAAATTATGTTAGAAAAAACTCTTATTTCATATAGGATTTTGCTAAGAAGTTCTGTCAATTAAATTCGATTTTTATGGAATTTTTTTCTACTTTTTCTCACTTATAAATACATAATTAAGAGAGTTTTTTGAAGCATAATAGAGAAAAGAAAAAATAGATTAGAAGTAGATCGAAATATACGAAGAGTACAAAGTTAGAGACAATGGAGCGATTTTCACATCTTGCGATTGAGTTTTTGGTTTATTATTGTTTATATTTATGGTGTTCATTAATATTTTTGGTTTTTTCTTTATGTCAATGATAAACTAAATTTTTTTTTAGAGGATAAATGAATCCTAATCTTTGATACTATGTTTTAGATTGATTTATTATTATTATTATTAGATTTTAATTTTCTTAGTTTATATATATTTTTCAGATTTTAATGTTTTTGATCTACCGGCCATGATTGAATGTTTTTTGATCTTGGATTCGACGCTCAAAATAAGGAACTTGGGATTAGATTGAGAAAAATATAACAAAAATCAAGATATTTATAATATTCTTTGAAGTTTATGAAAAAAATCATAAGGCATAGTAAAAAGTTTATAGGATTTTAGTTTTTATCGAGAGATCAAAATCAATTTATATAATATATGTTCTAACTTGACACTTGAGAGAGAAGTTAAAGTTTTGTGTATTTTTGACTTATAAACTAGGAAAATATATTAATAATAAATATATATAAAAGACATAGTTCAAAGTTAGGTGAAGTTAAACCTTTAGAATTTTTCTCTATTGATTTTTTCGTACTTTTTAATTTCTATTATTGCTAATTTTAATTGCATTGTTTTTAATTTAATTAATTCTAAAGTTTGATAATCTAGATAAAGTTAAGGTTATTAATTACGATAATTAGTTAAGAGTAAATTGATTCTTGACGACGATAACCCGATATTCATCGGTGTATTATAACTTGACACTGTACATTTGTAAAAAATCACAAACACTTAGCTCTCGATATAATAGTATGAAGGGAACATATTTATGTAGCTGACCCTTGTAATTGAAAATAAGAAATGACTTATTTCATGTTAAATTGAGTGTCAAGACTAAGTAAAATAACAAGCTTAGAGTTTAAGTAGAGTTACAAAATAAGTTATTTGTTGATTCAACGTATATTTGAATACAGTCATTTGAGAACAAAGATAACGATCCACATTAAACAACTCATATTCCTATTTCTATTTTATTACAAATATCTATTTCTTTACTTATTTCCTACTATCTCCTTGTCCCTATCTAATTACAATTTAGTTTCTAAGTTAAAAATTACATATTCTCATCTATGCATTGTAAACTGAAGGTTTAGGGACTTGTTTTAGGCACAAGAAAATTGCTAGAAAATTGAGAGAAAGGAATAGGAGATTAGAAATTATGAAAGAAGGCAAGACAACATCAAGCCTAAAATTAATATTATTGTATTTTGTTCTTTTTTACCATGTAAAAAAAATCCTTGCAGCTATTTTTTAGAATCTCTCTATTTTATCTTGATAAAATAGTTGCCTTTTACTTTTCTGCTGCAGAGTAAGATCATTTGTCAATTAAACCAAATGAATGGTTGTCTAGAATTTGATTTTTCCTTTTTGTCAAAAAAATTGTATGAATATATGGTAGAAATACTCTTATACTATGAATATTCTATGAATATTTGAATTGTTCATTTTTTTAACGTCATGCTTAGCTTTCGTTTTATCTTTTTTTAAGAAAAAATAAATATAATCCAATGACCACCTTACTCGTGAAAAATTCAAACTACGTAGGACCTGATTAATATTCACACCAACAAAATTCGACTTGATGACTCTTCAAAGTTGGCCATAATCAGTTCACGTAATTAGAAAAAAAAAAAATATCGGTCTGCTTGAAATTCTGTCTTAAACTTTTGATCTCCTCTAATAGATCACCCGTTCGAACCGAACCCATAGCTTATTGGCACACCAATGCTTTAAATAAAAATGTTTATGAAATGTATTAATTTATACTATTAATTAAGCAAAAAGCTGGATAAGACAAACAACTAAAGACACCATAAAAGGCTGGGAATATCATCAGACAATAATAAAATTATAAAAAAATAAAAGTGATTGATTGGTGAGTAGAAGATGACACAAACGAAAGTTGCCGAAAGTATATATATATTTGAAACAGTAAAATAACAAAGATAAAACTTTGCTAGAGTAATTCACTTATTTGACACGTGGCTTCGTATCTTAGATTTTTACGATCTGTAGTTCACGTCGATTCGACTGTTCGACGCGACACTAGAGAGTAGAGACCATAAGAGTATGTATTTTGTACTTCGGACGCCAAATAGCAATACTTCGTCTTCTTCTTTGAGTTTCTGCAACGTGGTCTTGCTCTTTGGTTTTTTTTTTTTATAAGTACACCAACATTTTAAACAAACAAAAGATAATAATAATAATAATAATAATAAAATTTCATTTTCTTAATTGAATCATCAATGTTAATTATAGATATAAGAAAAATATTGTACTTTGGTACAATTAGAGTGTGTTAAGGTAAATGAAATAAAGTGAGATTATGAAAGTTGAATATATTAATAAGAGGAAAGATTTATATAATAACGAAGCTCCATCAAAAAGAAAATAAAAATAAAAATTAACAGATAGGATTTTTTATTATTTTTAACTGTGTTTAGTTTAGAATTCAAATAAAATAACTTATTTTTGAAAAAGGATAAAACAAAGTGGAGAAAAGGAGAATCTTGAATTTGGTAATGCTACCAAACGACATTTTCACTTTGAGAAACACACAAAAAAAAGTAAAAAAAATAAAATTAAAAGCTTTATGAGCCCAAAAACACTTATTGCTTACCTAGTTGGATGATTTAACCTTTGGATTTGGAACATTTGTCTCCATCACATCACATGGTTGGTTGGTCTCTAACGCCCTTGAGAATTAGTAATGCATTAACCTAATGTATAATCAATAAAAAACTTTAAAAGACCATGAAACTCTCTTTTTTAATTATATTGAATTGAATACATACATACACACATATATATATATATATATATATATATATATATTTTTTTTCTTTTTCTTTTTTATAGAGTCTATAATATTAAATTAGACACCATACATTCAAACACTAAAAACTCGAAATAAATGACAATGACATGACTATTTTTTATCTCTATTATGGTTAGGGAGAGAGGAACCAACCTCATTTAAGGTATAGGGAGTTCGTATTACCACTCAAATTAATGAGTGTTGGCATATGGAAAGTTACATTAATATTTAAGAAAAACAATAAATAAAAATAGTACTAAAATGACAAGGGAAACTATATTTTTTATATTCGTTTGATTATTTATTACACATATTGAGATATATAAATTATATATATTTAATAAATATAAAAATGTATGGTTGCAAATATATTTGACTTTTTGTTTAGTATAACATTTTTCATTCTAATCATATTCTTTCCTTAGATCACTTCTTACTACTTTAACTTACTACATTATATAGCATATGGTTATTTAGATCGTCTAGCTCTACCTATTTATAGCCAACAAAGTAAGTCATTTTTTCTTTCAAACATCAAACAATATATGATAAATTGTAGAATTTGCTGATGATTACTAAAATATTTTCAACATTTAAAAGAGAAAACTTGATTGCTACTAAATAATTGTGAGTCTATTTTCAAACATGAGAGGATTTGGATACAACTTACATAGAACAGAAATATTAAATCATTTATTTTAATTATTAGATTAACTAAATCCCAAAAGTGATTTTTCCCTTGATATATATATATATATATATGAATCCTCTGTTCATCAACAGTGATCAGCTGAAAGTCAAAACGTGAAGGGTATTCCACATGGCCGAAAGGGAAACAGGATGTTTAATAACGTTATCCAACAATGCATTAAATGTAGAGTGATCTCATCATCACCGTAAAACTTCTCTCCTCTGCCAAACGGCACGGATAGTAAGTAAAACAAACAAATCTCTCGTCCTTTTTTCTCCCACAATACAATACCTCACTCTACTCCAAACCAAACCTAATAATATAAATATATCTATTTTTTAGTTAAAAATACACTATACTAATATATATATATATATATATTTATTCTAACTATAAAAAGTTTATGACATACTATATTTTCATGTTTTTTTACATATACATGTAATAAATAATTCAATGATCATGATAATTGTACATGTACTTGTGTATTTTTTTTGTAATTAATTAAAATAATATTTCTCATATATATAATACTGGGAAGAAACACAATCTACTGTGGAAGAAAAGAAAAAAAGAAAAGTAGTGTAAGAGACAAGTTGGGGTGCTGGTGTTCATATTGAAAAACAGTTCAAATTCCCTTCAGTCGGCCATTAATTTCTAGTGGGACCAGACACCCACCTAACCTCAGGACACAACTCTCTCTTTTCTACATCACCTCCCCCATTGCTTTCTTTCTTTCTTTCTTTCATTTTTTTTTTTTTTTTTGAGTTATATATATATATATTCTCGTTCTTTCTCAGCTCATGTATGTTACTTTTGTTGGTAACGTTGTTGAGTCATCACCTTTTGATCTCCAACGCACCTATCATATCTCCCTCCTAAAGACCTGTTCAAAACCACCCTCCCTTATTCATTTCATCTGCTTTTTAATTTCTCTCTACAATCCTTCTGTTACTACTGCTTTTATATACTTCTTATGACTATAACACTATATATATATATATACACTAGTAGTCCTAGTACCACCACTAGTACTATTCCAAGTACCCCCAAGAGGGTTTCAAAATAAAAATAAAAATATATGTATATATTAATGTATTTTATATATATATATATATAATTGTGTGACTTGATATGTAATTGAGTAGCGGTGATATCTAAACAAAATCAGCAGCTAGCAATACCAACCCCTCCAAAAACACATTTACTTCTCTCCTCCGTGTTTCCTATCCCCAACCCTACTCCTGTCGTTTCCATCTCAATACCTTGATTTACAAGTCACCCCCTTATACCCACCCCCTACTCCCTTCTCCTCACAATTGCAACACCACCACCTGCTCTCTTCTCTCTTTCTTTCTTTCTCTTGATCTCCCTTTTCTTTCTTCATTATCATTTCCATTCCCAATATCTTCCTCTTCTACCTCATGATCTTCTTTCTTTTGTTTTCTACTAGTTGTTATATGATCTTGTGATATTCATCAGCATTATAACTTTGGTAATTTTGTGAGATATATATGATGATCAGTACCTCTAATACTAGTCGTAGTCTTTTTAGAATTAGAAGCTTGTTAATTCTAGCTTTGTTGTTGTATTCTTTGATTTTCTTCTCCTTCTATGCTCAGTACTGTTGTGCCTCTAGTAGAAACTCTCAAGTTTTTGATATGGGTAATCCAAGTTCTCGGAATTATTCAGGCTACTTCTTTGGGTTCTTGCCGAAAGCAATGCCGATCCCACCTTCTGGTCCTTCCAAGAAACACAATGATGTCGGTTTAAAAAGCTTGAAATCTCCATGAAAGATGATGAGAGTAGAGAAAGTGATATATGGATGAGTTGACACTACAAGAAGAAAAAGAGAAAAAGAGAGAGAGAGAGAGAGAGAGAGTGAAGTTGGAAGGAAGGAAAATTATTGAAGGTGATTATCATGATGACATGGGCTTTTATTAATTTCTTGTTTTCTTTCTTTCTTTTTTCTCTTATTTATTTAAAAACAACACGATGAATGATGATGATCATATGTTCATGTATCATATCATGATTCGTGGATTCTTCTTCTTGTTCTTTGATGAAGATCATATGGTTTTGTTTTAAAAGTTGTTATGGGCATGTATGTATGGTACGCATGCTCTAGCTAGCTTCCTTTCTTCTCTCTAATGGATCATCAGGTGAGAAGCTATATATAATGGATTTACTGGGTGGTTTTTAACAAGCATATTTAACCATTAAAGATGATTAAGAGCAGTGAAGCTTTCCTTTTTGAAGCGCTGCAATGGGTGGCTCATGATCATGGAGTTGACAGCTGAGAAGGTTCTGTGATTTAATGTGTTTCTTCTTCTTCTCCTTTCTTTTGTTCTTTTTGAGAGAGAATATTATTAGAGAGATGATAAATTTTTGTACAGCCAAGAGATCATAATGATAATACATTATAATTAATGCAACATTTTCAGTTGGATAAACTCTCTTATCATGACTATTATTACTACTTTAATTTGGGTTTCTTTCCTTCTTTTTCTCTTTTCTCTTGGTTTTGATTAATTAGTTCCTGTATGTACGTCATATTAATTGGTACTATATATAATGGATATTTAATTATGATAATTATTCAGTCAAAATCAACTTTAATTAGTAATACTTGTCTATTCTTCACAATCATTACATTTTAAGGTGAAATAATTATTATTTAGATATATTCAGATAATCCATTGGTTGGTCCCTCCCAATTCATCATGACTGTTCTAGGTTAACAAACATAAAGAAGTATTCTTATTTTTATTTTTATTTTTATTTTCTCCTTTAATTAATGTGATTTTTTTCAATACACAAGGTGATGCCACATGGCAGACCAAGCAAGGCCCAACTTCCTTGAAAATCAGATCTGCCATTGAAAAATTGCAGCCGTCAGATTTGAAAGGTTTTTATCATGATGAGGGCCATCCAACAGATTAAGATTAACAGTTGAAAAAAGCAGTATTCTGATGTTTCTCAATATCAGCTTCTCCACATTCAAAACTTGTTATATATTATATTTATATATATATATATTTAATTAATTAAAGTAGGGTCACTTTTCATTCAACTTTTTCTTTCATGGCAGTGCGATTCATGAGTTCGAGCAGATATGTCCAGGGCACTGTTCTGTGAGACTGACCAGTTTGAGCTTTTGAACCATAAAAACCGTGTAGAAAGTTTATAAAAAAGGAACTTCAATAAAAAAAAATAAGTACATGCCCAATTCTCTTTAATTTATGGATATGACGTTATCATGTGGTGGCAAATGCTTTTAATTTATTATTATTATTTTCTAGTTTCAGTTAAGATGCTCCCAATTTATAAAATACCCTGTTCTAATAGGTTTTGTGAAAGATGGGAGTAAAAATATTTGAGGGTTCTTGTCATTTTTAGGAGGATTTCACCTCATCTCTAAGGATTAATTTTTTTTGTTTTTTTTTTTAAAAATGGTAAGGAGACGCAATCTTTAACATTCTTCTGTATTATGTGACAATATTTGATATATAACCACTTCTAACTACTTTAAAAAGTTTTTTTTATACTTTATATAAATAATGTTATGTCAGCATGAGTTGAAATTTAAAAAAAATTTAAAGGAAAGAAAATAAAATTCCCTTAATAATTTGCTGGAATTAATTATCAGAACTTCTTAATTAACTAAATGGTATTTGATAGGATACTAAATAATAATTGTCAAGTCACATTCACTCTTTGTTGTAAAAAGCCCAACATCTCATTTCTTTAACCCCATGATGTGCCTCAACCCTTGAATTGTATTATCAAAAACTTTCTTTTTTTTTTCTTCTTTTTCTGATAGCTCTTTGAAATTTATTTATATATTGAAAATCTTTGTCTGTCCAACCATCCATGCATGTTATTATTATTATTATAGGAGAAAAGGACAAAATTAATATAAGAAGAAAAAACACCATGTAATATTATAAAAAGAAGGGTTGCACTTTAAATTTAATAAAAACAAGGCTTAAAATTAATAGGGTATAAAGCAATTTGGATCTTAGAGTAGTGGTTTTTCCCTTGTTATCTTAATTCTCATTTTTATTTCCTTCTTCTCCCATATCCGTCCAACTAGAGGATGGACACAGCCAAAAACTTGCATTATTAATATAACATCATCAAACAAGATTATAAAAAGACAGATTTTGGTCCCATTTAGTTAGTTAGTTTGTTTTTTTCTTTAATAACTTGAACATGGTAAAATGAAGTTTTATATCCATATGATATATTAAAATGGTGAGGGTAAAAGGAAATAAGGATTTTACATTGGTAGAAAATAAATGGTTGAATATTTTTACTCTGAGCCACCACATGGTGTTTTTTGTTTTTTTTGTTTTTTTGAGGTCGAGGGTATCGAGAGCCTCACCCTCATCAGTCCGCTGTCACAAACATTTTAAGTCGTCATTATATAAATAGGGATGTTTGAACTCATGATATATTTTATATTAGAACCTTATGTCCCTCAACTCAACTCCGTCAGTCGCCCAACCTAATGTTGGGTGACATAAATCTATCAAATTGTAGGAAATTAATTCATATAACAAGTTTGATAGAAGTATGGCAAAAGTGGATCATCTAAATATATATGAGGAGAGAAAGGGAGTACATAATTCCTAGTAACTTTTTTTTTCATCACCCACGACCTAGATTAATATATCAAATTCAAATGATTTTATTTGTAAGAATCATGCAAATTAATTAAAGTAGTTGAGTTGACTAGTTTTGATCACTAAAGTTTCATTTTAAACTTTTGGGAGTTGGTTTAGTGAAATAGTAATTTAATATCTGAAGGTCAACAAGAGCAACTATATATGGAAATTAATTATTGAATTTTTGAGTTTCTTAATTTGGTGAGAAGTTGATAGGATTTGGTTTTCTTCTCACCAATCAGTCTAAATCACTCATGAAAAACTTAGGCATCTTTGCAATGAAATTTTGTTGGGTGGTCTCATTAGTTAGGTACTGCATGCTCTTCTGTTGACTAAATACAAACAGTACTTGTAATTAATTGTTTCTTTTGTATGACCCTAAGTAACCATGTCGTGCTCATTTTTCTATGTGGTCCTTAGCTTAATTTTTAGAAATAATGTAAAATTCCTTGCTAAACTCTCTCTCTCTCTCTCTCTCTAAATATATATATATATATATATATATATATATATATATATATATATATGATTTCCTTTCAATTTTGATTCCAATTTTGCGGCTACTGAATCTATAACAATAATCCACCTAATTAATTTTTATCTTCGGATGAAAAATTATTCAAGGAGATTTTTTTTTCAATATTTTACTCACATACACACACATATGTTTTCTATAGCAATTAGTAGGTAAAAAAAAAAAAAATACAAATATCAATTCAAGTTTTTCTACTTTGGTAGATGCATGCCAATAATTATTATGAGAATCCTAAGAACGTTGTATATAATATTTTCAAACTGATTTGTTTAAAAGTCAACTTCTCCATATATTTATATATATATATATATATTAATTAGGTTCTAAATAAATGAATCAAATTTAAATTCAATATTGCTTGATTGTGCATTCATTCAGAAGATAATTGCTTAAGTTTGGTGCGCAATTTGGTTTGATTTTGAATAAAACCTAATCATATATACATACCCTTTTGTGTTTAGTTCAGTAATAGTATCTGCTAGTTAGAATGTTTTGAGTAATGTATTTAGAATAATAAAGCTTATAATTTATCAGATAGATATAGTTTTGGTTTCTAACCTGACTAATTTATAAATCTAACACGCTTCTTTTGTTTAAATTGGATTTTATGCATTGTCAACTTCTACTTTTGAGTTTAAAGGTAACGAGTGCACATCAATATTTCACTAACATAGTATATATATAAATATAAAAAGATAATTAAGAAAGTTTATAAGATGTACAGACTAGCTAGAAATAGGAAAGAATTGAAGAAGGGGATGAAAAATATTATAATAACTCATATTAAAGTCAAGAGAAATGAAAACTAAATTATTTTTAATATTTCGTAAAAGTGGGTCCATCACGAATAGTATAATGTCTAGTTTATTCTAATAAACAGTACTACTAAGTGACTATTCTATCCTCTCCCATGTGGGAAAGGAAACTAATTAATGTCAATACCAGTCTTCTTTATGAGGTACTATATATCATTCCAATATATTCAAGGGGAATAAGAGGTGCATTGAATACTAAAACAAACAATAGGATCACAAAATTCATATAATATATGAATTAAACATGCTTTATTTTTTATTTTTGAATCAAACTTTAGTAGGTCAAGTATATAAAGTAACTAAAAAATAGAGATAACAAAATAAATCATATAAAAATTTATATATTTCAACATCTAATCTATGTATATATTCCAAAGTCTATGAGACACTCTGTTCTATAAAAAAAATTAGCCCCCCATATGATTCATGATTTAGATATAATTTTTTGTATTTGAAAATCTCAAAACAAAGAAAATATATCTGATTAGTTGTATATATTCGAAAACAGTTATTAAGAATTTTACTAAGAAAACAATATGTTTTCAGAAAAAAGATAAAAAGTCTTTTTTTTTTGAATTTTTGTTTTCGAATTGTATTATTATTTTTGAGTCGTAAATCAAAATAATTAAACATGCTTTTTATAAATAATTTAGAAAGTCTGAGATTTTGATTCTTTAATCGAACTCCAACAACCTAAACCTAAATGACACAACCTGGTCCTCCATATACGCCAATGCATACTCTAAGAAGTTGGTGACTTCAGCCATCATCACAGCCATGTCAGCTTCTTTCAATTCTTCATTAATGGTTTTCAAGCTTGTCATATTCCATAATCATGATATGGATTCAGTCATAAAGAAAGATTAAGAAAATTAACATATGAACAAATGCAAACTACTAATAAATGATAGTTCAGTTGGTTGAGAAACTAAGTTATGCCAAGAGGTTAACTAAAACATTTCCAATTATATCAGTTAATAGTCTACATCATAACTTTCAAGCCTACTTGAATAATATATTAGGGGGTAGGATAGAAGAAGCTAAAAATCCAAGAACAAAGCACATGAGCCTCATAAATGTTGAATTCCACCAGAATGGGATCATTTATTAGGACTACATTGGGTCCTAAGGTCACACAATCTCCTTCAAGGGATTTGACAAATTGTCTCCAATACCTTTTTAGAAACTCCTCCTTTGTCTTTCATTTCACACTTGCTCATATCTAACATAAGACTAAAATATAATCTCCTATTAAAAGCTATGTACCAAAAGCCAGGATTGGGACTTAATGCCCGCATCACCAATGTACAAGAGTTCTAGCTAACAAACTATTGCTCCATTTGATGGAACATTTGCAAAATGTTTTTGAATCAAAAGTTGTTTTAGATGCATTTAACATCTACTTTTGAACCAAGTTGTAATAAAAAAAATAGTTTTTTCAACTTTTTGAAGAAGCTAGATGAAACTAATTTATTCAAAAAATATTTTTTTAAAAAACACTTTTACAAAATGTTTTTTTTTTAAAATACTTTTACAAAATGTTGCAGCAAACAAGTTATATATATAAAATAATGATTGACTAACACATTTTTCAAACATACTTTATTAAAATTGTCTCTAAGAGTTATTAAATTGTCTCGAATCACGAACATAATTCGAGGCGATCCATCAGCTTTCTAGAGCAATGTCAACAAAAGTATAGAAAGTGTATTTTCAAAACATTTTTCATATATATAAATGTACAGTTGGGCCCAAAATTTGGCTAGGGTTTATCAGGTAAAAGCTTCATTTTTAATCAATTGGGCCCAAAGATTAAACCCAAGTTCAATTAAATCTGAGCAGTTTTGGTTGGATCAGACAAGTTTGTTGAGTCATCAGTTTTAACAATCACTAAGGTGTCTTCGTACAAATGCCAATGAAAGTAAATATATATACAGTTCTTTTTTTTTTTTTCATACAGTATGTAATTTCAATGTTAGCAACAGATAATAATGTTGCAGCAAATGAAAAGTATTTCCACAGAGATCATAAAATGATCAATCCCTCTTGCAACAAAGCTTAATCCCACAACAGCTCTTACCCTGCACTGAAAAATGGGCTAGTTGCTCCGTAATGTGTTTTTGAGACGAATAAGCGGATCCTAAACGAGATGACCATGCGGTATATAAGTAATCTGCAACTTCGTTTGTGAGACCATTATTACTAAGATCAAGCATCTTCAAATTCTTTGCTTTGCCAATGGCTGTTGCAAGGTCTTCAATTAACTGGCTCATTGGGAATGCAGTAGTACTAATGTCTATTTTGCAAGAGCTTGTGCAACTGTCATTTAAACTGGACACAACACGCTCACACTTTATTTGATCCTCTTCTTCACTATCTGCAACTTCAAGTTCATTGCACTCAGAATTTACGGCACATATGCCTTGCTGGGCATCTTTGGTTTTCTCTGATGCACACTTTGATGGATTAATGTCAGAGGAGTTAAGGTTTTGCTGTAAAGACTTTGAACTCATTTCTTGTGTTGAGTCATAGTGTGGAATGATATCGTCATCCACATTGGCATTTTCGGAAAGATTAAGCTCTTCAAGAGATTTGTTTTCTGCAAATAAGAAAGGAAAAAAAAATCATAGGGTTGGATTTAATTAGCATGGATTCAGTTGAAAGCAACTAACTAAGAAAAGCTTTTTACCTTCCAGTGCACAAATTATTTTTGCAATTCCTGCAAGCCCAAGATGAGACTTATTTAGGACTAGAATCTTCAGAGAGCATTGCGCATTCTCGAGCAACGATACCAATGCATTTAGACCCTGGATATGCACTTCCAATCAGTCAACTTAAAAAGAATATTGCTCAAAAGAAACAAAAATCTTTCCAGTTGTTGCCACAGCCCAACTGGCTACTCAAAAAACAAAAGATCAATAGAGAACCACATCTTGAAGATTTTTCATACTACTTGAAGGTAGAATATTATGCATCTGGATGGCAAGTGAATAAAAATGTCGCAAGCATAAAAACCCAATAGGTCTTCTAGACCATCATACTGCCATTTCAATTGTATGAACAACAAAGCTCCTTGTTTTACCCAAAAAGACTTTTGAAAAAAAGTTACAATTTGGAAGCTTACCAATAAATTCAAGTTCAGTTAAAAATTAAAGTGCATAAACACTTTTCAAAGATAGTTAGACACCCTGACATGCAGCAGGGAAAGTAAGAACTATAAAAGCTATTAGGTAACCACTGAACCCAAAGTTATGGGTATAAAGTAAAGGCCTAACTATTTATATGTTGCTAATATCCATACTCCTTACCTGCAGCTCCATCCTGCATGTTGAGATATAGAAGAGAACAAAAGAACAAACAAATAGAAAACATACAACTGGAGCATGGAAATACTAACAAAGAGTCTTGAACCCAAGACCTCCACAAGCTAAGCTATGATAAAATGTTAACTATTGAACCCAAAACCATTGGTTGTAAGGTAGAAGCCCAACAATGAATATCAAACTTAACAACTAATCAAGGCCATGCAGTCATTGATCAGTCTCTTAAGAAATTCATCTCGATTCTTTTCCTGCCCCCAGACTCTCACTTTGCTTCGTTCTTCATCTGTACCATTGTTTGAATGAAGACCGATCAGCACAAATTGCCACCATCAGTCCTTTATAGGTCTGGAATTTTTGTGTTGTTTCAGTTGTCATCAACGAGGAAGAAAGAAACAAATGAGTGTTCTTTTGGGAAGATGTAGACAAAATACCTATCGAAACAAAAGCAAAGGCAAGTCTCATAAATGGGTGTATTGAAAAAAAGATTGTTTATGCCTTTTATCAGACTACACTACACTAGTAAAATCAATGATTCAATTGAAAAATTAGGGAAAAAATCCAGCTCGTAGCCTTGTACTTCATATGGGGAAAGCCAAGTGATTGGGTGTTGAAGACAGAGGGGCACCATGTCATAGGCATCTAGCATGATGACCAAATTGTAGGAAAGTGTGGGTTACTTACATAATAGAAAATAGGATAAATTGATCGAGACTAGAGTTTAACTCTACGTCTTTAAGACAATTTTGTCTTGCACTGGTGCTCACGGTCTATTGACTATTATATCCCAAGATACAATGATCACTTCTTGTAATAGTAGCACTCCAATGACTAACTGAAGTTGCAATTCTAATCTATGGATGTGTATGAATGACTCCTAGAGGGGAGTATTTATACTTGTTGGAACTAAATAGTCACATCCCTTCAAAAATAGGTATATGTGAACGAACACATTTATTTGAATGAATGGGTGCTATGTGAATGGACACCCATTTAATACACCTTTCCATCTTCCCGATTTTTCATTCATTTTCAAATGGGATTTTAACACCCATTTTTCCAACACAAATTGCCCACGTGGCACCCTAAAACACTCTTGCTCTTGGCCAACCATTCACTGTTACTAGAGCAATGGAAGTCTTATAATATCTGTTGCTCATAGCACCAGACAATATCACTCATGTGAGCTATGATGGCATCTAAATAGCATCAAAGCATCCTCAATATTATTGGTATCACCCTTAACATAAGCTGAAGACACTCTCATGTAAGGCAACATTTGGATGGGTTCCAATATTGAGCAACTTGTAGCTCGTCAACTGTATTATCCAACTAGCCATGGACATGTTAGGTAATAGCATCTCTTGCATGGTGTTGCCCCATTTCATGCATTCTGCCATCCAAGAAAACTCAATCTTGAGTATCCAATACAAGCAACCTCAAATGCATAGCACCTAAGCTAGCTCACTCCGTCCAACTTTATAGCTAGATGCCTCTACAAGAAAAATACTCAGCCCCTCACTATAGATGGACACAGCAATGTTATGACACATTGTGCTACTTTTCATTGTCTCATGACATCCCCAGTATCATGAGAACTTCATAAAACTCCCTCCAGGCTCATGGAAGTCAGCCCTTGGGTTGAACCAAGGAGTTACCTTAAACATGACTGAGTGGAAGTAAAATTATGAACTTGAATCACTGAAATTGCAAGCAAAACTAGAGCACAGATCAGTTGTCCAAGGCAATCAACCGCATCAATGTCGTTAATTTTTCCATGAACCAATAAATAGTGCTTTTACGTGGTTGTCATGACATGAATAAGGAGCAAGGTTCGAAACTTCGACTTCACCCGACAATTCGACCTTTAAAAATCGGAATTAATTCGGAAAAGTTTGAGAAGTCTTGGAGAATTATTGTAAAAATTCGCCAACTTAGAGAAGTTTAAAGAATTTCTATATAGATGCTAAAATATGTATAATTACTATTAGAAATGATGAAAACAAACATAAATGAATACTTTTCACATATAAAAGTATAAATATAATTGTTTGAAACATGTGTTTTTACATTAACATTGTTTAACGCACATCCAAGGATCAAAAATTCGATTTCGACTTGACTTTGGTTACTTGAAAATTGGAATTAATTCGAAGAAGATTAATTTGACATGGAGAATTTTTGTAAAAATTTGCTAAATTAGAGAAGTTCAGAGAATTTTTTTATATATGCTTAAATGTCTAGATTTATTGTAGTATAAGCTAAAAAACTAATATAAATAAACACTTTTACTTCGTAAAAATACCAATAAGTGACCTCACAAAATCAAGCTTATTAAGTGGGTTGATGAATTTGAAATGGTGGCTTTTAGTCTTAATTCATTTTCTTTATTTTGATATTTAATTTTTTGGTAGCTTGCTTCTCAATCATATACTTTGCTAGTTTGAATTCCACCATGCTTAATTTATTAGTTTCTTATTTAAATGTATTATTTTTTAATCTTGTTTTATAAGAATTAACTAAAAAAAGATGACTTTGAGAACTCTTTCAATTTATTTTTAAGTTGCTTTTATCTTATTTCAACTTTATTTTTTTTATTTTTTTTGCTTCTTTTCTTCTCTTTTTGGTAAAGCATATCCCATAAACTACATAATTTGTTAGCTTATTAAATTATTTTTTAAAATTTATATTGCTATGTTGGTTGATGAAGTTGAAAATAATACACAATTATTGATATTTTTTTGTTTTTATTGATGAAATAATATTTTTTTACTTCTTTGTCGAATTTCATCGAACTTCGTTGAATTTTATCGAATTTCTTGTTGAATTTTTGCATTTTTGAATTGAAAATAGAAATTTTATCGAATTTTGTCGAATTTTATCGAATTATTTCGGCGAATTTTTGCATTTTTTATTTTACATCCACTTCGCACTTCGATGGTAGAAAAAAGGGAAATAATTCGTGGAAGTTCGCCGAATTTCGGAGAATTTTTGAACCATGATAAGGAGTATTGGCCTCAAGGTATATCACCTCTAGCTACAACATCTTCCATATAATAGTCTATCAGAACTTTGATCTAAAAGAATATGTTGACACCATGTTCAATCTACCAGCCCAAGCCTCAAATAATGACCATAAAGCCCCTCACTGAGTGGAAGTAAAATTATGAACTTGAATCACCAAAATTGCAAGCAACACTAGAGCACAGATCAGTTGTCCAAGGCAATCAACAGCATCAATGTCGTTAATTTTTCAATGAACCAATAAATAGTGCTTTTACGTGGTTGTCATGACATGAATATATAAGAAGTATTGGCCTCAAGGTATATCACCTCTAGCTGAAATACTTTCCAAATAATAGGTCTATCAGAACTTTGTTCTAAAAGAATATGTTGACACCGTGTTGAAATCTACCAGTCCAAGCCTCAAATAATATTTGAACATTTTCTTACAGAGAACACTTGGGCGCATCCTTGACACTAGTGAAGGCACAGATACACAAGTATCATCTGAAAGAATGGACTATTGAAAACCTAAAGAAGATTGGATTCAAGATCTTAATAAACCATTTTTAATACCTTAAGAAGAAGGTCTCTTTTGAGAGGACAACATAAAAAATACATACGATTGCAAATCTCCCATTTTTTTTTTTAAATAAAAGAAAGGATATTTACTAATGTCTTTTACAGGGAAGCAGGCCACCAGTAAGTAACTAGCAACAATGTGATTCTGAATTTCCACTTAAGTTAGAAAAATAAATAAATCAATTCAAAGATTCACAATCGAGAATAAAAGTGCACTAAAATTTCTTGAATGAAGTAAAATGACTTGGCAGTGTCTAGGTCACTTGGCCAGTGTTGAAAACTGGGCAGCCTAAAGGTAAAAATATTTTTTGTGTGGTTTTATATATATACAGCATTTACGACCATTTCAATACTAATACGAAAAAAAAAGTAGATCATCTACAATCATGTGCCATCAAGAAACCATAATCAGAAAGCCTTGCAATAGTCTCAAAATATTTTGCAGCATCTAAAAACCATTTCAATACAAATAGGGTAGTATGAGCAAATAACATATCAAACATAACACCGAAACCCAAGAAATAATCCCATAAGCAGAAAATAAAAGCAAACCTCAAGTCCAATTGAATTTCCACCAAGGTTCAGCTCAAGAATACCACTGCCTGAAGCAAGATCAGTGAAAAGTGTCACAAAACTATGACATGTCAGTCCACAAAATGATAGGTCAAACTTTACAAGTTCTTGAGCTCCCGTGGAAAGTGCATTCATCAAAGTTAGTGCTCCGTCCTACCAAATCAAATTAGTACACGTTCAGTATGAAGACCCTCCATGAGAGAGATTGAGAGAGAGTATGAATTGTTCACTCACAGCACCAATACTGGTACTACCCAGCATTAACCCAGACAAGCATGAATTTTTTGCAAGCATACACAAGCCATCAATGACAGGCTTGCTTAGCTTTACACCATTCAGATTCAGCTCTGCAAATCTGGAAAAACATGCAAAAATGCCATAAAAACTGTAATTTAATAGCATCAATAAGCCAACAATTTACAAAAAGCCTATTCTTATAGAGTGAAAAAAAAAAAGACAATAGATAGAAAAGAAGAAGAAGAAGAAGACTAGACCTCTTTAAAGTACCAAGTTTCGCCAACAGGTTAACTAAAGCATTTCCAGAGATCGGATTGTGTCCTGTTTAAAAATGTGATTTAGGAAAGAGTATTAGCATGGATAACTAAGGTTTAACCTTCGTGTCCAAGTCAGTCGTTAGAAAACTAAAGTGTACCTAAACAAAGTTGTGTGAGCACAGATCCAGAACCAATGGCATCAGCAACCTTTTGAATTGTTCTAGAAGAGATAGAGCAGTGTTCTATGTTCAAGCTATATAGAGCTGCCAAGAAAAAAGCAATATGTATCAGCATACGAAACATGATGTTAGAATAATACTGAAAGCAAATTTAACATGCAATTTTTTGCAGTACAACAAACCAGCGTGTTTTTTATTGGCGTATAAGCACAGAAAAAGCATAAAAGTAACTCAGGAATCACAAGGAGCACAGACCTTTGCAATTTTCCAAGATCGTTGAAAGATAGGATCCACATGCATCAGTGAGGCGGTTTCCAGAAATGTTAAGTACTTCCAATCGAGCCAGTAGAACAGGGCATTCACAAATCTGTTGATTTGATATGCAGAAATCATATCATAGAGCTCACTAGAAACGTTTTCACCAAGAGTGTGGCAACTTGGCCTCTCTGAGAGAGGTTTCCAGTTGTTTCTTTAATCGAAAAGATTTTATCAATGTTTAATTTTGGAAATTTCAAAAGAAATCACAATAAGGAAAGTGACAAAGATACAGGAAAGAAGAATTATAGAAAACCAGAAACTGAAAAAACTTAAACCTGGAACAAAGAAGTTGGGCCCAGTCGATTGCAGTGGAAGTCCAATGTCAAGCCACCATACTTCTGGCTTGATGACATGAATATCTGTTGAAGTTTTTCCATTGTTTCATTTCCTGTAAGAAAAGAAGCCAACTGATGGATATTTCAAGTATGCAGGTGTAGCTGATGGGAAATAAAAAAAAACAAATTTCAAAGTATTTGCCTTAAAGCCATTCATGAGCATTAGCTCTTTTCAGAACCTCTGGAAACATGGGCTCAAGGAGGATTGCTATGACAATAGGACAATAATGGAATTATTATGCATTAGTCGTCAAAATATTTTTGTAAACTCTTCATAATTGAACTTCTGATTTTATCAATTACAGAATTGAAGTCAGGGACTTGGGTGAAAATGAAATGTTTGACAGAAATATTAAAACCAGGCTCTTCTTTTCAGGTGATCTTCATGAGCAGGAGACTATCCTCACCAAATTCAGCAATCAAGTCATCCCAATACTGACTCAATAGGCAGAAGGAACTTTTGGTGTAAAATTCTCAATGAGAGTGCATTTGTTTGCATGTGTGCATGTTTGTGTATATGAAGTGTTCATTTGGCATACAATTTGATAAAAAAATAATCATATTGAAGCCAAATCATAGATAGCAAGTGAAGGAATATTTACCTAACAAATTATGAGAAAGGTCTAACACAGCAATTGCCTTGTGCTGGAAGAGTGCATCTAGCAAAGGTGTCATAGATATGTCTTGCAGTTCACAATCAGACAAGATGAGTTCATCTTCTGAAACCTTATAAGTTAATACAACAGGATTCATTAAAAAGTCACAAACAAATTAAAATGGATTTTCAATACGAACTACGAAAGATATAACGAAGATACTGACCTCCAATCTGTATAGTTTCTTAAGTAGTTTCATATTGGGTGCCTCATTACACTTCTTGCAACAATCAACATATGACTTCATTAAGCGCTTCTGAATCCATCCTAATCAGTAGAACATGGGCAGAAGTTCAGTATTGAAAACAAAAGAAATAATGGGTTAAAATGGCTGGGGTAAATCAGCTTGAATATTATTCGAATGTTTTTCTTCAATGAAGCCATAACCAAAGGTTCCATGATGACTGCAACATGGCTCACTGTAGCTGAGTTCAAAAATTTTCAGACAGGACTTTTTTCCTTTCTTTCCTCCCGCAGATAACATAATTAATACATGACTAATAATGAGACACATAGACGCGAAAAGAACTATGGTAAAGTGAATTTATGGAAAGATTATTGGTAAGAAGACAATAAATCAAAATTAAACAGGGTGCTATAGATGGGGAAGTAAAATCAAAGTATGGATTTATCACATTTGGATGAATATTTGCATTCTAAAGGAAAACCTGATAAACAATAAGAAAACAAATCGAAATAACAAGGACACAGCCAAAGCAATCATTGAGCACCATGCATAAGAGTTTAACATGTCTATATAATTAACTTTATACTATTGTAAAAGCTATGCAAACAGGGTGCTGGCACATGATGGTGTTCAACAACAGGTACCAAATGTTTGCTATGGTGTCTTTAAGAAGCTGAAAATGCCATTTCCTTGAACAAATTACAATTATAGCATACATCTATGTCTAAATTGAAAAACATTCCTGCAAATAGTGAGTAGGTTTCTAACATTAAATGTATAAGATGGATGATGGATGATGAGAATCCTATTTCAAAAGTGAACATTTGTTATAAAAGTGCATTAAAAATGTTATATAACCAGTGAGCCTCAAAGCTATAGCAGTCAAGTAGAGGCCTAACAATAGATATCAACCTAACAACAACACTCTGCTGAATGTGCAATCCCAGCCTACATGTGAAGGGACAAAGGAGAGAGAAGAATAGATAAATACCAAGCTTTAACAAAGAGAGTTGAGTCAAAGACCTCTTACAAACTTGAGCTCTAATACTACTATGTTTTGAATGCATAATAAGGTGAAACAAAAAGTTGTATTATTATTTTCACAGTAAGAGTATTGGTGTTGATTTGAAACAAGAATATGACAAAAAGAGATGCCCAATTTAAATCTGAATGAGAGTTTTTGTTGTATATAAGTATGCATTTCATAGTCCATAAATTAATCCTTTGAAAACTAATACACCAAAATAATGTAAACTAAAACAATCATAGCATAGACCATACCATCGGTTTCTACTTCAATCCAATTATTTCCCCAACTGTTGTGCTTCAAATTCTTTACTGCTTCTAATGATTCTAAAGCCTCCTTCCCACACTTAAAATGACGAATAACTGGTAATAGACCTGAAAAAGCATGCCTTGATTACTAGTTGAAGGAAAAAAAAAAAAGCATTTTAGGATAGTAATAGAAAATAGCACTGGAAACTGCTAAGCAAACATTTAGGATTAGCAAGTTGTGAAGCTTGGTTTTGTATAAATATTTGTTAGGTTTTCTGTAGGATCGATTAGCGTTTATAAGGTGTTTTGTAAGATTGATCTAAATCATTCAGGTGTGTAATGTTATAACTATTAGGATCGATCCAATAGTTTTATATGTTCCATAAAATTGATCCCAATATTGTAGTAGTAGGATCAATGCTAACCTAATCCAAGATCAATGGGCTCAGGATTCCTAAGTTGCATTTGGTTCATGATTTAGAAACACGGATACAATTCAGAAGTAAAAATTCAAAAAACAACTTTTATTGTTTTTCTAAAAACTACCTGTTTTTTGAATAAAATTTTGGGAAACTATTGTTAAGTTGACATAAACAAATTCTTTTTTTTTTTTTTTTGGTTTTCATATGCAAAAAATTGCATAAAGGGCGTACCTAGTACCCAAGGCTCATCGAAGAGATGTTGTTGCAACCTTACCTCCAAATTGTAGGGTTAATTTCTGAATTCAAATATGTTGAACCTACAAGTCACAATGGAACAACCTCAACTGTTGCGCCAAGGCCTCCCCTTCATACAAAAAACTATATTTGAATCAAAAACCAAATGGGCCTTCCTGAGGCTTCTATTTGGGGAGAATTATTTATCAATTTTCACACACTCCAAAACTTTTTTTTTTTTTTTGAGAAGATACAATGTTAGTAGTTAGTCGTATAACCAACTCAATCGCCAAACTGCACTCTCACGAAGGAAGATATCAGGCCCATTCCTGACCCATTAATCCCCCTCACCTCCTAGGGTGAGGCAGTGACAAGAGTTGAACATAGAACCTTTGGGTTCCAAAGCCACTCTCCAAAACCCTCTCTTCAATCTAAAAAGGCTACAAAATTTTATGCAAGCTATTTCTCTATATTTTTGAAAGATTTTGTAGATCTAGATTGGTCGTGATTCAGGGAGGAGTTGAATTGGTGTTTCTCAACTTTGGTAGATTCCAGGTCAATTTATTCCAATGTACGTTTTATTGTCAATCTCTTTAAATACTTTGGAATAAAATATAAAAAAATTGTGTCTTGTGGTTGCTAGATACCTTGGATGTTTTTTGGAAGTTTTATCATGTTAAAAATAAAAGTGTAAAGGTGGATGTTTAAATTCACTTTTAGTATTTGTTACTTTATGAACTAATATGAAAGGAAATTGAGAATTAATATAAACAAAATTGCATTTAGATTCTCTTTGGGATTCTCACAAGTTTCTTAAGCTCATATCACAATGCCAATTAAAATGATGCAATAAAATGTTAAAAAACTTCGCAACTGGTATTAGCCTAACAAAGGTAGAATCCTTGAAGTGTACATATGAGATCCAATTTGATGCAAAAAAGAAATACTAACAGTATTTCAAATATTTAATTTTATTAGGATTTTATTTATTTAATGAGGTGATTTATTTTCGATGTGTAGTAGGATTTTATTCCTATTTGGAGTGAAAGTGTTCTGTTTTAGTAGGATTCTAATTTTGCTATTGAGTAGGATTTTAGTTTCTCAGTTTCAAATTGTAATAGGAATCAAATAAGGTAATTTAGATTTCTACAAGTAAGGTTTGTTATAGAGTTTAAAGACATTGAATATTGAACTAAAAATATTATTGATTACTGGTTTCTCATATTTATCAATTCTTTCTTCTTCCTTCTCATTCTACAGTCTTTACTTTCTACATTTTCACAGTTTGCACAAAATGAAAAACTATCTTTCTATTGGAAAAGTGTCAATGATGAATGGTCAGCTCAGTTAATTTTTTTCTCTCTTTATATGGTTGATATGTTTAAATCTATGTTTTAAAATTCATTAGGCATAATTAAGATGGCTTGCTTATCCAAATTAAGCTGTAAGCCTGGAGTTGTTATGAGGTGTAAGCCTCATAATTTGAAAAAAAAAAATGTAAAAGAGAAAAATTCTATGAATGAAAATATTTTTAGTAAAAGAAGAAATAAATAAAACAACCAACAATGAACTATCTTTATGTATGTTAGCTTATAGAGAAGCATTCAAGTTTTCAAGATGCAAAGTTGCTATATTAATTGTTTAAATTGTTATAAACAACATTAAAAACATAATGAGCACATATTACAAGTCAAGATTTATGTATATTAGGTTTTAACTATTAAAAATAATAAATTATTAGAAGCAAATGAAATGCAAAAATACTAGGTTTTACCATTTGTCACTTTTTAACCTAAGTAATTATCATTAAAATAATTTTTGTTATACTTAAACATAAATCAACAATAAGGGGCTTTTCAGAGAGTGAAAGATCAAGGCCATAGAATCATAGATTTCTTCCAAATGAGATAAAATCAACTCGTACAAACCAAAAGATTTAGTCACAATGTCCAAAGGCAAAAGCTATAATTTTTTCAAAATTAATCAAAAAGTAAGAAAATTAGAGTTACTATGGAAATGTGGGCACACGGCCCACTGAAGCTCAACACCTACACCATGAGGCATACATCTTGATGTTGTCAGCTGTAGTCACCACAAAATTACCTTGAGGCTCAAGGCCGTGTTTGATAATTGACGTTATCTTGTACTTGAACTCTAAAATGAACCTCTGGTTGAGTCGAGGATCGAAAATTCGATTTTGACTTAACTTCGGTCACTTGAAAATTGAAATTAATTCGGAGAAGTTTAATTCGACATGGAGAATTTTTGTAAAAATTCGCTAAATTAGAGAAGTTTAGAGAATTTTTGCATAAATGCTTAAATATCTAGATTTATTGTAGTATAAGCTAAAAACTAATATAAATAGACACTTTGAATACATAAAAATACCGATAAGTGACCTAACAAAATCAATCTTGTTAAATGGGTTGATGAATTTGAAATGGTGGCTTTTGGTCTTAATTCTTGTTCTTTGTTTTAATATTTAATTTTGTGGTAGCTTGCTTCTCGACCATATACTTTGCTAGTTTGAATTCCACCATACTTAATTTATTAGTTTATTATTTAAATGTATTATTTTTTAATCTTGTTTTATAAGAGTTAACTAAAAGAAAATGACTTTGAGAACTCTTTTAATTTATTTTTAAGTTTTTATCTTATTTTAACTTTATTTATTTATATATTTTTGCTTCTTTTCTTCTCTTTTTGGTAAAGCACATCTCATAAACTACATAATTTGTTAGCTTGTTAAATTATTTTAAAATTTATATTGCTATGTTGGTTGATGAAGTTGAAAATAATGCATAATTATTGGTATTTTTTGTTTTCTATTGATGAAATAACATTTTTTTATTTTTCTGTCGAATTTCATCGAACTTTGATGAATTTTATTTTTTTTCAAATTTTTGCATTTTTTAATTGAAAAATAGAAATTTTATCGAAGTTTATCAAATTTTGTCGAATTTTATCGAATTATTTCGGCGAATTTTTGCATTTTTTCTTTTACATCTACTTCGCACTTCGGTGGTAAAAAAAAAGGGAAAAAATTCGTAGAAGTTCACCGAATTTCGAGGAATTTTTAAACCATGGTTGCAGTAGAGGCTTCAGCTCTAATATAAAAAACTTGTAGTAAAGGAAGAGATTGTCAAGAAACAATAATAAAACTGGAAAAAAAAAAATACTAACCTCTAAATTTTTTTACGTTAAAGTTTGAGAGAATTAACAAACAATACCTAAGCATCAACAATTTTTTGAGGTATCTTGCCTTAATGTGCTTTCAATTACTGAGTCAAATTTTCTTTATAAACATGATCGGGAACATAGTAAACTAAAACCAAAAGTTTGATATCTTCTCACTTTTTAAGTTAAACAAAAGGGGAGGGAGGGAGGGAGGGTGGTGAATTAGTTATGCTACAACTTCCACTATTAATTTTGCATTGCTATTGTTGTATTATGCCGACCTCATGTAGTTAGGAAAAGGTTTAGTTGACTTGAGTTGAGTTGTTGTGTTATCATTCTTTTCCATATTTATCCATTTCAAGAGACGGAACAGGTAAGTTGGACAACATTAGCTCGATTGGCAAAGTCCCAAGTGGATCTTGAAGTTGATAACGAGATAAAGCATGCTGATGAGAAAGCTTGGAAATGTGAAATACAGATGAAAATTTGACTACCTCTTGACTTCTCCTCGGAGAGTTGTAGATAGTATAAGCATGCAACTTCAATCTTTAAACACTCAATGCTTAGGTGACCATCAACCATGCAAGTCTGTGCATCCACATGAATCTTCTTGTCCTCAATTTTGAAAGTCAAATGATGCTGTAATAAGTACCAAGGAGTAGATGAAGTTAATATCAAACAAACATGCATCCAAAATAATTGAAAACAATCTAACATTCATACTCCAAAACATTTAAGACTTGAATTGAGCAACACTTACGTGTTCATCATCAGAAACATGCAGATTGAAATTAGAATAATTATCATTTTGTGGCAGGTTGTCAGAGACATGATCGCCTTCAATTTTAGATCCACTTGCTGGAAAATTTGAATCATTAGGACCTTCACCAGTGCTTCGAAATCTGACATCTGTACCATTCTCAGCGGCTACTTTAGAATGCCCTGATTTATAGGAACAAGTGCTTTCTTCAAGGTTTATTGGCGAACACACACTGAGAATCTCTTTGGAAGCAAAACACAAGGCATCCTAGCAAGCCAGCACTAAAGGAATTAATCATGTGCAATCCTCGGGGAGAAAAATATAGGAGGAAAGGGCACACCCTTAAGCCAATGTTGACAATAAGGCAATAAGTTACCTGAAACTTATCGGGGAAACCAGTTGATCCATCACTCTTCCTAACTGTGAGGAGTGAAGTAAGAAATACACCCCACTATAGTAAAAGATTAAAAAAAAAAAAAACAATGCCGCAAAAATAGCAGGATTACTTGATAATGGCAGCCTACAGCTAAAATCTACAAAGCATTTAGAACTCACACTCGCAGGAGGTCATCACATCTTCAAATGCACCTTCATGGGTCCATCTCGATATTTCTGCTTCATCATTCTCATCACTTTCGTCATCTGAAAGGACTACACGAACACGTTTACGACCACTAAATGTAAATTGATTATCATCTGATTTACTGTATCCTTTTAGAGATGCTTCAATTGGCTTGGATGTCTTTCTTTGTTTCTCTACATGAGAGGCCTTCAGTTTGGAAAATTTCTTAGTAGACTCAAGAAGTGAAATCAATGGCACGTCATCTTTAAATTCTTCAAAACCAATGGGTAGTTTTGGTCTGGCAGAAGCAGACTCACTTATTTTTGGTGAATTAAGTGAACTAGAACAATTATGTGACAAGTCTTCATCCTCGTCTGTATCAGTTTCAGAGCAGCATTCCTTTACCAGATTTTTTCTATCAAGTTCTGTGTTTCTTGAGCTTTTCAAATTTTGAATTATGTTCTGCAACCTCCTGCACTTAAAGTGTATTTATTTCAATAATAGAAATGGCATAGCAGCGAATGCTCTGAATCAGTAGACTTGCACAAAATACAGTTACCTAGCCTCATCAACATTTTCAAATCGTATCATGTAGCTATAATGCATATTTTCAAGTGCAGAAATCTGTACAGAAGGCAAGTTGGCTTCAACTGCAATTCTGCAAAAAACTACAGCATGTTAGCAGAGTGGAACGGCCATTGTAAAGCCATTACTAGTTTGCAAAGCTCCTATTTTTAAGTAGCATTGCCATTTCACAACTAAATAATATATGCATATCCCAAGTTCCAAAAATAAAGAAAATTGCCTGTAACCCTCCTCAAAGGCCTCTAGTGCACCACTCCAATCACCATCACAATCCAAGACATCTCCAATATTAACCTTGGCTAACGCTTGCCCCTAAATTTGAAAGAAACAACCATAAATGTATGTCAATCTCACCTGAGATAATAAAATAGGTATAGGTCATCTATGCTTATTATCATCCTCAAAATTTCAAGAGGATCAAGAGAACCAGCTTATAGTGAACTTTATATAAAGCATATAAAAACTTTCTGACAAACTTGAGAATTGGCACTGCACTAACCTCCAAGTTCCCAATTGTTTTATATGTGCTCCAACTCTTCGTGTACCATTTAAGAGCCTTGGTGAAGTTCCTAAGCTTTTGGTATGACTCTCCGATTGCCAGAAAAGAATCACTCAGCTTTTCCTTGTCGCAGAGGTCACTTGCTACATATTTCTTCCTTTTCGCAAATTCGAGATGCTAAAGTAGAAGAAATGATGATGAGCAACATCAGCACATGAGAGTATCAGCTAAAATGGAGGTGAAACTCACAGTACATATGATATATTTAATTAATGGATCAAGATCTTAACAATAAAATATAGATTGAAAATCAATGGCAGTATTTTTTTAATGGGATGAAAATAGTTATCTAGTAATGTTATGAGGTAGATAAGTTGTGTTGTGTTACTGCACTTTGGCAGTTGATGGATTCTAGAAATGAACTTATTAGCTGTGGGCAGAACAAGGGCTCCAATGGCGTGGAGTACTTCACCTTGCTTTGGACCTAGTGGCAGGCAAGCTTTTATTCATTGCACTTGGAAACATATCTATGAAATAAATGTTTAGATTCATCAAAAAATTGAATTCACACTTGTAATATTTTGTGGATTCTTATGAGTGTTTATATGTTATTTTTTAGACATAATGGCTAACTACAGCCAACTTGCAATTATTTTTGATGAAAAATGACTTAAAGGTCATAATAATCCTTATAGGAAAAGAAATGTGAGTATTGCAAGCACTCAACATTGAAATGTGATCCACATTTTGAATGAGAATCCACCAAATGTTATAAGGCCAATCATGCTTTTATATAGCAAAATGTCAGTGATAAAAACCTATAATTATTTCTTTTAATTTTTTAATAGGAAACAAGAAAAATACATTAAAAGAAAGAGAAATATACAACAAAGGAAGAGGGCAAAGGTTCTCCACAAAACTTTAAAAAAAAGGGTACAAAACATTTGCCCTCCTTAACTATTCTGGCAAGCTGAACCCTTTTGCTTATTTACTAGAAGCAATCCAAAGAGAAGTTTCAGCAATGATCCCTCCATCCAGCAAAGTTGTCATTAAGTTGAGCTTTAAAAATTTGTTGATTTCATTCCATCCAAACTGACTACTCACAACTGCAATGAATACAACTCTCCTGATGTTGCAGTGCCCTTAGGGAAGGCTTAAAACTAGGGGAGCAGGGGAGTTTCTCCCATGTTTGAGGCTTTTTAAAATGGCCCAAGGAGTATAGTTCCCATTTGGCCCAAATCAACTCTGTAAAGGGGCAATGAAGAAACAAATGCCAGAGCTTTCCCAATCTTGCAAGCACAAAGCACAATGGTAAGGGGATATGGCCAGATTTGGGTTTTTCTTTTGAACAACATCCCAAGTGTTCATCTTTTTGTGTGCCACTAACCAATCAAAAACCTTAACTTTGGAGGAACATGAGCTCTCAAGATGAAATCAGCTAAAATAAAATTTGGGACCGAAGGCTCAAGATGAGACGACAGAAGAAAGTCTTACAAGAAGAGGAATCAACGGGATTAAGGTCCATAAACATTTATCTGGACAATTAATACAAATTCTTGTACTATTTAGTTTATCAAGAAAATGTCCAATTTCTTCCTCCTCTTTAAGGGTAAGATTCCTACAAAAGAAAAAGTTACAAGAAAGAGCAAAGGGAATGTTGGATTAATGCCAATTGGCTATGAAGGAAGCAATTGTTGATGATGAACAGAAGAAAGGTGATTTGAGGCTAGGATGCATAATGGCTAGGTTTTGTAAACCACACTAGTTATCTTTCCAAAACTTCATTTCTTACCATCACCAACTCAAAAGGTAAAATAAGAAGAAAACTTATGATGGGTAGAGGATTTCCAAGGGCTCCTATGCCTGGTTCTAGAAGATATCCATGCATCCTGCCCATTATTTTGCAAACCAAGCTGACTCCTTATGGCTTTGGTCAATGAATAACCTGCTTTTGGTGAATCTCAAGAGCCATTTTGCACCAAATCTTTGTTCTTTTCAACAGTGTTTTCAATTCCTAAGCCTTCCTTTTCAATAGGTCCTGACGCCACTTTCCAATTTATCAAATGTGACTAGCACCTTTCTTTCGTGCCTTTCCAAAAGAACAATCTTATGCTTCTCTCAATTTCTCGAGCCACAATGATGGGAAATTGAAGATGGAGAAGAAGTAATGTGGGTACGGTAGTCAACACCAACTAAATCAACACTAATCTCCTTCCACAAGAAAAGGAAACCTCGCTTCCAATTTTAGAAATAATAAGATTCCCAACTCCTTTTGATGTGATTCCCTCCAAGGGGAAGACTCGTGTACTTCATTGGCCAAGCTCCAGTCTGGCAATCCACCATGTTGATGCCAACCAATTGACTTTTTGACATGTTCACAAACCTGAAATCCAACAAAAGCAATAAGAGATCTCAATGGCCAAAGGCACACTCTCTTCATTTCTTTCAAGCAAGAAAAGGGTGTTTTTGCAAACTTAAGATGAGAAACTTCAACTTTATTACTTCCCACGCTTTAAGATGAGGCATTCTCTGGTTGGATTGATCATTCTTCCTAGAATATCCAGTACAATGGTGAAAACGAAAGGGGATCCCCTTGCTTGAGACCTCTCCCTCCCCTTATCTTTTCCTGAGGCCTACAACCTTCCCATTGATAAGAACTGAGAAATTAGTTGACTAAAGGCAGCCCTTAATCCATTTCCTCCTTTGTGATCCCATTCATTTATTTTCCATTATAAAATCCAAAAATCCCCGATCCACCATACATAGGCCTTAGTCCACCTTGAACACCAACCAACTTTCATTTGGCTTTTATAATCTCCCACAAGTTCATTAGCCACTAAACCTCATCCAAGGTATGTGTTCCCTGAACAAAAGCTAATGGAGTTTCAACAATAATCAAGTGAAGTATACCCCACAAATCTTCAGACATAATCTTGTAATGGCTTGTAACTAGACCGATTGGCCTATAATTTGAAATTTTCCATGAATTAAGCTTTTCTAGGACAAGACAAATGTAAATTTTATTTGTGCTCACATTGATCACCCCAATTTGGTAGAACTCACCATCAAGGATCGAAAATTCGATTTCGACTTGACTTCGGTCACTTGGAAATTGGAATTAATTTGGAGAAGTTTAATTCAACATGGAGAATTTTTGTAAAAATTCACTAAATTAGAGAAGTTTAGAGAATTTTTGCATATGTGCTTAAATATCTAGATTTATTGTAGTATAAGCTAAAAACTAATATAAATAGAAATTTTTAATACATAAAAATACCAATAAATGACCTAACAAAATCAATCTTGTTAAATGGGTTGATGAATTTGAAATGGTGGCTTTTGGTCTTAATTCATTTTCTTTGTTTTGATATTTAATTTTGCAGTGGCTTGCTTCTCGACCATATACTTTGCTAGTTTGAATTCCACCACGCTTAATTTATTAGTTTATTATTTAAATGTATTGTTTTTTTAATCTTGTTTTATAAGAGTTAACTAAAAGAAGATGGCTTTGAGAACTCTTTTAATTTATTTTTAAGTTTTTAACTTATTTCAACTTTATTTATTTATTTTTTGCTTCTTTTTTTCTCTTTTTGGTAGAGCATATACCATAAACAACATAATTTGTTAGCTTATTAAATTATTTTTTAAAATTTATATTGCTATGTTGGTTGATAAAGTTAAAAATAATACATAATTATTGATATTTCTTTGTTTTCTATTGATGAAGTAACATTTTTTTACTTCTCTGTCAAATTTCATTGAATTTTGTTGATTTTTATCGAATTTTGTCGAATTTTTGCATTTTTGGATTGAAAATTAGAAATTTTATCGAATTTTGTCAAATTTTATCGAATTATTTTTGCGAATTTTTGCATTTTTCATTTTACATCCACTTTGCACTTCGGTGGTAAAAAAAAAAGGGAAATAATTTGTGGAAGTTCGCCGAATTTCAGGGAGTTTTTTAACCATGCTCACCATTACACTCATTATGCCATCTTTGATCACCTTCCATCCTTTTTGATAAAAGTGCATAGAATAGCCATCTAGACCTAGAGCCTTGTCACCTTCTTTGTCAAAAATACGCTTCTTAACTTCAGCCTCCTCAAATGTTCTCTACAAACTTTCTATACTTTCCTCACTGATGGCTGCCACTGAAGAAGCCCTCTAATTCCCAAGGCCATTTCCTTAGAAGAATAAAGATAATGGAAAAATTGAACAATCTCATGGACAAAATCCCCCTCGTTATAAATGGTATCCTAATTCTCTTTTTTCAACTTTGGAAATGATACTTTTGGATCTTTTGTTGCTCATAAATCTGTAAAGTAACTTTGAAATAGAGCCTTCCACCTTTGTCCATCTTACCTTAGCGTTCTAATGCACCATCCTTTCCTCCTTCAAGCATAACTCTACAAGGCATGATGTCCATTTCTCTATTCCAACTTGCTTCTCCCTCCATTTTGTCTTTAGCGAGCCTAAGGTTCTCTAGCTCCTTTTTCTCAATAGTGATATTGCGATTCTCCTACCCATTCAGAAGGGAACCTCCCACCAACTTCTGATATTCTTTTTGAAATCTTTATGATCAACCGATATGTTCTCAAATCTAAATGGGGCAGCAAGGAACAATTAGTAGTAGGATATTTAGTTGTTGAGTTTATCTAAATATCAAATATTTAAATATAGTAGAACATTAGTTGTTTATTTTTGTAAGAGTCTATTGTTTAATTTTAGGGGATTAAGCTTCTAGTTGTTCTACTTGATTAGGAATTTTATTAAGAATTTTATTGGGAGTCTAACTCTTTATTGAGTGTCCATAAATAGTCCATAATAGGGTTGTAAGGAGATGGTGGTCGGATATGAATTGAATAAAAAGAAAATTTGTTTTCTCCTCCACTCTTCTTTCCTCCTCTTCTCTTCTTATTTAAATATGGTAGAATAGTAGTTATTAATTTTTAGTAAGAGTCTATTGTTTAATTTTAGAGAATTAGGCAAGGTTTGATAAATCAAAAGAAATTTGTCAAAACTCAGGGAATTTGTTTAGTTTTTTGAACCACCGAAGTGCATAGTGGATTTAATAAAATAAAATAAAATGTGTTGCCAAAAAAATTTAATAAAATTCAATAAATTCGATAAAAGTTGATAAGCTTTGATAAAAGTTAATTTTCAATTAGAAAATGCATAAATTCGACAGAAAATTTGATGAAATCCAATAAAAAATTGACAAAATTTGATAAAATTCGACAAAAAAATAAACATGTGTTATTTCACCAATAAAAACAAAAGAATTACCAGTAGTTGTGCATTACTTTTAACTTCGTCAACCAACATAACAATATAAATAAAAATAATAATCTTACAAGGTAACAAATCATGTATTTTACGAGATATGCCTTACTAAAAAAAGAAGACAAGAAAAACAAAAGTAAAGAAAGAAAGAAAGTTAAAAAAAAAGACAAAAACTTAACAATACATTGAAAGAGTTTCCAAAGCCATCTTCTTTTGTTTAACATCCCTATAAAAAGATGAAAAAACAATACATTTGACTAACAAACTAATAAATTAGGCAAGGTGGAATGTCAAACTAGCAAACTATATGGTCTAGAAGCAAGTCACCACAAAGTTAAAAATCAAACGATAAAATAAAAAAGGATCAAGACCAAAAGCCTCCATTTCAAATTCATCAACCCACTTAACAAGATTGATTTTGATAGGTCATTTATGAATATTTATGTATTAAGTGTTTATTCATATTAGTTTTTTGGTTACATTACAATAAATATAGATATTTTAGTATCCATGTAAAAGTTTTCTAAACTTCTCTAATTTAATGAATTTTCACAAAAATTCTCTACGTCAAATTAAAATCCCTAAATTAATTCCAATTTTCAAATGATCAAATTCCAGGGCAAAAAAAAAAAATTCAACCCTTAGGATTAGGCTTTTGTTCTACTTGATTAGGAATTTTATTAAGAGTTTTATTGGGAGTTTAACTCTTTACTAAGTTCCATAAATAGTCTATAATAGGGTTGTAAAGAAAAGGTTGGTTGGATATGAATCAAATTAAAAAAATAAAATAAAATGTTTTCTCCTTTACTCTTGTTTCTTCTTCTTTATCTTCTATGTTGCATCAATTTGGCATCAGAGCCATCTGGATCGCCATCTTCCTCTATCTCTCTCTCTCTCTCCTTTGTTGTGCGTCTTTTCTTCTGCAACATATACTAGATCTACTTATTGCTTCTTATAATCCCCCCTCTTCATTCTAAACTCTCTTTTCTCTCTAGTGCCTTCACAATATTTATGCCCTCTCGATCTACCTCATACACAATTCAGCGACCTGTACATAAAGCACGTGGATTTGTTTTGGCATAATGCTATTATTTTAACTAGACGAAGTTAAGTTCTTCAATCCAAGGAGAATGATAAGGGTTAACTTGTAGATAAGATTTTGAGTTGTTAATTTTATCTAAATTTTAGTTATTTAAATACAGTAAAACTCTAGTTGCTTATTTTAGTAGAAGTCTTATTGTTTAATTTGCGAGGATTAGGATTCTAGTTTTTCTACTTGATTAGGAATTTTATTAAGAGTTCTACTAGTTATCTAAATTTTTTGCTATTTAAATCCAGTGTAACTTTAGTTGCTTATTTTAGTAGAAGCCTTATTGTTTAATTTGAGAGGATATTCTAGTTGTTCTACTTGATTAAGAATTTTATAAAGGGTTCTATTGCTTATTTTAGGAGTCCTACTATTTAATTTGAGAGGATTAGGATTCTAACTGTTATACTTGATTATGATTTATTAAGAGTTCTATTGGGAGTCTAATTCCCTAGTTGAGCCTCTATATATATTCTATAATAGGGTTGTAAATAGTCTATTAGTTATCTTCTAACAATGATACAATTTCAATCTTGGTGTTGTTTCTTGTATGTAATGAAAAAAGGCCTCTTCCCACCCACAAGACGCTAAGAATTAATCTAGACAAGAGAAAATTGGAATTTCCATGAAATTAATTCATGTGGATCTTGCACTTACAAAGGACAATCCCAAAGCTTCAACTTATTAGGTGGAAACATGTGTGGCCCATTGGTTTTGATGGGAAATTTTAACACAATTAACTACAACCATGAGAAGCTTGGAGGTCTTCTTGTTAATTTGGATTCATTGGAGAGTTTAAGTAAGCTTGTTGATGTCACTAGGTTGATTGATTTGAACACTAGAGGGATTAAGTACACCTAGACTAACCATTAAGGAAAGAGAAAAGAATCTTTTCAAAACTAGACAAAGTCATGGTCAATGATGAAAAAAACTCTAAAGGCTACGAATAAAGAAGCCTTTGGCTAGTGGACCAGAAAGTTGTTGAGGCTAGAAAGATATTGGAAGATGTCTGGCCCAAGCTTCATGGAAATCCAAGAGATCCCTAGCTTTTCGACAGGAAAGTGTTTGGTGGTTGAAGATTAAGGAAGATTTTGACTTTGGAGGGGGAAGGAAGCATCTTTAAACAAAACTATAGAAAAAAGTGGCTAAAATTATGGGATCATAATAATAGATTAATCCAAGAGAGATTAAGTCTCATGCCATTGCCCAAAAAATCTATGAACCTCTTGGCATCCTGCAGCACAACCAAGCTCCTCTCCTCTTGGAAGGCATCCAACCTATTCTTCCTAGTTCCTACTCATCTAAAGGATGCTCCTCTTGAAAAGTTTCTGAATAAGAATTCGTGAAGGCAACTAACGAGGGTAGGGGTGTGCATAAAACCAAGTAACTCCCTATCGACCAGAATAGGCCCAATCGTATTTTGGCGGTTTTATAATTAGATTCGAGTTAGTCGACCGGGAGTCACTGGGTTTTATGCACACCCCTACCCTTCTAAGGCTTATGCCTCACCTACATGAGGCTTATGCCTCACCTACATGAGGCTTATGCCCTCAAGACTTTTGCCTTAAGGCTATGTGAGGCATAGGCCTCACTCTCAACCCCTTTTTTTCTTGTTTTTGTACCTTTTTTTCTATTTCCACATGTGTTGAGTATACTTGCATATCTTTAAACACGGTCAGTCCCAAGCTTAGATAAAGGAGGAGGGTTATGTTAGGTAGTTGATAGCCAACATAAAATTTTGTCACATGAATCTACTATAAATCAAATTACGTGAAGAGAGTTTAACTATTGAATAACTTTTTCTATTTACATTTTCCTATTTTTCCCATTACAGTACAAATGATATTAAAATAAACACATTAGTTCTTTTTCTTTCTTAAAGTTCTAATTTTAATTATTTAGAAGAGATAAAAGTTTTGAAAATCCAAGCCTAAACTCTAAGCCCTTTTTCTTGTATTCACATTTTTCAATTTTTTCCAAAACACTTCAACTAATAGTAGAACAAACACACTAGTTCATTTTCTTTCTAAAAGTTCTAACATCAATTAGGAGAGATTTGAGTTTTGAAACCCAAAGCATAAACTTCTTGTAGGTTGCATACACATTACCAAGTGAACTTCTAATGTCAATTGTCAATTATAATAATAATAAAAAATAAATAAAGAACTTTAAAAAGTTACAAGAGAATGTGAAAAATAAGAAGTGGTATATTGTTGCATTTTATTTGTCTACTAGTTCCTTTTTTTATTAAAAACAAAATGTTTAAAAATCTTGACTAATAATATGCTCATTAAGCTCTTAATAATATTCATTCTAACTAAAGCAATTGATATATCAAGTTTGTGTCTCAAGTACTTGTCATTGTAATGCGAAAAGGAAACATATATAAGAATAGCTTAACTTTGCTTACATTTCATGTTTCTGAATTTGTTAATGAATAATGATATTATTTTCTTAAAACTATTAAAAGAAAGCTATGTCTTCTTTTTACCCAAAAAAAAAAAAAATAGTCTTCTTTTTATAAAAATGTGAGGCATACTCATGAAGGAAAATTGCCTTGATTACATCCCAAATCAACTTAGAATCATGATTGCAACAAAAGACAAAAGACAATTAAGAATGGTTTACACATTGAAGGGGGTGGTGAATGGGGGGTCGAGGGTCTTGATTGGGAAATTATCCCGGGAGAGGATCGCTTATGGCTAGAGAGGCCTTTTGAGGAGGAGGAGATTAGAGTTGCAGTGTTTAGTTGTGATGGCAATAAAGCGTCGGGTCTGGATGGTTTCACGATGGCATTTTTCCAAAAGTCTTGAGACTTTGTTAAAGGTGACATTGTGAGAGCTTGTGAGGAGTTTCATCAGAATGGGAGGATCAATATTCAAACTAATGAGACATACATTTGCTTAATTCCGAAAAAGGAACAATCATGGTCCTTGAAAGCTTTTCGTCCCATTAGCTTGATAACAAACTTATACAAGATCATTGCGAAGACATTGTCATTGAGACTCCGAGAGGTTCTACATAAAACAATTGAGGATTCACAGATGACATTTGTACAGGGCCGTCAGATTTTGGATGCAGTTCTCATTGCTACCGAGGCAGTGAAGGATTATCGATCCAAGGGGAAGAAGGGGGTGGTCTTTAAGGTTGATTTTGCCAAAGCATACGACTCAGTGGAGAGGAGCTTCCTTGAATTTGTCGTGAGAAAGAAAGGGTTTGGGGAAAGATGGATCAGTTGGATGATGGGATGTGTTACATCGGTTACCTATTCGGTAGTGATCAATGGCAGACCAAGAGAGAAATTCAATGCAGGTCGCGAATTGAGACAAGGAGACCCTCTATCCCCGTTCCTATTCACAATTGTGGTCGACTGCTTGGGTAGATTAATGACAAGAGCGAGACATTCTTCTGTGATTGAGGGGTTTCTAGTCAGACAGGCGAAGGTGGAGCTTTCCCATTTGTAGTTTGCAAATGACACTTTGTTGTTCTTGAAGGGAGAGGAGGAGAATGTCTTGAATGCTATTCAATTACTCAACTGCTTCAGCTTCATGTCAGGTTTAAACATCAATGTGGCAAAATGTCAGCTTGCAGGTACAAATATGGAGGCAGAAACAATCCTTCATCTAGCAAACAAGGTTGGTTGCTCGGTGGGGTCTTGGCCGATGAAGTATCTTGGCCTTCCATTGGCCGGGAACCCTCTTTCCACAGCTTTTTGGGAACTGGTTCAAAACAAAATCAATCGCAGGCTTGAAGGCTAGAAGAGAACCTTCCTTTCTAAGGGAGGTAGATTGGCCTTAATCCGTGCAGTGTTATCGGCCTTACCCTCGTAGTACTTGTCTCTCTTTAAAATTCCTAAAGGGGTGGCATATCAAATTGAGAGGAAGTTTAAGAGTTTTTTTCTGGAGTGGGAAAGAGGGGTTCTCCAAGCTAGTAAGTTGGAAAGTTTTGCAGCAGCCGGTAGACAAGGGGGGCCTTGGCATTGGCAACATACAATGGAGAAATGAAGCTCTCTGTAGCAAATGGATATGGCGTTACTTTAAGGAACGAGAGTCTTTGTGGGCTAGAGTGGTTAGGAGTAAATACGGTGTTCTGCATCTACAAGCGCATTTGGGGAAAGTGGGAAGGGTGGGGAGATCTTCGTACCGGTGTCCATGGAAGTTCATCTCTACTCTTGGGCCACATTTCTTTTCACATACGGCTCTTAGGCTTGGAGATGGCGCTTCCTTCTGATTTTGGGAAGATAAATGGCTGGGAGATAGCACTCTGGCAGAGTCTTACCCTCGTCTCTATAGATTTTCCACTCTCCACAATTCACCCACCACCTCATTCTTGTCTACTAACCTCAGTTCCTCTTCATCCTTTTCCACTTCCCTTTCGTGGAATCTTCATTTTCCTAGACCCTTAACCCTTAGGGAGCATAGTGAGATTGTTCATCTTCTCCCAACGGCTTGTTCTCATGTAAATCCTATTTTGATACCCTTTCTGATTCCCCATCCTTCCCTACCTTCCCTCTCTCTAACACTATCTGGCATGTTCAGGCTCCAACTAAAGTTAGGATATTTGCTTGGCTTGTGGCTCATAAGAGAATCAATACATGTGACATGCTACAGAGGCGTGCGCCCCAATGGTGCCTCTCTCCACATTGTTGTATGTTTTGCTTGCAGGATGGAGAATATTTGGGGCATTTGTTATTTTCATATCCCTTTGCCAAAAGTATTTGGCAAAGGTGGGTTACCTTCTCAGGAAACAGATACTTAGCTCCACGATCAATTGAGGAAGGGACCTCCCTATCCCACTTAGCAAACTTGTCCCCAGCTGAAAAAGGAACGGGCTTAATCTTAATTGCCACTTACGCTACACTGCGGTCTTGATGGATTGAGCAAAATGATCGAATTTTCAAGGGTTTCCAAAAGACGGTGATAAGTTATGGGAAGGAATTAAACTCTTAGCTAGTTCTTGGGTATGTGCTTCTTCTTGGGGAAATGGTATACCACCATCCAACTGGTTGTTTCATTGGGGAAATTGTTTGTAATGATTTGGCTTTGAAGGTCCCTCTGCCAATTCTAGTTAGGTTTGGTGTTTCAGGTGTCATTGGGCCACATGCTGCTCAAATCTGTACTTTTGTAATTACTTCATACTAATGAATACATATATTGTCTGTTTCGTTTCAAAAAAAAAAAAAAGAATCTCATAATTTCATCAAATACATTGCAAAAAATGTCAAATGTAAAGAATAACCGGATGAACCTTACTTTTGTCCATGCAGAGATCACGTTCGCCTTCTCTATGAGACAGTCAAGGGCCGCATTCTGCTGGAGCAAACACTTCCTCTCACGAGGTGTACCTTTGGCCGTTGTTGTTGTTCTAATCAGCTTCTTAAGATTCTGCTCTTCATTTTTCAACTCATCCATTACTTTAGCTGCTTCTTTTACCGTTTCAATGTTCTGATCAATCTGTTCAACCAAAGCATCCTCATCTTCCATGGATTTTGCAATATCAAGAGCCTTTTGATAGCATAAAAATGCCTCTTCATACTTCTGACCACGGCTATGCAATTCACCAAGATTGATGTAACCCTTGGACTCTCCCTGACGATGTCCAATTCTCTTACAGATTATGATATCCCTCTCGATATGCTCTCTAGCTTTGTCCCACCTTCTCATCACCATGTAAACATACCCAAGGTTGTGATGTAGCCTGCTGCGCCCATCATCATCTTCAATCACCTCTTCTTCGTCGCATATCTTCAAACCTTGAACCAGAATTTTCTCAGCTTCTTCCAAATTGTCTAGATCCATTTCAAGCATGCCAATATTATTATGGGCATCAATGAATTCCTTGAGGAAATTTGACGATTTGTTCTCCTTGAGAGAGCGGGTAAGTTTCATGGCAGACCTGAAATACTTCTTGGCATTCCGAATAGCGTAGTGGTCGTCGTCAGATTTAAGAAACATTTCGTGGTAAGTCCGGCCAAGTTGGGTCATGGCCCTTTGCTGCTCAACAAGGTCTTGAGAGTCCTTCGCAAGCTCTAAATGTTTTTTCTGCAATCCCAGATAACAAATCTAAAATCAGAACCAGAATCCATATATATATTACACGTAAACGTGCATGCAAACACATTGATGAATTCAGAATCAGAACTGACTAGTTTTTTAATTAAAGCAATTGTCAAAGCTTTATCCATCCATTCAAAAGAGAAAAATTACAACTCTAGAGTGAAGATTTGGTAATTCAAAGAGCCCCTGTAACTAAATAGAAAACAAAAGGTTGCAAAAGAAGACAGGAAGGCTTACCTAATAAATCTCAACTTGCTACGTCGACATTTAAATTACAAGTGATTTATATCATGTTTAACAATCTCTTCCCATGTTACTTCAGGTCTTTGTCTATCATTACCATGGATTATTAATACGTTTCTCTTAATAAATCAACGATAATAAAAATCACCATCCAAACCAATCTAAAAATGATACAGATGATATATCAAGCACAAATTTGTTCTAAAATCAAAATAAAACCAAATTAAATACAGAATTCAAAAAAAAAAATTAAATCAAAAAATGAAGAAGAGAGTAACAGCACCTGATAAATTAGGGCATGTTTGAATTGGTGAAGACGAAGGTAAAGCTCGCCGAGGGACTGGCAAGTGGGGAGGAGATCTTTTTCTGGGAGGAACTTGAGGGAGATTTCGTAATCGATTCGCAGCCATTTGAGAGCTTCGACGTATTCTCCTCTGTTCTTGAGGATGTGTCCGATCACATTCGCCCATCGAGCTTCCTCTTTCCGGCTACCCACCGATGATGCCTCTTTGTAAGATCGCTTCGCGGCTCTCAGCTCACCGTCTTCTCGCACCATTACTATATTATTGCTTACTACTACTCTCGTTCAAGCTATCGCACCATTACTTACCTGCCTGCTTCTTTTCACCTTCTTCGAAAATGGAGGTTTTTACTTAGTAGGTTGGGAAACTGAATTTTTGGGCCCAAATTCAAACCTAGAATCTTCCACAAAATTGGTTTCCCGCCAAAATGTTGTGGGGGCTTTGCAAAAGATCAGGTATTTTTTTTCTTCCTTTTTTTTTTAAATATTCCTCAAGGGTGAATCAAAAAAAATAAAATAAAAATTCCCCACGGGGATTAATGTAAGTTATGATCAAATCCTAAAAACATGTATTATTATTAGAAAAATATTTTATGTACGTTAAATGTCAACGTTATTTTTTTTTAAGTTATTTTTTCTTAAAATATTTTATTACGCATTATCCCCAACATCCGAAGGAGGTTGGGTGTCAGTCGGAAAACGGCATTAGCACCCAACATTGAGTTTTTTCAATTACACAAGTCGGCTACATGAACCTGTTTCTTTTATTTTACTCTATCAATGACTAAATCGACATTTAAATTACAAAAAATTAAATCTTTCATAATTATATTTGTTCATGTTATCTGAAGTCTTCTAATTGATGCATCCAAAGGCTTATATTGTGTGTCTAAATCAACTTAGTTAGTTCTCTCTCATTTTATCTTTAATTGGCGTTACTCCTTTCATTTCTCAAATATACTCATTTTTAATTTTATTTTTTAAGATTTTACTACATATCCATTTTTACATTTACATTTCTTCTTCTTTTTTCTTTTTTTTTTTTGAAAGAAACATTTGCATTTCTATTGCACTTAATATGTTAACATGTTTTTAATTGTCTAAAATTTTATTCCAGAGTATGGTTGGCCTAATATATACAAATAAAAACAAATTAACTTCAATGGCCTGTGTTGATCATATAATAATATTGTAAAAGCACTCTTAATCCTAATTTGGCTCTATGGTTCACATCCTCACCTATATTTTTCTTCTTTATGTACAATAGATTTCAAATACCAAAATTTTCACTCCCGGATATCTCTAGACTTCAAATCTACAAAATAATCTAATTACAAAGTATGTTGCCCTCTTTCCTCTTTTTTAACCTTTAAGTTATTAGTAATATAGTTTGTCATGAACGTCAATATCTCTATATTGGCCTTTGTGTCCTTAAAGCCCCACTTTGTCCAAAGTTTACATAAACTTCTAGTGTTTTTTTTTGTTTAGGTTTGATCATGATATGTTAGATAAATCTGATCACATGTCTCGAGATCTCTTTCATTTAAAATATATATTGAAATGGAACATTAAAATAAAATAAAAAAAGAATAGAGGGTGATAAAAATTATTATTTTTATATATTTTTTCTTTTTTCTTCTTTTCACTGCTAAATCAAGTAGTGATATATCTACAAGAATATAGAATATATACAATATCCATTTAAACTATTCTATTACGTGAGAATGCTTCAATTTTTTCAAGTGAAGTTACTTTTGCCAGAGTTTTACAATTGCCCTTTAAATATTTATTTATTTATTTTATTAAAAGAAGTTAGTTTTAAGGTTATGAGGAGTAAAATTGTGATTTTTTTTATTTCACTTAATATTTTTTTTACTTGTACACAAATGCCTCTAAATTTTGAGTTTTTTTATTCAAATATTTTCAATCCTTAATTTACTCTTGCCTGCCCTTCTAATTATTCATATCAAAACACAGACACAGACACATACATATATACATATATATTCTTTTTAAAATATATATATTTCTTATTTTAATAAAAAAATACATGTGCCGAAAATAATACTCTATAAGAAATTAACAATAGAAACCTTGCAATAAAAATAAATAAATTGACTGCAGATGAGAACGACCTAACAGTGCAATAATTTCATGATCCACGAATAATAAAACAGGTGTAAATTAACAAATTTAATAGACAGAAATTTGTAAGGAATTGGCATCTTAATTAACTATCCTTAATTATTTTGTTATTGAAAACTAATACCAGAGAAAGTTGCTCATCTTCAACTGAAGTACTCTATTCACATATTATAACACGGGAGAGAGCTTGACAAAAAAAAAAAAAAAACTAAACGAAAAACAGAAAAAAACTAACATGGGATAGCTTCAAATATTCCATGTTCCAAGATGTAGAAAAGGAAACTTCTCTGCTATTCCTGATCTGATCTCACAAAGAAATAAACAAGAAATCCATCTCATGCAATCACCACACACACATATATAGAGCTAGTTAATTAGCTCCCTCAATAGCACAGCAGCACAACTATATATATATATATATATATATATATATATATATATATATATTGTTTTGATTAATAAATTCTCTAGAGCCCACTTGACCCAATTGACTTGGTGAGCCCAAAGGTCACAGCCATGGCTAGCCACCCACCAACCAGCACCCTCAAAATTGACCTTCTCACAGGTGCTCCTCCCAACACTGCTCCCACCCCACCAAACACCACCAGTGCTAAGCTCACTGCTGCTCCTACCACCCCCAACCTCACCTTATACTGCCTTATAAATGAAGCTGCCAGTAATGGCACCATTGCTCCTATCGAAAACGCAAGCGCCGATGCCGCCGCCGCTTGGATTGGGTTCGGCAGTTGCTCCTTTTCATCACCATGCTCTTTGTCTTCGCCCAGGACGCCGTGGCTCACTTTCTTCTCCCTCTTCATTTGAGCCACTTCTATGTCTACCTGAGAGTAAACTGATACAAACTCTCCTATTGCCATACTACAAGCTCCAGCAACCAACCCTGCAAACCCTGTTAGTATCATCACTTTAACATCCTCTCTTACTGCTCCTACTCCCATCATCAACGACGCAGTTGACACCAGCCCGTCGTTGGCGCCAAGAACTGCTGCGCGAAGCCACTGTGCTCTTTGAGTGTAATCGAAATTATTATCATTTTCCTTGTGTTGTTCAAGTGCTTGGCTTGTTAATTGTCTCTCAACGTCGACGTTGTTGCTAATTGATAGTACTTTCGTTGTCCTTTCGTTAAGGGGTGGTTGGGTTTGATGAGCTTGATCAAAGGTTGTTGCTGCGGCCATTGGGAGAGAAGTAATTAAGAAAACAGCAGTAGTATAGGAAGGATTAAGGAAGAGAAGTTGAAGGAGTGTGGAAAACACACGCCATAAGGTTGGGGGGTATTTATGGTCCCTAGAATATCACTGTATAGGGTAATTAAGATAGTGATGGTCATGAAGTGGCAAATGGAGGTGCTAGAGCCTCTTATATATATTTATTAAATCCTCCTGGTTCGTTTCTTATAATTAGTTTAAAGTATCCTGCCCCTCCCATAATAATTTAATAATCAAATAAATAAATGGTAATTAACTTAGTTGATTATACTAAAAAACATATTATTATAACATAATGTATAGTACTATAGTGATAAGGAGGTACTGATGCTATATTCTATATTCTAACCCAAAAACTTGACATAACATAATATACCATGCATTACTTATATTTAGATGCAAGTTATATATATACACATCTACTTACTTAATATCTTATATGAATGTAGTATATATAACTTTTGTGTTAAAACTATTATTTATCATATTAAAAATTTAATATTTAAGATAAAGATCCATATCCAATCTGTGCTTTCCTAGAGATCTTAAATGTGATTAAAGATTCAGAAAGGTTGCCTCTATGTTCCTTGACACACTAGAAGAGATATTGGTATCACAATTATATATGTCTAGATTCGTATTGTTGTGTTTCTTATCTATGGTAGGTTGACGAGGCTTCTATTATTCTTTGACAAGTCATTGCTCTGCAACGTTGAAATTACTCAACAAATTAAAGAGGATCAGAATGATTTTTATGTTTCTTTGTGGGAAAAAAAAACAAAGAATATGCTTCCACTGAGAAATAACATTAATATATATTGACAACATTTGATTAGCCACTTCTACTTGAAAGAGCTGCCTTTAACATATTCATGGGATAAATGAAATAGGGAACTATTATTACTTTTTTTTTTCTCACATATTCAGAATTACTTTAAATCATTTTATATGAAAGAATATATGAAATTGTGCATTAAAATATCAATTTCTATATAATAAATATGAATTCATCATGCTTATTCTTTGAAATTTAGTTTCCTTAAATATAAGCTTAATTTTTTTTTTTTTGTGGTTTGATTTTTGTAAAAGCACACTATTAACACTATATGATAATAATAAAGATAGACCTAAAATAATATAAAGAGAAATGATTAAGAAATATCTAATTTCTTGTAATTTAAATGTCGACTTAGCCTTCGATAGAGCATAGTGGAAGAAATGAGTTCTTGTAGTTGATCCATGTAGTTAAGAACATACATAATTGAGTTGAGTATAATAAATAAATAAATAAATCATTCCCTTTTAGTAGATGTCATATGTTATATGTGATCATGAGATAAAAAGAAACAAATAGGTTTTGAACTTTTTGGAGATTTATAATTGATAATTATAAAGTAGAATTGTATATTATAAAGTACATTTATGCAATATTGCAATTATATAATTATATTATGCCAATTTATTTTCGTGATGGAAGTTGTTTTGTACATGTTTTTAAACGAATAGCTGATTAAGATAAAGTATCTAGTTGATAAAGCTTCAACTTTATAAAAAAAAAAAAAAAAAGTTTTTTCTTTTTCAACTTGCCGAAGAAATTGGGTCTCCCACCAACTTCTTTTTTTTTTTTTCACAAAATCATCCTCGTGAAAGTTATCTTTGTATATAATTCTTACGAACTTTTAGAAGCACCTGACAAAACACTCGATAAAATCATTTATGAATATAAAAACACTTCTTTGCATATTTCTTAAAATGCAATTTTCACAACTTCTATTTTTTCCATAAATATTTCTACATTATATATAATTATAAACTACAAGCAAATTGTTGGGTGAGCTTGGATCTCTACGAATACTGATATCATCTCTAACTTAACCACCTTTAGATCTTTTTTTTTTCTTCCAAAATGTCTCGGTACTAATGAGAGTGAGATCCTAACTTATATTCATTATAATGAACTTATTCATATTCGATGTGAGATTATTATTTCGGTTCACATATATCCAACAATTTTTTTTTATCTTGGATCAAAATTCAACTCATCATGATTACACATTGGATAATCCATGTCAAATTAATTGTTGTCATCATTTTACGGAGAAACAACTTGAAGAATCATCTGTACCTCATAAGAACATGCACATCCATAGTCCACACATGCCCAACACAAAGGTATGAATATATAGAAAAATAAGTCTCCTTGAGTAATCGACAATTTAATTAACTTTTTTTGAAGAATGGTCTTTGATTTCTTTTCACAATTTTCTTCGTATTTATAAACATATGGATTTTTTTTTTTGCTATTATATTAACATATAGAATTTAATTACGGTAATGAGTTAACTTTATACACAACTATCTAACTCCTCCTTAATTTAACAAGCTTGGTTTATTATATAGATATATCCAACTCTTACTCCTAAGTTCAAACGAAATAATGGCGGTGATGTGTATATGTATAGATTAAATCACATTCTCAAAACCTAACAACTTTGTAGGACATATAATCAAACATTACACAATTTGCAATGATGGTTTATTTCAAAACATATATCAAAGCAATAAGACTAGTTTTAATTTTCAAAGCTTCTAACACCAAAAGCTATATATATACTAAAAAAATAATAGGATAAACAAATAAACAAATATTGATAATGCAATCGCTTGGAGTTCAAACTTGCTTCCAGTACTGTAATTATAACATTTTGTTTAATAGAAAATAAAAAAGAAAATTTAATAGTAGATCTATAAATAAATGTTTTAGATTATTATAATATTGTCACTATAAACAACAAAAAATATATAACAAAACACACCAAACAATGAAAGCAGATCATCATGAAGTGGAATCTGAAGTGACACAAGTTGCTGACTCTCTTCCTGTCTTCCGTGTATGTATACCCTTAATAAAGAAGGTCCACTAAATTGAAAAAGACAAGAATGGGATTTAAAGAGAATTAAAGGAATCTTATAAAAGAATATAACATGCAAAAAGAGGGAGGGAAGAAGTGAAGACAGATGTTCCTAAGTGTTACCTATAACAGTTAATAAGTATACCAGGTGTAATCCTCCAACACATAGAAATAACAATGTACATAGTTTATTTGGGTTGCTTGTCTATCTTCTTCATTCTTCTCTAATTCTCTCTTTAAGTTGATTTCAACACTAAGGAAGAGAGGCAATCTTAACATTCACGGCTTACAAATTTGTATATTGTTCTTAATTTTTTTTAAGAAAGGGTTTAAACTCATCATAGTCAAGAAATGACGTGCATAGTCTTATTTTCATTTTTTTTTTAGTACGATTCTCCATTTCATAAATCAATTTGAAGAATATGTAGATATAACTGGGGCTCGAAACGAATATAGAAACAAGGGGAATGCATAAGCTTTATTGTAAAGCGAGCAAGGTTTGATGACTAGAGCATAGCCCTTGTAACAATGGGCCTATAAAACCATTCAAGTGATGGTGTGTTAGTGCCTAAGACCAACTCTAACTCTAAAAGTTCTAGGATCAAGTCTCATTCCAGGGAGAAGACCTAATGCTGTCAAAAGATTAGTTGGTGAAATCTTAATCCCTCAGTTCTCAAAAAAATAAATGAAAAAAAAAATAATGGGCACAAAACTCATAGGTTGGCAATAAGAATCCGAAGATCCAACAACCTTTGCTCTCTATTTATTATGGTAGTGAAACGACTTAAACCATCTTCACTTGTAAAAAGAAAGAAAGAAGGGGTATCCTTTAGATCGTATAATAAGGCAACCCTTAATCATTGTTCACAAGTAATCAACAAACGTTAATCTCCTAAATTAATCTCAACTTTATTATTATTATTTTTTAATCTGATGACTTTTTGGAAGCCTATAAGATTGTGAAAACACAAGGTAGTGAGGGTGACTGTTGCCTACCAATTGTATATATTGATGAAAAGGAACATATTCTATTAATGCAAGAAGATGATGGATTTCTGAATGGGATGAGCACTAGGTTTTGAAGTGTGCATTCCACACAACGCCACTTTCCTTTCATTATCTAATCCATTTAATAAACCTAATTCTACCACACCCAAAACCTATCACGGGTTCAGTGTGTTTCCCTCTTTTCCTTTATTAGACCACCGAATGGGACACCCATGTATATAATGGGTGCCTCTTGGGAACATCATTAATGGAATAATGCATAGTTTTATTTTTTATTTTTTATTTTTTAAATTGGTGACATTGATTTCTCATCTTTATGCTATTAAGATGATATTAAATTTTTTGTTTCAAAAAGAATTTTTTGATTGAAAAGAGCATCTTTTAAGGATTTTAGAATGATGATCACAACACTAATAAATCAACATGCCCTTTTTCTTAACACTATAGTAGTATAGAATTCGTTGTCAGCTAGCTGCTACAGTGTCACTTGTTTAATTAATATTTTAAGTAATTTTTTCAAGGAAAAAACTTAAAATCTAAGGGCCCTTTAGATTGTGATTCAAAAACTGTTTTCTATATCAAAAATTTTAAATACATAGAAAACATGTTTGATTGTTTAGATTGGAAACAATTTTTTAAGAATTTATATAGGAGAAAACAACTTATTTTTAGAAAACAACAAAATATCATTATCTAAATTTTGACTTTTTGAACTCTATTCTAATTTTTAAATTGCCAACCAAACATATCCTAACATTCTATATGTACCTTATAGTAGCGAAACTGGCTATAATTATTGGAGAATATATAGGCAGACCATTAGTTATAATGAATTTGTCTAGTAAACCATTCAAGAGAAGGTATTTGAATTTTGAACTGCCCAAATTACTTACTTACATTGTAGCTTTCATAATTTTGACAAAAAAAAAAAAAATTCAAAAAATAAGTATTACAAAAACATTGAATTTAAAAAAGGAGCAGAGCAAGCTTTTCATTAATTATAAGTACACACCTTTACATTGCATTCAAGAATTCTCAAAATCCAAAGTAGTCATTTCATTTCAAGTATTAATTGATTTAAACGATGTGAGTCAAAAACAAGTCAAACTTGATGAATTTTTTTTTTAAGGTTTTCTATTTCCCTTAAAAAGTTTTCATCAGCCTTAATAAATGAGATAAGATTTATTAATTAGTGGGATCAGAGGCAAGTTTGAATTAAGTGACCATGATATACATAAAATATTATTAATGTAGTGGCTCAAATTGAACCTATATATATGGGGTGCGAATTAAAATTCAAAAGCTGGTCAAATCAATGCCAATTATACATCCCTATGTCTTGCTTTCTCCAATAAAATATCATGGTAGGCAACATTATTTCTGGTCCACATTTTATATATAATTGCTTATTCTTCAAATTATATATACTTGCTTGCTCCAATAAATTTAATGGTGGGCAACCTCAAAGCCTAAATGGATAATATAGGTGGTGACGCTACAAAAGAATGAACCACCAATCAATCAAAAGAAAAAAGAAAAAAGAAAAAAGAAAAAAATCTGATCCCAACCATATACAGGGTCAGTTATATGAGTGTTTGCCTGCCATTTTCTTATATATATGTCTATGGCCACATATCTTCTGTTATATCAATGTTCCTTTGAATATTTTGAGACTACTCCTGTCACATCTCCATATATATATATATATAAATATATTATCATCATCAAGTGATTTCTGTCAACATTGATGCTATTTGTAAAAGATGTGTGATTGGACACAATTAGAATAGCTAACTGGAATAAGATGTAGCTTTAGGTCTGTTTGTATGATGAGGGAACAAAATATATTTGATTCCCCTTGAGGATAATTCTCAACTGAAAAATGAATATTTCCACCTTTCAGCCTTTTCCTAATGAAGTTTAATTAAAATCATAATCGGTGAACTATATATATATATATATATTGTAAGGATAAAACCTTTGTGATGTAGAGTTCTCTCAGCTGAAGAATCGCTCACGAATTCTCACAATAAAATTAGAAATAATTTTTATTATTTGTATTCAATAAACTAAAAATAACATTAATAATCAAGGAATCGATACTTTTCTAGGCCTATCCCCTATTTATAATATTAAATAACTCTCTAATTGTAATTGTAATACAACTACAACCCAGTGTAATTGGACACTATCACAACTCTCAAAATAAAATTACTTTCTAATTTCCTAATAAATAAACTTTCCTAATAAATTAAGAATTCTAATATAAAATAAATTCCTAATTTCATATTGAATTAAGTTCTAAATACTAATAAATATGACTCCTCATCACTTTGTAAGTCTATCAAGACAATCACATCCTTCTAGTGTAATTAATATACACATGATCTTTTGTAATGTAATGAGAATGATGTTCGGTAGCAATAATAGTGTGAACATATTAGCATAATCTCACATTACCTAACAATTAGGATGTGCAAAGTATAAATTGTTGGCAACCCTCTCCTTGCATGTCAGTTTTCAAGACTGAGACAGCCCATGAAGTTCATCATAGTATTAAAGAAATTATGTACTAATACGTTTGGTTCGAACCTTCAACCCTATATATATAAGGGCAACACCATTTAACTCTCAACTGTTTTAAATATGAATTTGAAGTTTGTTATGTTTTGTATTTGTATTTGTTTTTTAATTTCCTTTTGTTTTTGTTCTTCAATTTATTTACCATGTCAAATAAATCCTAATTAAAAAAATAAAGTCAACCATGGATGTTCATATGAGATCCATCTTCAAAGAAACTTTCAATATTTGATATAAGTAGTCATCATGCACACGTGATTTATCAAAAGAAAAAAGAAAAAAATCAATAGAAAAAAGAAAAAAATCAATAGTATGTTGGGCACTAGTACCAACAACGGCTCTTGGATGTATGAGATGCGTGTACATTGTATGCAACATCCTATATATGGAAAAGACGAGTTGTTGGCGTTCAACATCTCTTAAGCAGACCTTTTATATATAAAAAACACAAAACACTTCAAATCTCCTATGATTGATAGAACAACCATCATATTATAAAGTATTGGTACAAAATCTAATCAACACTAAGTAGATGAATACGTAAATGAGATAATTAGATCTGAAAGTGTGAACTCTCTCGCTTCGGTGAAGGTTTATCAACAAGATCTGAGAAAAAAAGAGAAAGAAATAGGGCTATCGTAAGGAACACTGGTATAGTGCTGGGCAAAGACCCTCTGATGCCTAAGTTAGAACTTGTTTAAGACTATAACAATAACTCTTGTAGAAAGTTGTTCGTACCTTATGAAGAGGGTTGTACGTTTTATTTATTGAGGAGGTCCTCTGGCCGGAGTGACTAGCTGTCCAATAAGCATGTGCCACGTGTTGTCTTATCGTTGATCGAGATGAGCTGGATGAGCTCATCTACTTCAGGTTGGTCGGATTAGATGATCATTATCTTCCGAGTTCTTCTTGGAGAAAGAGTCTCATTACGTCTCTATGTCGAAGTCCGTGCTTGATACGTAGTCCGTGTTTGATACGTACAGCTATTCCAGATTCCTCGGGATGTGGCGTGCTAGGAAGGACTCCCTTATCTTTTCTATCTCGTCTGGAATGATCAGCTCGACTCAAGGCCGAGCTGCCAACCCTGAGCAGTACCGCACTGAGCTATACCTCACAATAGTGTTTTTTGGGTTTTCGTAAACATCATCTCGCTAGATCGGCTTTGACTGTTTTCCCTGGTTGAGTCAGATATGGGCTGACCAAGCAGATCTGTTGGTCGTATCGTTATATGTGATTTTTACTCTGCCACCTCGGCTCGCCAGCTCATTCACGCGGCTTATACTTTCTATAATGCCAAGTCGGTTCTATTGATGTCCAGGTCAGCTCATTCTCGAGCTAACCATCCAACATTTACCCCTCAAGCCTTTTAGCCCTAGTTGGGGTGAGAGGCTTACTTTCATTTTCGATTTTTCTCAAGATTCGTGTCGTGTTTAATGTCTTCTGGGCCATTGAATGTTCCTCAGGATTCGAAGACTGTACTTGTGGATCTCATCGACGTGTTAACACAGCTGGTCGGCTCAAAACTGTTGGATTTTCCTCGAGATCCATACCTTCTAGAACCCCTCATGCCAAACATCGCGTCGGTTTGTCTGTTCGGGCCAGAGCCTTCGGATACTCCTCGAGATTTGCATTATTTTGCATCTAATGGATCTGAGTTGAGCGGGTCTCTCTATATATAGTGGTTCCCACTCGTTTGACAATATCTTTCCAAAGTTTTTCTCCCAGCTCAGAATTTTACCAGCTTGTCTTTGTTCCAGCTCGGACATTCCAACTTCTAGCTCTTATTTCCTGCTTGTTATTTTTCCTGTTCTCCTTTTTTTCTAATTTATTTAGTATTTTTGGATTTCATGGAAGGCTTCATAGCTTACCTGGCGGATTCTCCACGAACTGAAGATGACGCAAAGCAGCCACTTCGCGATGAGGAAGAAGCTGCTCAACCATTAGAGGAGAGAGAGTTTGAGGGCTTTGAGATCTTTAACCAAGGTGATGTTGCCCTCAACCGTTGCTCTGCTTAGGACCGAGTTCCAAGTGATAGGGACCAAGATGAGTCGAGCACATCAGGTTGTCGAGCCGATGAGGCCTCCTCTGAAGATGAAGCGATCGAGGTTGAGTCCGAGTCTGACACTGAGTCGGATGAAGCTGTAGCAGTGACGGGTCCTTCTTTTTCAATTGACGAGTTCTCTTCCACCATTATGAAGGACCAACTTTCATATTTGAGGGTTCTGCTCGACATCCCATCATCTATTAGTATGCGTGTTCCTCGACGCAGCAACAAACCGAGTTGTCTTAAGAAGGGTAGGGTAACCTTCTACACTAGCTTGTTTAAGTATGGAGTGACCTTTCCTTTACCCAAGGTCGTTTGTCGTCTATTGGCCGACCTGAGTGTCTCCCCAGTTCAGCTTAGCTCCAATGTTTGGCGGGCCTTCGTCGGCCTGATGGTGCTGTGGAAGGAACGTAATTGGCCAGACTTTAATTCGACGGAGTTCAAGCTTGGCTACCAGCTCAAACTCCACCCATGTTGCTATGGTTGGTATTGCGCGACCACGTGGGCGAGTGGGGACAAGCATTCATCCTTAATCACCGAGAACCCAACTACTAACAAAGGGTGGAAGGACACCTGGTTCCTTGTCTTAGGGGACTGGGCTTAGGAAGCTGGCGTGCCGACCCAGTTTAAATACCCAGGTACCGAGCTGACCTCTGTCCTTCTTTCTCTATTTCCTTGTGTGTATTTCTGTTCAACTCGGCCTAAATTCTGCTATGCTCTTCTTTACAGTTCACTAGGATAGTTCGGCGAAGACAACTGGGGCTGACCTCTAAATTGGAGGAAATTTACCTCACAAATTATTGGGATCGCTCCTACGAGGTCATCTTGACCCCAACCCGTCTTCTTGCAGCAGGCTTTATTAACAAACAAGAACTTTTCACGGGTAAGTGATACTTGTTGATTTCGAAGGCTTTCTGGTTTTGTCCCGAGCTAACCTTTTACTATTGATCTGTCTGCAGGTTATCCGGTCGAGATCATGTCTTCTAAGAAGACGAGCACTTACGCCTTCAATCTTGAGCGGATGCGAGCTTTCGAGCAGGCTCAGTCATCGGCTCAGAAGGCCAACTCACCCGCCAAGTAAGAGGCTCGGTCTCGGCGGGCTGCCACAGTTGGCAATTCTTCTGCACTACCCCCAGTGGCTATGGCTTATCCGGCTGCTGTCACCCCGGAAGAAGACGCAACTCTGCGCAAGGGCAAAGCTTGAGTGTTCGATGTTTCCTACCGCCGACCCGATAAGAAGCTCTGTGAGATGGGGCCTCTAGTGACGGAGCTTGATGATCAAGATCTCACAGTTCAGGGCTACTAGATTGGACTTCCCAGTACCGAGGTCGACCTGGGCAAGGACGACCACATTCAAAAACAACACTTCCCTCGCGTTTGTTAAGTGTGTCGAGGTAACATGCATTTTCTCGGTGCTACTTGTAATTTTTCAATATGTCTGGTCTAACTTGTGCATATGTTCTTGTTCAGGCTGCCTATCAAGTTTTCTTGGCACTGAAGAAAGTTGATGATCTCTCCATCTCTGCAGAAGTTGAGCTGAAAAAACTAAAGGAGAAGATGGACAAGAAGGTGGAAGAGCTCGAGGGCCAACTTGCCAAGACTGATTCCGAGCTGTCTTTCACCGTGTCGAAGTCGCAGAGGTCGACCTCAAAAAACAAAGTCCTGAAGGCGAAGGTTGTTTCCTTGGAGTCCGAGTTGGCCAGCTCGACTTGTCGTGTTGTCGAGGAGTTTAAGGCTTCTCAAGAGTTTGATGACTTGAAGGGCACCAAGTATGAGAGGATTCAGATCCACATGAGGGTCGACTTTGGCAAGTACTTCATGGATAAGGTTGACATGGCCGCCTTTGACAACTTTATTGCCGAGCAGCAACAAGATAGGGCTGATGGAGCCGAAGAAGAGGCGGTTGCTGGGGAAGCTAAAGCTGTCGAGCCGGGGGTAAGAGCTGAGAAAGAAGGCCAAGATAGAGACCGAGGTCAAGCAACATGAGGCTGATGGAGATGTCGTCGTTTTAGGTCTCTAGGCCTTTGTCTTTTCTTTGTCCTTTCTGTATTCGTGCTCGGATGTCGAGCTAAACTCTTCATGAATTTTTCTATAAATTTTGTTCTTCACTTGTTGTTCTTTCTTTTTCTAGCTGACCTTGGTGCTTAAAAAAATTATCTTACACCTATTTTCTTTCTCAAACCATTTTCTCTAGCTTTAGACAAATTTTCATAAAAATTCTCGCCTCGAGAGCTCGGCTCAGAAAGCTTGCTCTATGAGACTTAGAAGAATTTTAACGAAAATCCTCGTCTCGTGAGCTATTCTCGGAAAGCTTGCTCCACGGGGCTTAGAAGAATTTTTGCAAAAATCCTCGTCCAGTGAGCTATGCTTGGAAAGCTTGCTCCATGGGACTTAAAAGAATTTTTGCAAAAATCCTCATCCCGTGAGCTTTGCTCGGAAAGCTTGCTCTATGAGACTTAGAAGAATTTTCGCAAAAATCCTTATCCCGTGAACTCGGTAATGATCTGAGCTTGAGGTGCTCTGAGAGTGGTGTCCTTCCTGGCAATAATCCGAGCTCTAACGAGCTAGGATCCCAAGGTACTTTAGGCCTTAGCCTTCTTCTTGGCGATAATCTGGGCTTAAGCTTGGACCCCAGGTCCTTTGGGCTTTCGGCCCATTCTCGGGGCTTATTTGAGCAAAACTCATATCCCCAAGGTGCTAGTTGCTTTCCTTCTTGTCATGTTGTGTCGAGAGTTGTTGATAAATTTGTTCACGCAAAGTCGTCAAGAAACAAATTAATTTATAAACTTCAATGAAATATGCAAAAATGATAAACTTAAGTTGCAATGAAAGATGAAAAAATGATAAACTTAAGTTAAGCGGGTGATTCCTACTTGCTATTCTTACTGAGCTACTCCTACTTGCTGTAGCTACTGGTAGAAAAACTTTAGATGTTCTGCGTTCCATGGTTTGGCAATTCATCTTCCATCAAGGTCTTCAAACTCGTAGACTCTGTTTCTTAGTGTTACGATGACCTTGTACAGTCCTTCCCAGTTTGGGTCGAGAGCCCATGCTCCAGCCTCCTTGGTGTTGAGTATGACCTTCCTCAGTACCAGGTCATCGATTTTGAAACTACGGGGTCTCATTTTAGAATGTAGTACTTCGATGTTCTCTTTTGGTATCCAGCTAGCCGAATTTGTGATTGCTCTAACTTTTCTTCTAAAAAATCGAACTCGGCTTTCTGTGCTTATGAGTTCTTCTCATCATTGAAGTATGATGTTCTTAGAGTTGGAATGTCGAGCTCTACTGGAACAACAACTTCCATCCCAAACGCTAAAGAGAAAGGGGTTTCTCCGGTTGTCGTTCTGGACGTTGTTCTGTAAGACCATAATACCTGTGGGTGGTCATCTGCCCAAGTTCATTGCTTCTCCTCAATTCTTGCTTTCAACATGTGCTTGATAATCTTGTTGACGGCCTCAACTTGTCCATTCGCCTGGGGGTGAGCTGGTGTAGAGAAGAAATGGCGAATTCCTAGCTCGGAGTAGAATGAACTGAACTTCGCATTGTCGAACTGCTTCCCATTATCTAATATTATGGCGAATGGTAGTCCGAATTAGCAAATAATCAACTGCCAAATGAATTTTGTGGTATTTTGCTCAGTTATGTGAGCGAGGGGATTTTCTTCTGCCCACTTGGTGAAGTAATCCATTGCTACAATGACAAACTTGGCTTGACCTCTACAAATTGGAAAAGGCCCAATCAGGTCTACGCCCCACTGAGCAAAACGCCAAAGATTTTGAATGAGAGTCAAATTTTCAGGATGAGCTCTTATGATTGTAGCTTGACACTGACAGCTGTCCTCAGGGCGTCACGATTGATCGTTGGCCAGTAATATCCCTGACGGAGTAGTTTATATGCAAGAGCTCTTCCTCCAGAGTGATTCCCGCATATTCTTGCATGTACCTCGTCAAGAACGAGCTGAGCTTGTTCTTCTCCCATACACTCCAAATATGGCAAACTGTAGCGACGTCGATACAACATGTTGTCTATGAGCACATACTTAGCCGCTTGTCGCTGTATTTTCCTTGCCAATACTTTGTCCTCTGGGAGCTCTCCTATTTTCAAAAATACCACAATCGGGTGTATCCAGGAAAGGATGATCTTTGAAAGACCGACCTGGCTTCCTTCCTTGATACTCCTGCTGTGCAGATATTCTATGGGCACTTGTAAAATGAGCTCGTCCCCAGATAATGAGGCGAGCTTTGAGAGAGCGTCTACAAGAGAGTTGTCTGCTCATGGTATCTGTTTGACTTTATATTTTTCAAAGTTAGTCAGCAGCTCTTTCACCATCCTCAAATAGGCCTGTATGTGATCATTCTTCGCTTGGTACTCGACGGTTACCTGACTTGCAACAAGTTGTGAATCGCAACATATTGCGATATTGCGTACCCCCTAGTTGAGCGCCATTTGTAGTCCTGCTAGAAGAGTTTCATATTCGGACTCATTATTCGAGGCCGAGAAGCCATAGCAAAGAGCTGCGAGGTGTTTGTCTCCTTTAGGTGAGACTAAAACAATGCCAACTCCACTTCTTTGTTTGCACAATGAGCCATCGACAAACAGATTCCATGTCAGCTTGAGCTTAGCATCAATATCATCTTCCTCTTTCTGCTTGGAAGAGAAGTCCTTTACAAAATCAGTCAGTGCTTCCCCTTTAATAGATATTCTTGGTCGACATTCAATATCAAACTCGTTGAGCTCAATATCCCATTTCGTTAGCCGACCTGAAGTCTATGGTTTCTGCAAAACCTGACGCAGCTAGTGCCGTGTGAGCACGACTATGGAATGAGCTTGGAAGTATGGTCGAAGCTTCCGGGCTGAGGTGATGAGAGCAAGAACCAACTTCTCTATTTCGGGATACCTGGTTTCTGCATTGAGCAATGACTTGATCACATAATAAGCAGGCTTTTGCATCCCTTGCTCTTCCCTGATAAAAATAGAGCTCACTGTCGCGTCGGATATGGACAGATAAAGGAAGAGCTTCTCCCTAGGAATTGGTTTTGAGAAAATAGGTGATGAGCTAAGGTAAGTTTTGGGCTCTTGAAAAGATTTCTCACACTCCTCGTCCCATTCAACAATCTTTTTTTTTATTAATTTAATGAATGGCAAACATTTATCTGTTGACTTTGACACAAACCGGTTCAATGCAGCTATGCACCCTGTTAAGCGTTGTATTTCTTTGATATTTTTGGGCACTTTCATATCGAGGATGGCTCGGATCTTGTCAAGGTTTGCCTCGATTCCCTTCTTGTTGACCAAGAAGCCAAGAAAATTTCCTGTTGTGACTCCGAATGTGCACTTGGTTGGGTTGAGCCTCGTATTGTAGTGCCAGATTGTGTCGAACACCTCTCTGAGACCATAGGGATGACCTGCCGATTTAATGCTTTTCACTAGCATGTAGTCAACATATACCTCCATGTTCTGTCCAATCTTCTCTTCAAAGACTCAGTCCACCAGCCTCTGATATGTTGCACCAACATTTTTAAGGTCGAACGACATTACTTTGTAGCAATACAAACCTCGGTCTGTTTTGAACGAGGACTTTTTTTCATCTCTGCGGTACATCATAATCTGGTTGTATCCAGAATAAGTGTCCATGAAGCTGAGCAACTCATGTCCAACAGCGCCATCAACAAGCTGATTTATCGGGGTAGAGGGAAGCTGCCTTTCGGGCAGGCCTTGTTCAAGTCTGTGAAATCAACACAAGGTCATCCATTTGCCGTTTGGTTTTCGAACCATCACGACGTTGGCCAGCCATTCTGGGTATGACACCTCTTGGATGAACTGTGCCCGGATGAGCTTGTCGACCTCTTCCCAGAGAGCCTCAGCTTTTTCTACGCTTAGGGCTCTCCTCTTTTGTCGTACTGGGGTGACTTTCTGATTAATGTTGAGACAGAGAACGATCACCTCTTTTGAAATACCAGGCACATCGTCATGAGACCATGCGAATATGTCCTTATATTCTCTCAATACCTGGATGACCTGGTCTGCTAGGTCTGAGTTCATCCGAGTTCCAACTTTGACAGTTCTGGTCAGGTCTTCCGTGATCGACACCTCTTTTTATTAGTCTTGTGCTTCGAGACTAGAGGTGTCTTCTCGTGGATCGAGGTCTTGATCAGATGCTACATCAGCCTTCATGAGCTCTCCTTCGGCCCTCCTAAGCTTTTGCTTTTCATTTCTACTGCGTAACATTTTCTATATTCCTTCTGACTTCCTTGTACCACATCGACTCTGTGCTCGGCTGGGAATTTGATCTCGAGATGGTACGTAGACACCACGGCTTTCAGATCATTGCGGAGAGGTCTGCCAACGATGACGTTGTAGGCAAAAAGGCCATTCACAACAAGAAACTCCACCATAACTGTGGCTCGATGCTTTTCTTCTCCTGCTGTGACTAGAAGAGCAATTCTCCCTTCTGACATAAGCTCATCTCCCGTAAATCCAATCAGAGGGACGTCCACCGAGGAGAGCTGCATTTTTGCAAGCCCCAACTTTTGAAACGTCTGCCAGTAGAGGTTATCGACCGAGCTCCCATTGTCGACAAGGATCCGATAGATTTTGTAGTTCGCCACATCCAATGTTATCACCAAAGCATCAGAATGAGGTCAGCAGATGTCTCGAGCCTCTTCCTCTGTGAAGGTAATAACAAAGTATGTTCTCCTCTACTTTTCTGGTTGGCTCGACAGATTCATAACATTCGTCGTGCAACGCGAACATAAGCCTTCAAGGCTCGGTTCGATGTCTTGTTGAGGTCTCCACCAAAAATGGTTCTGATCTCCCTCAACTGGTCGACTCTTCCCTTCTATGGCGACTAAGCCATTCTCTTATTCGAGCCCTTCACGTATTCTTGTAGACGACCTCGACGAATAAGAGTTTCAATCTCCTCTTTCAAGTAGAAATACTGGTCAGTGTTGTGACCGTGATCCTTGTGGTATCGACAATACTTCCTCTTGTCCCACCGATTGGAAGGAGTGCTCAACTTTTTTGGCCATTTGAGGTATTCCTTGTCTTGGATCCCTAAAAAGATCTATTCTGTCGAGGTGGTCAAAGGCGTGTAAGTCGAATAAACGTTATAAACGCCCTTACTCTTTTGGTCCCGTTGATCTTAATTGGACATATTCTCACCTCTGTTGTCCTCATTGGCTTCATCATCTTTTTTCCTCTTCTTATCCTTCTTCGAATTGTTGGAAGGATTATATTTTTCACTTTTGGCTTCAGCCTGTTCATCCGCGTTAATGTACTTTTGAGCTCGATTTAGGACTTTCTTGTATGTTTGAGCTTTCTTCTTTCCCAAGGAGTAGTGGAATCATTTGGGCTTCAGCTCGGCCATGAAGGCTGTGATAGCCATTTTGTCATCACAGTCGTCAACTTTAACTCGGGCATCATCAAATAGCTTAAGGTAATCCTCGAGATTTTCCCTTCGCTTCTGTAGAATGGCCAGCAAGTTGTTCACTGATTTTGCCTTTTTTTTCTTATCGACGAAATGTCTGATAAATTTGTGAGCAAAATGCCCAAACGAGCAGATCGACCTCGATTCTAGCTTCCAATACCACTTCCTAACTAGTCTTTCGAGGGTAATTTGGAAGCTTTTGCACATTGTTGTCGTCATATCCTTTGAACTCCATCCAAGATTTGTAGTTTTTAACGTGCTATCTTGGGTCAATCTTTCTTGTGTATGTTTTGACCTTAGCCGTTTTGACATTCTTTGGTAATGGGGCTTAAAGTACCTCTTCGGTGAAGGTGAGGAAAAGTCTTCGTACTCCGTATGAGATTGAGTTTGGACGCTCCTAGAAGGCCAGGTCAGTGTCACACCCCGCCCGGACGCGCCTAAACCGGCGGTACACTCACGGACGGGGCGCGCATTTGGAACAATCATAATGGTAATAACAGAGTGCGCAGCGGAAATACAGTACACAATACAAATCTGATTTCATTTAATTCAGAATACTTTTGTACATAAAATGGTGTAGGGAACATACTCCCCAAATCCCCAATGAATCATACAAAGGGTACAAAATGTGGGCCCCATAACCTGCACCCAGTCCACCCTAATTTCCTGTGAAAGATTTGATAATATTGGAGTGAGCTTAACGCGCTCAGTGGGTAAATAGTGCATGAGTATAACAATTAATAAAGCATACTTCAACATCAAATATCTTAAATACACATGTAAGCATCATAATCAATCAATATGTATGTATGCATGACACCGTCACGTATTAATGGTTTGATGAGCGTACATCGCCTGAATTCATGTACAGGAACGATGCTCTGAATTCACGTACTGATGTCCCTCCCCGGGTGTAGCCGGGTTCTCATGTACGTCCTTCTCCAGAGAAATATAATGAATAGTGAGCAATGCTTCTAACTATTCTATGAGTCATAAACCATATACGTCCCTAGGTGGTGATATGTATGATGCCAATGCATGAACTGGTCTAGTCTACTGGTCTGGTCTTTCTTGACATTTAGACTGACTTTGGCAATGTCTAGTGAACCTTATCAGGGTCGGTATCACGACGTGCAAGGTTATAACATTCAGGTCATAACATTATTGATATAATGCAGTGTAAATGAATAGTAGACATAATAATAATTGAATGTAAACTTTAATAAAAGTTATAAAATACGCAAACCTATGTTTCGTTCCCCACCTTCAGATCTGGTGCTTTTCTCCGGACAGAACTTCGTTGCACCACTTTCAGATCTGGCGCTTTCCTCCGGACAGAATTTTGTTGCACCGCACCGAGAGTCTCAAAAACTAAAAACTTAGAATGCGTGGAAAGGAGAAGAAAAATCACAAGAGAAGGTGATTTGGTGTGAGAAATGAGAAATGAGGAGGTTTCTTATATAGAGATTTTTGCGCCTGAACGTTCTGGCATGGCGCCTGAACGTTTTGGCAGGCGCCTGAACGTTCTGGCAGGCGCCTGAACGTTCTGGCATGGCGCCTGAACGTTCTGGCATGGCGCCTGAACGTTCTGGCATGGCGCCTGAATGTTCTGGCATGCGCCTGAACGTTCGGGCGTTGCCCAAATAGTAAAAATTTCAAATAGTAATTTTTTTTTTTTTTTTTTTTTTGTGAAATACTGGGTATTACACTCTACCCCCCTTAAAGGGATTTCGCCCTCGAAATCAAGTCAAGTAGTGATGGGGGTTGTCGGCTTGAGAAGTAGCCGCAGGCTGTGAATGAGGCCACTGCATGTGTGCAATACTCCATCCATTGATATTATTTTCAGACATCTGGTAGTTATTGAAGTGGAACAATGTATCAAGATAGGTGTAAACAATGTTTCATCCTGATATTGATAAGTGAAAATAATACAACGTATCACTTCATCAGTTGGTACTAGAAAACAATTGAGGGTATTTTTGTTTAATTGTTGATTCTAGTTCCCATGTTGCTTCCTCTACGCCGTGGTGATCCCAGAGCACTTTCACAAGTGGTATGCTACGGCGCCGTAGTTCTTGAGTTTTTCTATCTAAAATCTGGATTGCTTTCTCCTGGTACGTATTTCCTTCCTCAACGTGAACCTCGACTAAAGGGATGATATGCGAAGGATCAGGACGATACTTGCGAAGCATAGATACGTGAAAAACGTCATGAACCTTAGGCATGGATGATGGAAGGGACAGACGATAAGCAAGTTTGCCAATACGTTCAATGATCGGAAATGGACCGATATATCGCGGGGAGAGCTTGCCTTTGATCCCAAAGCGTTTGACACCTCTTGAGGGCTGGACTTTCAGAAAAACAAAGTCCCCCTTATCAAATTCTAGAGGTTGTCGCCGCTTGTCAGCATAGCTCTTCTGTCAACTTTGTGCAACACGAAGCCGTTCCTTTACGAGTGCGATCTTTTCAGAAGTCTCTTGTACTAGTTCAGGGCCTAACTGCGGTCGATCTGCCATATCTAACCAGCATATCGGAGATCTGCAAGGCCGACCATAGAGAGCCTCGTATGGTGCCATGCCGATACTAGTTTGGTAGCTGTTGTTGTATGCAAACTCAGCTAGATGCAAATACTTTGCCCATCCGTCATGAAAGTCTAAAATGCAGCATCGTACTATGTCTTCTATGATTTGGATAAGCCGCTCTGACTGCCCATCAGTCTGAGGGTGGAAGGCTGTGCTCATAGTGATCTTAGAACCCATTCTATTTTGGAAACTTTGCCAAAAGTTGGATGTGAATCGAGGGTCTCGATCAGAAACGATCGTGAGTGGTATGCCATGAAGGCGTACGATCTCTCTTTCATAGAGTTCTGCAAGTTTGGCGGGATTATCCGTGAACTTTATTGGCAAGAAGTGTGCAGACTTGGTAAGTCTGTCAATGATAACCCAGATAGCATCTTGCCCTTTATTATTTCGAGGTAATGCTGTAACAAAATCCATTGCGATGTTCTCCCATTTCCATTCTCCAATAGGTAACGGCTGGAGAAGGCCAGAGGGAAGTCTTCGTTCTGCCTTAACTTTCTGGCAAACAAGACATCGGGCAACGAAGTCTGCAATTGCCTTCTTCATTCCAGAAAACCAGAATTGTCGCTTGGCATCCTGGTACATCTTGTCACCCCCAGGATGCATAGCGTATCTCGAACAGTGCATCTCAGTAAGCACGTCTTTCCGAACCTCGGGATCGTTCGGAAGACAAAGACGTTTTTTATAGAAAACGGCTCCATCGTCAGAGACTGACCAATGAGGAAGGTCTTGCCCGCTGAGTAGAAGTTCTCGTTTCTCCATTAACGTAGGGTCATTGGCTTGAGTAGCTGAAATCTTGCGAACAAGGTCAGAGGTAGCTGATAATTGAGAGAATCGTGGTCTTGGTCCCTCTATGTTCAGTTGTAGGTTAAAGTTCTCCAACTCTGTAGCCAACTTTTCCATTTCGTAGTTAAGAATGCAAGCAACATAAGATTTTCTACTCAGGGCATCAGCCACAACATTGGCCTTTCCGGGATGGTACTGGAGTTGAAAGTCATAATCTTTCAAGAATTCCAACCATCGTCTTTGGCGGAGGTTAAGGTCTCGCTGAGTGTATATGTACTTAAGACTCTTGTGATCCGAGAAGACCTCAAAGCGTTCACCGTATAGGTAATGACGCCATAACTTTAGTGCAAATACGACAGCGGCAAGTTCCAAGTCATGCGTTGGGTAATTACCCTCATGAATCTTCAGTTGTCTGGACGCATATGCAACCACTTGGCCTTCTTGCATTAGCACGGCACCTAAGCTTTGGAGAGAGGCGTCGGTGTATAATGAAAATCCAATTGCATTTCTTGGAGTGATAAGTACAGGTGCTGTCGTGAGGCGTTTTTTCAATTCCTGAAATGATGCTTCACAGGTGGAATTCCAGATAAAGCGCACGTCTTTTCGAGTGAGCTTGGTCATAGGTTCAGCAATCTTTGAGAAATCCTTAATGAAGCGTCTGTAATAGCCAGCCAAACCAAGAAAACTCCTAATCTGAGTAACAGTGGTAGGCTGCTTCCAGTTTAAGACGGCTTCAACCTTAGAAGGATCGACCTCAATGCCATTGCCTGAAACCACATGGCCGAGGAATTGAACTCTCTGCGCCCAAAATTCGCACTTACTCAACTTTGCATACAGTTGGTGCTTTGTAAGGTCTGGAGGACGATCTTCAAATGTAGTTTATGGTCTTCCTAGGTTGAGGAATATATCAAGATGTCGTCCACAAAAACCACCACAAATCGGTCTAAGTATAACCTGAATATGCGATTCATCAAATCCATGAATGCTGCAGGGGCATTTGTTAGACCGAATGGCATAACTAAGAACTCGTAATGTCCGTACCGAGTTCTGAACGCTGTTTTGGTGATGTCCGACGCTCGGATCCGGAGTTGGTGGTAACCGGACCGTAAATCAATCTTAGAGAAGTATTTGGCATCTCTAAGTTGGTCGAACAAGTCATCGATCCTGGACAACGGATATCTGTTCTTGATGGTGACGTTATTTAACTTGCGATAATCGATGCAAAGTCGTAACGAACCGTCCTTTTTGCGAACAAACAGAACTGGAGCGCCCCAGGGTGAAGAACTCTTTCGGATGAAGCCATTACTTTCTAATTCCTTAAGTTGTTTGTCTAATTCGACCAGTTCAACATTTGACATTCTGTATGGTGGAATTGAGATAGGCCCTGTCCCAAGTATGAGGTTGATTTCAAAATCGAATTCCCGAACTGGAGGTAGACCAGGAAGGTCATTAAGAAAAACTGTTGGGAATTCAGATACGACTGGAACATCGCGTACTTCAGGAGGGTACAGAGCTGGTGATGCATTATCGTTACCAAGAGACAACGCTCGAAGTTGTGACTTGAGAAGGGCAATTGTTGATTTGTGTATCCATTGTCTTGTTCCCTGAATCTTGACAAACTCTCCTGTAGGCAAAGTTAACTGAACTTGCTTGTTCATACAGTCGATCTTTGCATTCAGTGGTGCCAGCCAGTCCATGCCGAGGATGATGTCGAAGTCTTCAAAATCCATTACAAAAAGATCGGCATATATTATCGGGTCAGACATTCGAAGCTCACATCGAGAGCACTGCAAATTCACGTCAGTACCCGATCCGAATGGTGATGTGACATGGAGTGTGATGTTTGTGGGTTCAGGATGTAGGCCTAAATGTCGTACCAATGCTGATGATATAAAAGAATGCGTAGCACCTGAATCAAACAAAACATGCACCATGGTATTGAACAAAGGAAAGGTACCTTCGACGACATTATTGTCTGGGAGGGGTTGGTGAGCGATGGCATATGCTCTGCCCTGATTCCGTGGACCCTGGTTCTGCTGGGTCTGCCTGGGTTGGGCATTAGCAGCAGGTGGTGCTTGTTGGACTGGAATAGCAGGAATAGGTTGCTGAAGGTGCGGACAAAGATGTTTGACATGGCCCTTCTGGCCGCAGTTGTAACAAGTTGGCCTGTACCGCTGATGGTTTTGCTGGCCATTCTGATTATTGTGCTGGCCTTATTGATTGTGGTGTCGGCCACCACCTCTGCCATTTCCGTTGCTACGGCCACCTCGTCCATAACGACCGCCACGGCCAGGATTTCGGAAACCCTGGTGGTTAGAGTTAAAAGGTTCAGCCGCAGGTGTTGTGTCTTCATTCTTCGAAACCGGGGCTGGGAGGGCTGGGTTTTGATTGTAGTAGGGCTTTTTCCTGTTGCCTTGTTGTGAGCCGTGTGGGGAAAATGTTGCAGGCCGTTTGCCCTTATTCATTCGCTGTTCTTGTAAGAGCTTCTCTTGTTCAAAGCTCATGGCCTTGTCAACAACCTCCTTGTAAATCTTGATGTCCAAGATCGATAAGGCTTGCCGAATGTCATGGCGAAGGCCATTATAAAATTTTTCGGACGTATCTCGCTCCGTTGAGATGGTGGAGAGAGAGTAGACAGATAATTCTTTGAATTTTCCAGCATATTCTCTGACGGTCATGGTGCCCTGATATAACTTAGCAAATTCCTGGCGCTTCTGCTTTGTCACCGCGCTGGGAAAATACTAATCAATAAACATTGACTCAAACTGTTGCCAAGTCATATCTGCTATATTGACCCGTGGGTCTTCTTTCACTGTGAGCCACCATTTGTTTGCTCCACCAACAAGTTGGTAAGTTGCTAGTGGAATTTTGCGAGTCTCATCGACTCCCATTGCATCAAGAGCCTTCTTTGACTCATCTAGCCACTTTTGCACCTCATCAGGATCAATGGTGCCATCGAAAGTAAGAGGTTGTAGTCGCTTGTATTTAGTAATCTGATCGGTTTGAGCTTCCGACCCAAATTTTATAGGTGCTTGTACCGTGGCAACCTGACTGGCTGCAGTCTCACGAACGACAGTTTGAACAGTGACCTTCATTGCCTCAACAAATCCAGCGAAGAAGGTTTCAATGCTTGAAGGCATGGCAAAGGGTGCGGGTGGTGGTGGTATTGCCTGCCCAGATGTAGTGGCAGTGTCGGGTGTGGCCTGTGCTGTTGTCGGAGGCGGCGGTTCCTGAATCTCAGGAGGTGCCTCAACTGTGGGACGAACAGTACGTGGCCTTCCTCTCTTCCTGGTTTGCATTTTCTCACTGGCAAGGAGAAAAGAAAACCAAGATTAAGAAACTGTAGGTAAGTATAATGTTATAGTATGCTCAGCAACAATTTCGAGAGTACTGTAATATTAAAATCACTTATTTTTCTAAGTAGAGTGTAAAGTTGTTGTTGAGGAATCAAAGAATCTTATATATCTCGTATGTGTGGCCATGGTGTAAAAACAAACAAGGTTAGAATGTTTATATAATAAGTAGAAAACTTTGCAAGTATTTAAAAAGATTTTGTTTTGGTGTTCGTGAACATACATATATTTCCTTGAAAATCCATACGAGTCATAAGAATTCTAAGATTTGCCTCGGTAAATATCCTGATCTAACGTTCTATCGCAATCTTATGCATTCATACGCTTACGCTTAGTCTGTTCAATTATTATCCAAGTTCATATGTCCCATACCACATGAATTTAGTAATAAGGGTGGAAACCAAGTTAAGTTGTATGAACACGGTCTCTAAAAACATTGGCTGAATAGAAGTTCACTAATATTATCGTCCAAATTTACTCGTCCCAGACCGTGTAAACTTAGTGATAATATTAGTAATGCAACTTTCTCCAAATGTTTCTTTTCACACAAGGTCATGGGTTTTCTTACTTCCACATTTTATTTAGTATCATCCAATTTTGTTGTGTCCCATACCACTCCAAAGTTAGTGATACAAAAGAAAGAATGGTTGTAAGTCGGCCCACCAAAGATAGTCTTAAACAAAACATTTCATTCATATATAATAGAAAAATTTACATTGCCAGTAATCAATTTTGACGTTCTTGCCTACTACCATTCCTTCGAGATCTACTGTTATGTACAGAATGACTACTAACAGAAGGTTGAGAGTGTGCGCGCTCTGCGTTGGAGTTTTGCAAACGAGTTAATACAAGATTGTGGCTATCTTTCAGTGCAGCAATATTGGATGCCATTTCATCTAACTGTTCAATTAGGTTAGTCGGTTGTCCCATTGGTGGTTGATGGGTTGGTTGTCTCGTAGGTGAAGGGCAGGCCATAGGCATTTGAGGAAAGTATTGGTTGTATGGGTGATTCATAGGTGGAACGTAGTTGTATTGAGTGTGCGGAGATCCCCTAACCGGAACCCCTTGGATAATTTGGTTTGTTTGAGATGAAAAAGTTGGAAACAATGGGCTCATTGGAATGTTTGGTCCTCCAAGATTTGGTGAGGCCCAGTACTGTTGTTGTTGGTTTACAGCAACTTGTGGAACGGGCTGATACTGTACCGCATAAGGTGGAAATCTTTGGTATGCAGTGTTGCCTTGAGTTGGCACGTTCCAAGTTGGTGGATTTGCTTGTGGACCTTGTCTATCATGACTTTGTAGTGGCAAATTTAGTGTGGCATATAATTCTTCGTCAGTAAGTGGTGGATCAATTGGATCACTATTCAGGGCTGGGTTTGATGTAGGATTGGGATTTGAATCATTATTTGGGCCGTCTCTGACAGGCATCTTGCGTCGACATTTGCGAAGGCAACGCCCGTGCTTGTCCCTCATTCTTTCGGCAATTCTGTTTGTCGTGCCGAATACCTCTTTCTCAGTTACCCCTCCACTTGTGCCATAGGTCTTGAAGATAGAGGATGTTGTAACTGGTTCAGTGATCAGCTTTGACGTTCCATCGAAAGTGTCAACGTTGGCCTCGTGAAGTATCCTCATAATCAAGATTCCGTAGCCGAGGAATTCCTTCTTTAAAGGGTTTTGAATCACTCTCAACATTTGTTGGATGATGATGTGTGGTAGAGAGACTTTTATGTTCTTCTCTATGCAATACAGCACAAGGAGTTGGGCCCTTGACATAGTGCCCCTAGTGCCCCTTTCTGGCAAGATGTTGCCGTATACAATCTTTCCGAGGCCGACAAGAGATGGCTTAAGATGGTTGTTTGGGAGGTTGGTGTATGTTGATTGAGTATATGGCTCTTTGGCGAGGGAATTGAACAGTTGTGCATTAGATTCTGCGATCGCTGCAACTGTCTGGGGGTCATGTGGATCAATAATCAGTTCCTCAATCGGAATCTCCAAAAGGCGAGCAATAATATCGATATTGATAGGAATTGTCGTTCCCATGATTGTTGTCTCTAAGTGAGGGCTGATCGCATCGCCGTGAAGTCCCACGTAATTCATGGCTTCATAGAAGGATCGAACCAAGATGTAAGAGACTTGACCGTCGACTTTGGTTATATTTAACCAATCCAGTGTTGCGAGTTTGTCATGAAGGATTGGACGAAGGCGGAGATCGCTATTGTCGATGCTCCTCATGGTCACAATCTCTCTTTTGGACAATTCTGTTAGTCTAGTGGGAATTGGTTCCCTACTAGTAGAAGTTGTTCCCTCCCTTGAGGTCATTCTTGTGCTGAAAGGAAAATAAATTTGTGTGAAAGACACAAAATATATTCCTAATATTTTTAAGAGTTATGCCTTGTCTTCTAGACATTATTTTCGAGTTTTCTGTTGATGTTTATGCCATCATGAAATTTTCTTCATTAGTGATTTGATGCATATATGTCGTATTTACCTATGAATGTATAGACATATCTCATCATAATTATATATATAGTTTTCATAAAGCAACTATATATATATATATTTGAAATTTAAACTATATAAAAATCATATATAGTTATTTTTAATCTTAACTATATAGAAGTCATATATATATAGTTTTAGATATATCAAATAATTTTTTTTTTTTCGATTAAATAATTGTCGAAAAATAATTTTTTTTTATTTTTTTTTTTCGAATAAATAATTTTCGAAAAATAAAAATTTTTTCCAATAATTTTTTTTTTTTTTTTTATACGTACCTCATATACACGAATGTATATAGATACATATATTCAATAATAACTACACATATAGTTTCTAATAAATTATGACTATATGTATATTTAAATCAACTATAGTTTCTTTTCCTAATTTGGTGGACTTGGGCGGGCCGTGGACCGTACTCTCTGATACCATTAAATGTCACACCCCGCCCGGACGCTCCTAAACCGGCGGTACACTCACGGACGGGGCGCGCATTTGGAACAATCATAATGGTAATAACAGAGTGCGCAGCGGAAATACAGTACACAGTACAAATCTGATTTCATTTAATTCAGAATACTTTTGTACATAAAATGGTGTAGGGAACATACTCCCCAAATCCCCAATGAATCATACAAAGGGTACAAAATGTGGGCCCCATAACCTGCACCCAGTCCACCCTAATTTCCTGTGAAAGATTTGATAATATTGGAGTGAGCTTAACGCGCTCAGTGGGTAAATAGTGCATGAGTATAACAATTAATAAAGCATACTTCAACATCAAATATCTTAAATACACATGTAAGCATCATAATCAATCAATATGTATGTATGCATGACACCGTCACGTATTAATGGTTTGATGAGCGTACATCGCCTGAATTCATGTACAGGAACGATGCTCTGAATTCACGTACTGATGTCCCTCCCCGGGTGTAGCCGGGTTCTCATGTACGTCCTTCTCCAGAGAAATATAATGAATAGTGAGCAATGCTTCTAACTATTCTATGAGTCATAAACCATATACGTCCCTAGGTGGTGACATGTATGATGCCAATGCATGAACTGGTCTAGTCTACTGGTCTGGTCTTTCTTGACATTTAGACTGACTTTGGCAATGTCTAGTGAACCTTATCAGGGTCGGTATCACGACGTGCAAGGTTATAACATTCAGGTCATAACATTATTGATATAATGCAGTGTAAATGAATAGTAGACATAATAATAATTGAATGTAAACTTTAATAAAAGTTATAAAATACGCAAACCTATGTTTCGTTCCCCACCTTCAGATCTGGTGCTTTTCTCCGGACAGAACTTCGTTGCACCACTTTCAGATCTGGCGCTTTCCTCCGGACAGAATTTTGTTGCACCGCACCGAGAGTCTCAAAAACTAAAAACTTAGAATGCGTGGAAAGGAGAAGAAAAATCACAAGAGAGGTGATTTGGTGTGAGAAATGAGAAATGAGGAGGTTTCTTATATAGAGATTTTTGCGCCTGAACGTTCTGGCATGGCGCCTGAACGTTTTGGCAGGCGCCTGAACGTTCTGGCAGGGTGCCTGAAACGTTCTGGCATGGCGCCTGAACGTTCTGGCAGGCGCCTGACCGTTCTGGCATGACGCCTGAACGTTCTGGCATGCGCCTGAACGTTCGGGCGTTGCCCAAATAGTAAAAATTTCAAATAGTAAATTTTTTTTATTTTTATTTTTTTTTTTTTTGTGAAATACAGGGTATTACATCAGCCTAGATCGCACGGGCCGAGACGAACTTGTCAGAGGTAAGCCTATTTTTGGTATTCTTGTCGAAGCCAACCTGGTTGCAACTGACCTGGTTGGTGCCAATCTTGGTGGAGGACAACGTCATATCTTTCGTACTGATTGGACTTGGAAAGAGCTTGACTCATGCTCATTCTTTTTCGCCTTTAGAGAGTGGCGAAGATCTCCTATCAAAAGATATTTTTGTCTACTTTTCGCAGATTTTGGTTGAGAGTTGACACTCCGGCAGCGGCTTCCTTCATCCTTTCGAACATTTGCATGCCGTGGTGGTGATGAAGGAAGGGCTGCCCTTAATACCTCGTTCTGCTTCAGCACTAGTTAAGAGATCTTTTTTACCTTTTTCTTAGTGTTGCTGACTCGTGCGGACTTCTGAGCAGAGCCTTTCTTCTTTTTGAGAGGTCTTCCAAATACGGGGGATCTGCCTCTTGAGTCATTGCTGGAAAATAATTATTGGCTTTATAAGTCGATCCCCACAGACGACGCCAAATGTTGGTGCAAAATCTGACCAACACCTAGTAGATGAACACGTGGAGGAGATGTTCGGATCTGGAAGTGTGAACTCTCCGGCTCCGGAGAGGGTTTAAGAGAAAGAAATAGGGCTATCGTAAGGAATACCAGTGTGGTGCCGACTAAAGACCCTCCGATGCCTAAGTTAGAGCTTGTTTAAGACTATAGAAATAACTCTTGTAGAAATTTGTTCGTACCTTATGAGGAGGCTTGTAGGTTTTATTTATAGAGGAGGTCCTTTGGCCAGAGTGGCTAGCTGCCAGTAGGCATGTGCTACGTGTCGTCTCGTTGTTGGTCGAGATGAACTGGATGATCCTTATCTTCCTGGTTCGTCTTGGAGAAGGAGTCTCATTCCGTCTGTATGTCGAAGTCTATGTTTGATACTTACAGCTATTCCGAATTTCTCGGGATGTGGAGTGCTAGGAAGGACTTCCTTATCTTCTCTATCTCGTCTGAAATGATCAGCTAGGTTCAAGGTCGAGCTGCAAAACCTAAGCAGTACCGCACTGAGCCAGGCTGGGCCAAGCTATTGTCACCATCATGTTTTTAGGGTTTTCGTAAGCATCATCTCGCTAGATCGGCTCGGACGATTTTCCCTAGTTGAGTTAGATTTGGGCCAGCCGGGCTGATCTGTCCATGGTATTGTTGTACGTAATTTTACTCCGTCACCTCGGCTCGCCAGGTCATTCATGTGGCTTATACTTTTTATAATGTCAGGTCGGCTTTACTGATGTCTAGGTCAGCTCATTCTCAAGCTGACCGTCCAACACAAAGCATAAATAACATGAAAGGCCTTTCACCAAAGATTTTGCAAGAATGTTTTTTAACAAAAGTAAGAAGTTGGTTTAAAGGGTATCCTTCAAATATTGTCACAATAAAATTAATATGATTTTGGTGGTTCCATAGTTGATAAATATGGTTTTATTCAATTATATCTTTAGTAATTAACTATCAAAAGGGTGTTTTTTTTTTTTTTCAAAATAGGAAAGGATGACGAACTAGCCAAAACCAAGAAAAAGAAAAGTAAATAGAAAAAAATCAGAAAAAAAAAACTAAAGCCGAAAATTATTGCTTTTCATGTAGGTCTACATTGCAATTCATATTTAAAAAAAGACCCTCAAAGGGAGAATGTACGTATATAAAAATGTCTGATTGCTTCAAAAGATATGCCATTGTTGGCTGACAATCAACTTAATTAGTAAACGTATCAAACTGTAGATGACTAACCAACCTTTGATGAAAAAGAGATAGCTAAATAGCTAACTTTTCTAAGAAAACTTTGCAAAAAATGGTACAAGAATATAATACTTTTTAAATATGGCAAGATCAATGATGGTACAAAAAAGTTCTGCCCATGTGTTAATGAGGGATGTTTTATTGAATACTTTGTATATGATCACAAACTATGTGCCCTCAAAATCACCACCATCCACTCCTTATAAACTTAATTTGGATACGAAGGAAATTTAATCTTTGATCAAAAACAAAATCTTTCCATCAACATGAGAAATTGAGACTCTGTAAAAAGAAATCAGTTTTTATAATTAGATAATTAAAAATTTAAAAGGGTCAGTGTACATTCATTGACGTGATTTTTTAAATAAATTAATAAAATAAAATAAAATATTTATAAATATATAAAATAAGTTGTAGCACTTAATAATGTCGATCCATAATAATTAAGTAAGTCATTTTTAATTTTTTAAAAAATAAATTAAAATTTTATATATTATATAAGTCAAACAAAAATAATACTTCCATTTCTAACATCCTAATTAACCCGACTACATCATTCACCTCTGTTACATTAAGCAATGTCATTTCTGACTTTTTAGTTTTGTGGGCTTTTTGGGCCCATTGGACCAGGTCTGGGCCCAACACAACTTATCTGGCAATCTAATTATCTAAACACAAAATTACTATATCTATAATATATACTTAATAACTCACTCCAAAGGAGACTCCTCAGCGCGCCACCTCAGCATGCTTAGAAGATATTTATAGAGCGTATAAATTTTCTGTTTTCATTCATAGCTAACCTTTATGGATTGTTTTTTTTTTTTTTTTTCTGACTCTTCTTGCCAAGCATATGAAGGATAAGATTTATTGTTTATAAATTCTATGGGTTTCGAGAGTCATGCAAAAACTTTTGTTTGTTTCCATTGTTATTTAACTTATTTTGTTATGATGTTTGCATAGCATGCTTTTTGACTAATAACACATGACTATTATAATAAACACACTTCAGCAGATGTGCAAATAATAAACACAATTTTGTCTAAATCTAAGTTGTGAGAGATGCTCATGAATCTTTTGCCTAATTTTGTCTAAATCTAAGTTGCGAGAGATGCTCATGAATGGTTGTCTCTCCTGATCTTTTTCCTGGTTTTGTCTTAGTTGTGAGAGATGCCCATGGATGGTTCTCCGTCCTGATCTTTTGCCTAATTTTGTCCAAGTCTGAGAGATGCCCATGTGATCTTGCAGCCTTTCTTGACTATTTCCCATGAAGTACTGTTACATGAAGACATGCTTTCTCAACAGTTTGGTATATTTCACTGTCAATACCTCTCACTATTTGTACAACGACAAAAATTATCAGCACATATTACCCACGAAACTACTAAGGTATCATCCTGTCAGCTTAATAAATTTTCTGTTTTCATTCATAGTTAACCTTTATGGATTGTTTTTTTTTTTCTGACTCTTCTTGCCAAGCATATGAAGGATAAAATTTATTGTTTATAAATTCTATGGGTTTCGAGAGTCATGTAAACACTTTTGTTTGTTTCCATTGTTATTTAACTTATTTTGTTATGATGTTTGCATAGCATGCTTTTTGACTAATAACACATGACTATTATAATAAACACACTTCAGCACATGTGCAAATAATAAACACACATACAACAGGAGGAAGGCCATTGTTTTCCTTCAGTTTGGTATATGTCACTGTCAATACCTCTCACTATTTGTTTTTTTTCTTTTCTTTCATCTCTTTCTTCTTTTATTTTCTTTCTCAACCACTCCCCCTTTTCAACCATTCCTTCTCTTCATTATTTTACATATATGTTTAAATTAAAATGCTTGACCAGAAGTAAAACGTTTCTAATAAGAAATCATGATTATTTGACTGAAACTATTTGCAATAATTATTGCATGTGTTATCCTTTTCTTGAAACTCACTATAAATTTTAGGATGTTCTTCCCATTTGTATGCCGGAAGTTTTTCAACAAATAAAGACGCTACACAATTACTGTACAACGACAAAAATTATCAGCACATATTACCCACGAAACTACTAAGGTATCATCCTGTCAGCTTAATAAATTTTCTGTTTTCATTCATAGCTAACCTTTATGGATTGTTTTTTTTTTTTTTCTGACTCTTCTTGCCAAGCATATGAAGGATAAGATTTATTGTTTATAAATTCTATGGGTTTCGAGAGTCATGCAAAAACTTTTGTTTGTTTCCATTGTTATTTAACTTATTTTGTTATGATGTTTGCATAGCATGCTTTTTGACTAATAACACATGACTATTATAATAAACACACTTCAGCACATGTGCAAATAATAAACACACAAGGATGAATCTTGCATCACCGTAACCCTCTGTCAGCTCCAATTCTTTATTGCATAGAACAACCTTCCTACGACATCTATAAAAGAGTAGATCCATCCAATTCACTAAACCGGTAAAAGACCAAGGTTGTATTCCTTGAAATCTAGCCAAATGAACCACAAAGATCAATTTTTTTTTCATGATTACATCATCATCTACCATGAAATCATACAAAGAACGGAAAATCTACTTTAGCATAATAATCTTTTCAGACTCTACGAGCAATCTGATGTCCTCCCAAATCAAAGGCCTTGAACTTGATTTTCCCAATGCTTAATTCCTTCGATGTCGGATATTGCGTCGGCTGATGCTGAACCAATCTCTGCAAATCATCATCCAACAAGAACATATATTAAGAAAGAACATCAAACAAAAAAACAAACCTGAAAATTCCAGAGATAAGCAGAAACAAACCTCGTTATTAATAATAATACATACTTATTCTAATAATTAATGACCCATGTTGATTTTTGGGTCTGAAAATGACAAATCAAACTAGTTTTGAATATTTCTTTTAATAAGATTATTAGGGTCCTTGACCATGTTGTCTAGGATTGAGGATAACTTCAAAATATAATAGCTGATGATTGAATTCATTAAAAAAATAAAAAAATAAAAAAATCTTCCTTTTTACAAAACAACCTTAATATTGAGAACACCAACATGGAAATGCACTTCAACATCCAAAAAACTTCATCTACTATTTTCTTGCTAAAGTTGTATACGAGTGCAAAGGAAAAAAAAATACTCCATCAGCCATGTCCCCAAAAGAGAGAATCAAAGTATCTCTCAAGTTTCTAACTATAGAATACTCAGATATCCTGATGCATCTTATTAGGACTTTGGCATTACATGCCAACTCACCTAAATGACATGGTGACCTGTTATACTTGGCCATGGTTTATTATATACTTTAAATACAGAGCAGATATGAATAAGAATATTCCTGAGGTTGAGCCCAAGATATTTCTCCTGAGGCAGGTCGATCATAGAAAGAAGAAATCAACAAGAAACTTTGGATACCACAATGAACCATATTGTAAAGTTACTGAAGGGGTACTGTTCTACTATATAAAGCAATGCAAACAGATGCTTTTAACAAAAACCCACAATTCATTTAATCAGTAAGCTTCTTTCTGTAGCAGAAAGAATAGGCACAGCCACCCATCATCACCATTAACCATAAAAGCTGAGTTGCAGAGAGGCAAAAAAACATAAATAAAAAAAAAAAAAATGGCTCACTCTTCCCACAATCAATTTTTATTTCCAAAGAATGAATTGATCATCATCATCATCATCATCAAGCTTATCAAGAGGATGGTTTATGAACATGGGAAAGTATGAATTTACATCAATGAATACTTTGATGAATTAACTCTGTTTTCAACAATTTGAAGGAATAAAAGAATAACATATGCTAGAAAACCGTGACTGTCTTCTTCTGAGACAACCTTTTCTTTGCTGCCATGATTGCTTCATGCCTTTTCATTGACAGGTCCTTCATCGCTTGTTGGTACTGTAATTCAATCATCTGTAACTCCAATCTTAGCTCTTCATTGTCACCCTGATCAGCCAAAACCAGAGGAGAAGTGATGCTTGGGGAACTAGAGCAGCCTTGCATGTCACCGTTGCTCACATCAATGCCAAAATCTCTGTCATCGAGGCATCCAACCTTTTCCTTCATCTCATACCCTCCGCATTCAACATAGCCTGAGTCAGTACACATACAAGTGGTGAGTGGGCAATTCTGGTAGTTACCCTCAGTCGATATTGCAGAAACCAATGACATCCTCGAACCTCCATCTTCTGTAATACCTGTATTCCGGTACCCAAAATCAGTGTGCGGAATAATCTCATCAAGCTTCACATAGTCAGAAGCTCCACTCATTGGCTGAAAGGATCCTTCCATGGAACTTGAATCAGGGCAAAGTGGAGGGCTTGTAAGGCTTTCAGTTTCAAAAATGTTGTGGAAAGAATTGAAGGACCCAGTTGAAGACCCCTCCCTGTCTTCTGATAATTGAGAATTCTTGCTTCGGTCTTTAGGGCATTGGGTATCATTCGGCGCCAACAGATGGCCAATAGTTACACAAGGTTTCCAGCTGGATATCAAGTTCATCAGCGACAAGTCAATCAGCTCAGCAATGAACGTAACATCCTGATCCGCCAGCTCCAATTGCTCCACCATTTCCCCAGCAACCGAAACAGAAGTATCACTGTCGAGGTAAAATAAGAAATGGATGTTTCTTACACGACCTGTGCATATAAAATAACCAGATCAGGAAACTTGACATATCTCAATCTTTATTCTGATTCTGAGAGAATGTAGAAGAGCGTTAAAAGGTCAATTACCATTCTGGTCTGCAATTCGTAGCACCAGTGACACAGAGTTCTCATCATTCCTCTCCCCTTTTAACCTAAAGTCATTCCCTTTCTTTGATCTCTGAATTTCCAGGCATAGAGAATGGGATCCATCATCAGCAGAATTCTTAATAAAAGTGATGACAGGCGGGTCATCACCATCACTGGCATCAACATTCATAGCAAAGGGCATTTTCTGCAGAACACTAAGCGCCTCAGAGAGCACAGAACATTCTCCCAACGATCCCACTTTTGGTAAATACTTAACAGGAAGCATCAAGGGACAATTCCCTACATATCCATCCACTTGGAGAAAAGGGTCCTTCAAAAGCTCCCTTGCTGACAATCGTTCTGCTGCTGGTACTATACACTTCTCTATGAAGAGCCTAACTTCTGGATCTTTCACCTTAGATAGGGAGGCAGGCTTTATTCCCTATAAAAGCATTCAACACAGCAGATGAAAAATTACTTCTTGTAAAAAAAAAAAAGCAAAAGCATTTCATTATGAAAATACAAATAAAAATAAAACTTATTCCAATAGTAAGACTTACAGATGAAACCTTCTTGTATATTTGACATGAATTTTGACATTCGCTGTAAGGGTATTCCAAGGTCACCATTTCAAGCATGCACATCCCAAAAGAGTATATATCAACCGACTCATTATAATCCTCATCATAAAGTTCAGGTGCCATAAATTCAGGAGTTCCTACAAAGACCATGACACAGATCAATTTCTTTTATGAACTGATACTAAAGTATTAAAGAATGAGGGTGAAAAGGATTCATGGGTTTCTGCAATAGCAATCAAAATAAGTAAGTCCACATAATCCATACATCCATAAACCTAGAAAATATATCAGCCAATTAAATGGGGCAAAAGCATGATGATGGGATGGGACTATCATTAATGCACAAAAGCAGCAGAGAATAGAAGTATACCGATTACACTTCGGGCATTAGCCTGCTGCATGACAGTCGCCAACCCTAAATCCCCAATCTTAACTTCACCGTGATTTCCATTAATAAAGATATTATCACACTTCAGGTCCCTATGTATAATAGGTGGTTTGTGGCTGTGAAGATAATCCAAACCCATTAAGATCTGCTTCGCCCATCCCTTCACAGCCTTCATGTCCACCTTCTTGTGCTTCTTACGGTACCTAAATTCAATGATTGAACCCACTAACTACAACATTCAACTAGCTGTAAAGATAAAAGAAAAATTAGCAAATAGTTAAGATAAACGTACTGTCTCAAGCTGCCCGAGGTAAACAACTCGGTAATGATGTTAACGGTCTTTTTCTCTTCATTGATCCAGGAGTTGTAGAACTTTATTATGTTCTTATGCTTCAAAGATTTTAACAGGTGCACCTCAGAATACAATCTCTCCAAGTCTTCTGGTGACTGTAAAACTTCGTCGATTCTAACTTGGTTCCACGCCACTTCAATGCCGTCAACCTCATCAAATGCCCTGTAACTATAATTCATCCACGCAAACAATCAGATTGCCTTCAACGTCTTCAAATAACAAAAAATTGACAAATCATAAGCAAATGACACCTACACTGTCTTATAAGCGCCTCTCCCAAGCAAATCCTTGTACTACACACACAAACATTTAACCACAAACCAAAAACAAAGAAAAAAATCAAAAAAAATATCCACAAAAAAAAAAAAATCAAATTAAAATCAAAATAGTAGAAACCATCGAAAAACTTACACGAATATATCGACCAGTTGGATCGATTTCTTCGACGTCGGGGTCAGGCGGCTCCGGGTGACTAGAATCCTCTTCTATAGACTCCATTTACTGCCTAGAAAACACAATCTGCTCCACAAAAACTACTTCCAGTCAAAACCCTAACACAATCCAAGCCCTAAAACCTCCCAATAATCATTATCAACACGTAATAGACCAAAAAAAAAAAAAAAAAAAAAAACCTAATCGAAGAGAAAAAGAAATGAGAGAGATTTTACCGAAAATAGAGTTGGGTTGTTCTTCAATAGCTGTTACGAATCAGAAACAACCAGAAAAACCCTAACCCTAACCCCCAAATAACCGGAACTTCGAAACCGAAACGCAACTGCTTACACAGCTAAAAACCGAGAACCTGAAGAAACTCCTCTCTCTCTCTCTCTAGTTTCCCTCTCTAGTTTATCTCTCTAGCTCGATCTCTTTCTTCTTCTTCTTCTTCTTCTTCTTCTGCAGCTGTGTTTGTAATTTTTTTTTCTCTGCTCCGAAGAAAAGAAGAGAACGGTTGGTGTACAAGGTCGTATTTATACCTATCTCTGGTGTGTAATCTCCTACTTCTAGTGGGATTCGAATCAGGGGCTATGGATACGGTTACGGAATTCGTACGGTCTAGGAAGTTTACATTTTACATTTATTTACATCTGCTAACAAAAATCTAACCCTCAAATTCCTTTTATTTTATTAAAATATATATATATATATATATATATATATATATATATATATATATATATATATATATATATAAATTGTTTTGTAGTTTAAAGAAATAATGAAAATTGTTAGAAAAATTGTTTCCTAATAGAAGGAAAATAACTTCCACTCTCAAATGGATGGGTTTTACTTTCCACTTTGTAGTTTGATTGTCATGGGAAAGTAATTTAATAATAATAATAATAATAATAATAGTATATTTATTATTATTATTAGTGTTGGTACACATGGATTGCATGTGATTTTTATTAAAAACATAATTAAAATAAAATAATTTTTATTAAAAAAGAATTATATATGTTTTGTCTTTTAATATGGTCAAAATGATTAAAATATTTCAAAATATGAACGATGACAATTAAGAGTAAAACTTAGAACTTAAAAAAATAAATTAAGAAAATTTTTTTATTAAAAAAAACCTAAAATGTAGGGGAGCCGCTAATGGCACCATTAAAATTTTCTTTTTCCACCGCATTCTCTTAACACCAACAGATTTGTATTTGATTTATGTTTGCACTTTTTTTCATCTTCCACTATTACTCATTGTATACTCAATATTTTAATCATATCCATCTATCATTCTTTATATGCTGCAAGTCTCATTTTTCTCATGTATTTCATTTCCTAATCTCATAACATTAAAAAAAAAATTAATTTATTTTAAAGTTTTTTTTTATCTCTTAAAATTGAAAATTACATATTTATTTTATTTTAATAAAATTAAATAGAGGAACAAACTAAAATCCAAGGTTAAAAATTTGTGAGATTTAAGTTTTTTAATTTTTTTAGTTTTAAAACATTTATTTTATTTTACTTAAAAAATTAAAATCAAGAGTAAAAAAGTAAAATACTAGATGAAAATGCTTTTTATTTTATTTTTCTTATTCTTTTAGTTAAAAGTTTTATTTTATTTTATTTCCATTGAATTCAAATATAGAGGGTGTTGGGTGGTCGGCTCAGATAATAGTTGAACTGGACACCAGAAGAGCTGAGCTAACGATATAGAAAGCATAAGCCATGTGTAAAGGCTGGCGAGATAAAAATTGCATACAGTGATAAGACCGCCAGGTGTGCTTAGCCAAATCAGAGTTGTCTCAACCATTGAAACTGAAAGAGCCGACCAGGTGAGGTGATGTTTATGAAAATTCAAAAAAGACGATGACATCGTTAGCTCGGTCCAACCCAGCTCGTTGCTGGAAGCTCGGCCTTTAGATGAGCTGATTCATAATCGAGTTCGGCCTTGAGCCGAGCTGATATGTTCAAGCAAGACTGAGAAGATAAGAGAGTTTTTCCTAGCATGTCATATCTCGAGAAATCTGAGGTAGCTATGCACGTATCAAACATAAACTTCGACATAGAGACAAGATATAATTCTTTCTCCTAGACAAATCAGGAAGATAATGATCATCCAGGCTGGAATGAGATTCTTTCTCCAAGACCAACTCAGAATAGATGAGCTCATCTAGCTCATCTCAACCAATGACGAAAGAAAATAAAATAAAATAGTGGGTAACAAAATAAAATACAAGGTTAAAAACTCACCAAATTCAAGTTTTTTATTCTTTTAGTTTTATTATTGGTTTGATTTCTTTTTCTTGTACGTAAAAATGTTTATTATATTTTATTTTAGTAAAATTTAGTAAAATAAAACAATAAAGTCCAGTTGTAGATAGAAGAATATATAAGTGTAATTGTTTAAAAATATATATCGAATGAAGTAATCTTATGATGGGGTATACTAGTAATAACAATAAATTTTTTTCAGTAGGTGCGTTGAGAGAAACACCGTGGTGCGGAAAGCGGCTCCCAAAATGTATGGTGTAGGAAAAAATTTAAAATTAGTTAATTATAAAATTACTAATTTAGCTTCATTGACAATAAAATTAATTTTTTAAAAATAAAAATAATATAAATCTTTCAAGAATATTTTGAGTAGAAAAAAGGCTTCGGACTAAACTACCCTAAGTATTTTTATTATAATAATATAGATATAGATTATTATTAATATTATTATTATATTAAAAAATATTTAACTGTAAAATATACATATATATATATATATATATATATATATATATATATATATATATAGAATTACAATACAACTATACATTCATGTTCAGTAGATGTGTATAGTTACATATCTCGAAGTATAATAAATGGCCCAATAACATAAAATATGTAGTATTTTTTTTAATAATTATTAATTTAATAATATTAAAAGAGAATTGTAATATCTACCTTAGCTTTTTTAACTACTCGTTCAAAAAGATCCATATATATATATATATATATATATAAAGATCGATATATGTTATAAAAAATTTAGACTTTCAGGTAGAATCAAAATACAATGATATGATATTTTAGGTAAAATTGTTTATGATCATAATGTCATAACCAAACACAATAATTGAATATTCTTACATTCAGATTTCCTTAATCACTTTCACGGTAATTTGATTTCTTGTTCTAATCCTCCGATTGTTGCATACTAAATGCTTCCTACCTTCTACATATACATTCTTTTTTCTTTTCTTTTTTTTAAATAAATATTTACTTTATTTTTATTAATAATGGCAAAAACCAATAGCAATGGACGTGTCCAATTATTTGCCGACTATTAACTCTACATACACTTTAATCCAAAAATCTCGTAAATTTAATTGAAAACAATTAAAGCTCTAAAAAGGTGCTTTTGCTTGGTTTAATTAATATATGATGATTGAAATTAGGAACTATAAAAATTTTACAAATTTGATTTTTTATGGCACACAAAACCATTAAAATTAAATAACTCTAGCGCATAAACTTAAAAATAAATGAATTAATACTGACTCAACTCAATTATGAACATAAAAAATCAAATTAATAATAACCATTTATAAATTATTCAAATAAAAATAATTCTAAGAAGACGGTGCACACATGCTACTATTAATAAATAGATGTAAATGTTTTATGAAACATTGATAGTATTAAATATTTTCTGAAAAAGACTACTGAATACATCGGCAAAAAAAAAATTAAAATGAATTTCGGTATGAGTCTCGTTTAGAAACAACCGTTGAAGAGATCAAAGAACAACAACGGACGAAAAAGGGCAAAAAAGGCAAAAAAGAGAACATCTGCATTGCACATAATTTTTATTAAAAAAATAATTTAAATAAAATAAATTTTTAATAAAAAAAAATATATATATATATTTTAGCTTTTATTTTAATATGATTAAAATTACTAAAATCTTTAAAAAATATGGACGAGGACAATTATGAATAAAACTTAAAACTTAATTTTCTAAAAAAACCTAAAAATAATAACAAAAATACTATTTTAACCTTATTAATAATAAAATTAATTTTTTAAAAATTAAAATAACATAAACTTTTGAAAGATATTTTGAGTAAAAAAATGTTTTACCATCGTTTACCCCCAAATATTCTTATTATAATAATATAGATATAGATTATGACTGTATTTACAAAAAATGGTTTACTTTTACTATTAAATAAAAAACCATAAAAGTGGAAGAAAAGAAGCCTTGAGAAAACTTGGTGACCTAGATTGAATGCTGGACTGAAAGAGGACTAATCCTGAAGAGCAAATGTAACGAGACAGACTAGTGTGACCCACGATGCAACAGGAAAGGAAAACAGTCACAGCCATGAAAATTCCAATCAGGCAAGCTTTAGCTCTGACATGCTTCTTAATGAATTTGGAGCAATAAAAAAACAGGGACATCCGGTGCGTATTAATAGCATACATAAATTCTTTTCTCTGTTTTTTGGATCAAGGTGTGCTGTATGGTAGGTCCAAAATTCTAATTTACATTGAGAGAATTTGCCAATCTGTAGAACTGACTAGAGGAACCTTTAATTGATGATGATGGCAACTAAAAAGAATACAAAAGGACTAATTGTTGTGACATAACAGGAGGGGCCACGGTAGGGAAGATGAACCTTTTCTCCGCCCATATTTCTCACAATTGATTCTATATACAATACAATACAAGCAGGTAGATGAAGGGCAGAGACCCGTTAAAATAAAATGAAAGAACTAAAGAAAAATAAATTAAGGATTAAGAAAAAAAGAAGGGAAAAACACAACTTCCTTTTTGAACAGGGCTATTCCTTCCTGCAAGGCCTTTCAAAATCATAACTAATTTCTTACCCAAAATTGCTTCACAGCCACATTTTCTATAGTTGGGAAGATGGCAAAACTGCTTCTTCCGCTCTGCGAGCAGACTGACCTGAGGCCCCCGATGATGATGATGATTTGTCCGACCCCCTCACGTTGTACTTCTCATATACCCTCTCCCGGTTCTCCGACCACCAAGTTTCTGCTTGGTGCTCTCCAAATCTTCTCCGGCTGCACACATCATTTCCAGACTCAGATATAGCACAACACAATGCAAGAAAGAAACACAAAAAGTAAAAATAAATGAAACATTCCACCTTTTTGACAAGGGTAATGCTAAGGTTATGCCAAATGAAACGCTTGCATAAAAACTCAAGCATCCCGTGTCTCTCGACTCTACATGGAATAAATCCATGTTGATCCACGGGATGATTTGAATTTTAATTGAAGTTTTCATTTGGTGTATCTTTATTTTTGTTTTTGAGAACCATGACAATGATTATCAAAGATCTCAACATAAACTTTTGAACATCACAAAGAACATATATTTAGCATACCTGAAGCGCACTCGCTTGAGATCTCTTGTTCCATCTTGAAGAGCAACAAGAGTTATGTAAACACCAGGCTCGTACTGTTCAATCCATTCGGCCTCAACTTGACTGTTGTTAGTCGTCAAATTGGGCATTCTTGACCTCATGACATTCTCTCCATTTTGAAAAGGCTCCATTTCTTTGCCATCAGAAGCCTCTGATCTAGCACTAGTACCAGCATATACAGCTCCATTACTAATCTGCGATCCCACATCTGAATAATCTTCCCTGCCATTGGAGATTAGATTCCCTTGGTTTTGTAGGTGACCGTTACTTCCATGAGTTCCTGTTGCATCTCTTTGCAAATTGCTATGGCTTAGAACTCCATTACTTATACTAGAGTCATTGCCCATAGAAGAAGCTAAGTCAACGCCGTTGTTTACATCAGGCCTCAGATGATGTTCTCCATTAGCATCAGAGTAATGGACACTATTAGTTTCCAAGCCATTTGGTACATAAACTGGTTTCAAGCTTTCACTCTCATAGACACCGGGTGGTAGCTTCTCGGCCATATCCTTGAGCTGGTTAGAAAAAATATAAAATGAAAAATCAGCATAAAACTACAGCACACAGTTTCATCCAACATTGTCAAATACTTTGCACAAGTTTGCTTCCTCAATGAACAAGAGGAGCCTATAGTTCAATCAAGATAGTCCTAGAAGATGTTGGGATGTTCCATAATTTCAATGGAACTCCCTAGTTGAAATGGTAAAGGTGGTTTGGTCACTTTTTACCCTTGGATTTAAAGAAACAAATTTACCCAGGTAATTGCTTGACCATTTGCCTCATCACTCCGTTAGATAGCAAAGAAAAAAACTACTCATTATAGAAGATTAAATGCTCTCACACTCCTAGACTAACCAATTTATCTCCGTATCTACTATTGTATTCATTTCAAAATGTAAGCAGCCTCCACATTATAACTCCAAAATACTCAATAACACAACTTTCTCTCACATCCAGCACAAACTGAACTTAACAAGCAGGTAATTATGGGATCCAAATTTTGGTAACCAAAGGAAAGAAAAAAGAGAAGAATAAAACATGTTAAGCGTAATGAGAAATTACCTGCGCAGTCAAAGATTTTATAACTTCTTTTGCAGCTTTAGACTTAGCAGATTCCTCTGCAGCCAATGCCATAGCTTCTTGAGCTTTCTTTGCCGATTTATGCAGTTCAAACTCTTGAAGTTCGCATCTCTGCCTTAGACTCTCAACCTACAGCAAGTGCATGACAGGACATAAGAATAGGTTTGCGGATGATACACAGCTAACAGAACCGTAAGACTTTCTAATACCTGGGTTCGCAACTTTTGCACCTCTTGATTCAACAGTTCATTTGTTTTCTTCAGACTATCTGCAATACTTTTGGAGAAAGAGAGGCCCGAGGTTGTAGGAAACGGTGTTGCAGAACGTGGCGGACTAGGTTTCCGTGAGAATGGTGACACAGCCCTTGAACTCATTCCAGACTGACCTGCCGATGTAAGAACTGGTCTGGGAGCTGATCGATGCAGATCAATTGCACCGGAAAAGGAGAGATCCTTCACTTGCAAAGAAGCTTGTGAATAGCGAATTGGAGTGAAGGTATCGGCCTTCTTTCCTTGTTTGGCTGCTTTGCTATCCAGCAACTTAATCAAATCCATATTGGTTGCCAGTGCAGGCTTAGATAATTTTATCTCTGACTTGTCCAATTTGTCCCTATTTTCACCTGACAGACGGGGTACAGCATTCCTCCTCCTATTATTAACATTTGTATCCGACAACTTGTTTAGTTTCACATAACAGGAATCACACACACGATATGGCTTGCCAGGATTAGGAGCAAGTGCTGCTCTAAAAGCCTTTCTGGAGCTACATGAGTGGCAGTGAACAAGACCACAGTTATAGCAGTTGTGCCTTTTTCGAGTAAATCCAAAGGCCTGTCTACATGCAGTACACTGAGATTGCTCTGCCCCAGATACCCATTTATGAAGACATATAGCTGCTGTGAAGTTTGAACCGCAAGCAATATATTTAACATGTCTATCCTTCAAGGCTTCCACCATTGTTGGTGTTTTTCTGTCTTCAATGTCTCCATGACCTAATCTCCCATTAGCACCCTTTCCCCAAGTGTAAACCTCATTCCTGGATGTTAGGACTGCGACATGGTAAGCACCACAGGCAATCTCTTCAACAGGTTCACCCATAAGATTGCTTTCCACCAAGCAAGGTAGCTTTCCATCAGAATTTGGATTGCCAAGTTGACCATAAACAGTACTTCCCATAGTAAAAACATGTCCTGATGTGGTTAAACCAACTGTTAGACTATGCCCACAAGCAATCTTGTGAAAATTGTAATCAATAAGAGAGGGCACACATGTGGGTTTCAGTCTTGGTTCCTTGTCTCCATGCCCAAGACGGTTCTTGTCACCATCACCCCATGTAAACAATTTTCCTGTTGAAATACTTGCACCAGACTGCCCAGGGATAACCTCTACCACAGCAGCAGTGTGCCATACCCCACATGCAACTGCAATTGTCTTCAATCCCATGAGAGATTCTACTTCTTTTGGATATGCAACGCTTTCTCGGTTGCCATGCCCCAAGACACCAAATGTGCCATCACCAAATGTAAATAGCTGCCCTGTAGAAGTGACCAGTGCCGTGTGCCATGTACCACAGGTAACTGAAGCCACCTGAAGTCCTTCTAGAGGACCAGATACTCGTTTCGGTATCCAGTGACTCACATCAGTACCATGACCAAGAAGACCAGCATTATGTGTTCCATCCCCCCAAGTATAAAGTTCACCAGCCATGGTAACAGCACAAGTATGGAATTCCCCACATGAAACAAAGTCAACATTCGAGATAGCTAAAGATTCAACAAGGCGAGGTTGAGCAATATCCCTTCCAACACCATGTCCAAGCCGTCCTCCAGATTCTTCACCCCATGTAAAAAGCTCTCCTTGTCTAGTGACAAGTGCAGCATGCCTGACCCCACAGGCTACATGATGAACATCCAGAACTAGATTGGACTCTAGTGGCTTCGGAATCTGTACATCAGCCCTTGAACTCAAAGGATTAATGTTTTTATCAGCACCAACCCTTATAATACTGTCACATATAACCTCACCCCAAATGTATAGATCACCCAGAGCATCACAATCATCCTGTGCAGAACCATGGCTAGAAGTGCTGGGAGCACTCGAGACACTTACACGAAAAGCATCAGAATTGGATCCTTTAGTCTGCATATTGATTTGGTCTGTTGCTACATGTGACCCAACTATACTCTCAGAAGGAGTACTTCTGTGAGCTGTATTGCTGTTGAGACTGAGAATTGCTTCAGGGGAGCTAATGTCTTGTGTGCCACTCAGAGAACTGTCACTCGCACTATTTGAGGTCAAATCTCTACTGTCCTGAAACAAATTAACAATGAAATAGTGCATCATATATGCAATTGAACTGATAAAGAAAAGCTCAATGAAAACAATCACACAGCATATTACGAAACTACAACACCAAATTACAACCTATGTAAAACTGGAGTACATAAAACTTTGCAACTAATATTCGAACACCATCAGTTTCAATTTTGAAGGAGACACCCAAATACAGTTATTGCAAATCATGCAAGGGGCAGAAAGTATGGGATTAGCATCATCAAAGATGTTGCAAAGACAATTGCAATGCTTTTTTGTGAAATATCAATCATGCATACATAACAATTACTGCCCCGTTCCTCTTTCTGTATCTTTTCCCACAAGATGAACTCAGAAAATCAATTATACATCCAAAACCTAATAGTTCCTTTTCATCCCTTTAAGAGCCAACCAATACTGGAAAGTGCAGCCAATGCATGCTAATAGGAAAATATACAGCTATCGAGAAAACCTTCCCTCACCTCAATTAAACTTTCCCGAATTAATTCCGAATTTCAAGTGACCGAAGTCTAGGGTGAAATCGAATTTTCATTCCTTGACAGTGATGCCTTTATAACAACTTCTTGTTGTTGTTATAGTAGCACAACACTTGTTTCCTTTAATGTTTTATATTCTACATTATGCATTATGTATATTTTATTTAAAGAAAAGAGAGAAAAGTATATAATGTAACATACATTTATTTAATTTCAAATAGATTTTTACTAAAAAGGGGGAAGCAAGAAAATGAGTGCCCACGCCCCACGCCCCACGCCCCACGCCATAGTTGGTGTACCCTACCTTTCAAATAAAAAGGTATAGTCCGTCCACCTTCATCAAGGCATGCCTAAGACACAATCCTAAGCTCACCTTTACTACACAAGGTAAAGAAAGAAAGTTTTAACCATTCTAAATTCATTTGAAGTCACAAACATAGTCATCAAAATCTTTAACTCGAACTAAATCATTAGGCAGTTTTGTGAATCAAATCAAGATTTAAATCAATAAATCGTAAAATTCAAGTACATTATTCATATTTTGTATATATAGAACTAGAGCAAAGGATCCATTTTTCTATCCCTATGTAGTTTAGTTTTATTTGTTCCCACGTATTCTGTACTTTATGATCTTTTGAATGATCCATTTTCTATCCCTATGTAGTTTAGTTTTATTTGTTCCCACGTATTTTGTACTTTATGATCTTTTGAACGATATAGATTCATATCAAGATCTATAAAGTAAATATAAAAAAAGGAGTAAAAAAAAGAAAGAAAGAAAAAAAAGAACATCTTTTCATTGAAAATTGAGTAGCAATTAGTTTGACACAATTTGACAGAAAATAGGTTTACGAGTAACTCACGCTGCAAGCATAAAGTACTAGAGTAAAAAAAGGTCAAATACATAAATTCACTTTCTCCACTCCATTCTATAAGACCTATATATATATATATATATTTTTTTTTTTCTTTTTTTGAGAAGAAACGAAGACTATTATAAAAAATAATATGAAGAGATACAAACAATCTGAGCATAAGGGATGCTCAGAAAAAGAACACAGACTGTCCCTACAAAACCAACAACCATACATTTTAACAATCTTCTAAGACCAAAACAGCAGAGGGATGTCAAAGCATTATGGTATCCCAACTCCTGTACCATTCAGCAAAAGAAAAGCCAGTTCCTAACTTTGAAGAGCAGATCCATCGGGCCGCCGCAATGTTAGAATCCTCTATAACCTCGGCAGAATCTCTACAACCATCCCTGAAAATTCTGTTATTCCTCTCCCCCCAAATTTCCAAAGAACAGCAATTGACACAATGCAACCAATATCCTTCCATCTCCTAGGGAACCCAGTAGCATGACTAAACATGAAACAATCATCACAAGATAAAGGAGGCACAAACTTCCTAGGAAGCATTCTCTCCCAAGCTTGCCAAACCTGCGTGGCATAGGAACACCTAAAAAACATATGGTCACAAGACTCATGATCGTTCAAACAGAGCACACAACACTGAGGGGATAAGCAGCAAAAAGGCAACTGTTTTTGCAATAGATCCTGAGTGCAAATTTTATTGAGGGCCACAAGCCAGCTGAACACCTTAATCCTATTTGGAATTGGAGCTTTCCAGATGTCGCGACAACAAGGGGGGGGCAGTGGATGGGAGAGATCTGTGAGGAAATTGAAGAAAGATTGGCAAGAGCAAGTTCTGGAGTTATCAAGAGACCAAAGGAAACTATCATCCAAAGATGGGGAAAAGCAGACAGCATTAATACGAGATAACAAAGGAGCAATTTCAGCCATCTCCCTAGGGGTTAAATTTCTGGTAAAACGAAGATTCCAAGAAGGTTGCTCAAGGGAATTAGAAGGAGAATGAACCAAGAAGTGGGAAATAGGAGTATTGGGGCCATTGGAAAGGTAGAACAGGTGGGGAGAGGAAAAGGCAAGGGGGTCATCTCCGCAACAACAATCTTCCCAAAAACGTATGGAGAGGCTGTTCCCTACATTGGGTTGGATATGTGGAAGGAATGATGGGTAAAGACTAGAGATGTATTTCCATGGACTCCTATGGGTAGCACAATTAGCGAGGCCGGATTCCCTTCCTGAAGATGAAAGCCCATATTTGCTTCTAATGACTTGGACCCATAAAGCATCTTCCTCCATCATGAATCTCCACAGCCACTTAGCTCCAAGGACTGTGTTCCTGAACCTCATATTACCAATACCGAGGCCTCCAAGCGATTGAGGCTTTTGAACCATTTTCCACTTACCAGGTGGAAACTCCTCCCATCATCCGCCCCCTTCCAAAAGAAGGAACGCATGAGATGTTCAAGTTTGGAGATAACTGCAACTGGAATCTTAAAAAGAGACGTAATAATTTGGCATGGCCATGAAAACTGACTTGATTAACACCAACCTTCCCCCTCTAGATAAGAATCCTCTTCTCCACCCACTAAGTTTGTTCTCCACCAACCGAATACCAAAAATGAGCATTTAAAGGATTACCTCCCAAAGGTAAACCAAGGTAAGAAAGGGGCCAACACCCCCAACTTCACAACCGATCATGCTAGCAATGTGAGCAATATCCAAAGGATCCATATTAATGCCGACTAACTGACTCTTACCCAAATTGATTCTCAACCCAAAAATCTTACAAAAACAATTAAGCACCTCCATCGTTGCAAGACATTCAGCTCATCCCCTTGAAGAAGAAAGAGAGCGCCATCAGCATATTGGAGGTGGGAAACCTCCACCCTTTCATTGCCAATGTAGAAACCTCGAACAAGATTACACTGAGAAGCCTTCTGGACAAGGCTTCCCAAAATGTCAGCAACCAGGATGAAGAGAAAAAGGGATAAAGGATCGCCTTGCCGAAGCCCCCTACTGGCGTCAAATTTGTCCCTTGGTCTGCCATTTATGATAACAGAATACGACACTGAGTTGATGCAACCATAAATCCAACTTCATTTTTCCCCCATACCCTTATTGAGCATAACATGATCAAGAAAGTCCTAGTCAATCGTGTCATAGGCTTTGGCGAAGTTTGCTTTCAAGATCACCCCTGATTTCTTCAACCTTCGATACTCTTCCACGGCCTCATTTGCAATGAGAACTGCGTCCAAGATCTGCCTATCTTGGACAAAAGCTGACTGAGAAGGACCAATGGTAACATGGAGAATAGTCTGCAACCTGTTGGCAAGAACTTTTGCAATGATTTTGGACAGGCTTGCGACCAAACTAATGGGTCGGTAGTCAGTGACTTTTGCGCAGTTAATCTTTTTCGGAATAAGACAAATGTAGGTCTCGTTTGTCTTTTTGTTGATGATGCCATGCTCGTGAAAGTCCTCCCAAAACCTTCATGATGTCACTCTTGACCGTGTTCCAAGATTTTTGATAAAACAACATAGTGAAGCCGTCTGGACCCGAAGCCTTACTACCATCACAATCGAAAACAGCGTTTTTGATCTCCTCCTCCTCAAAAGGTCTTTCTAAGAAAGCACTATCAGCACTGGCAATAGGTCTCCAGTCAATGCCTTCAATGCACCAATATGCGTTCTCTTGGGCCGCGTACAATTTTTTATAAAACTGCACTATTTCACCCACCACACCCCCTTCATCATCAATAATGCTTCCATCATCTTTTTCAATTTTGGAGATACAATTTTTTGCCCTTCTATGACTTAGGATACAATGAAAGAACTTTGAATTTGCATCCCCTTCCTTAAGCCATTTAATCTTTGCCTTTTGGAAAGCTTGCCTTTCTTCGATCAAGGTAACTTCAGCATACTCAGTCTTGGCTTTCGTCCTTTCCAAAGCAAGAGTTTCATTCCACCCTGGTTGCCCCTCTCTCTCATCAAGACTATTGATGAGATCCTCCAACCCTTTTTTCCTATCTTTCACTGACCCAAAAACAGGCTCATTCCATTGCTTGAGATGAAGTTTTAACTCCGCCAATTTAATCATGAACTGATAACCTGCATGGCCACTTGCCGTGGAAGAGTTCCACCAGGTCTCCACGTTACGTTGAAAATCCACGTGATCAGTCCAGAAATTTTCAAATCTGAAGGGCGTTGGACCCCACGAAACAACTTTCACGTCAAGAACAATGGGATGATGGTCCAAGGTCAACCTTGTCCCCACTTCTTGTCTGAAATAAGGAAAGATGGAACCCCAACCCGGAGAAAGGAGGAATCTGTCGACTATTTCTAATTGAAACGTCTAATGGTATTCATTATATGCATCTAAAATATCATCTTAATAAGTTATCTCTTATTTTATCGATAATTAATACAACTACAATCGCCCAAAAGTATTCATTTCTAATTTTATCTTTTAATTTCTACCACATATCCACCTTATCTTTTAACACATTGTCACTTCATTCCCAACCCTCCATTCCATAAAGCATGGTTGGCTTAAGAGCAGTTCTACAAAATTTTCCATTCATTTTTAACAGGATGTGTCAATCATATAGTATTCCAAAAACACTCACTTAACATCTGATTCTAATTTAACTAAAAACCACATTACATGGATAGCAAAAAGATCTCAGAATCTACAAGTGCAGTCCGTTGAGTATCTGATTAAGTAAACTTCCAGTCTTAGAAATATGATGCAACAAAGGTGGCATATTAATTTCTATAATTTGGTAAAAATATAACAATCAATGTTTTAAGAAAAATTACAACGAGATAAATGCAATGGCATACTTTGTTAAGATCTGCCGTATAAGAACATCATGGTGGCAGAAATAATGATCCATAGATGATGTAGACAAGTGGCAGAAATCAATGAAGGTATTCCATACAAGAGGAAAAAGTATTTCAAAGCACAAATACTGATTTGGAACTCCTCAGAAAGATGGTGGAGATACTCATGACCTTTTATGGGTCACCTCATTAATATAGTTGTGGCTAGCAAATAGTTGGTGATCAAGGTCTTAAAGGAGGAAGTCAAAGAGTTTGGTTCTTTTACCAAGGGTGTATTAAGCGTCCTTAGTTTTCTTAGATAATATAAATACTCATTATCACTATTTCTAGAGTTTCTATGGAGTTCTTAGATTTTTTTAGAGTCCTTAGATTTCCTAGGGTTTTAATGCATGTGTTTTCCAAGAATCATTGATGATTCTTTGTTTATTTACTCATTTTGTGCTGTAAAAGTCAATAAATACGCTTCTAATCTTCTCTTTGGAGGAATTAAACAAAGTTTCAGATTTCAAATTAATTTTGTTTTGGTTGCGTGATACAATCCACCCTTTGGTGTGATGCCAAAGATTTCCAGGAGTGATTCCTAGGTCTTCTATTTCATCTTACCATTTTATTCCTTTCTCTATTGCTCACAACCATTTCCAACCTAATTAGTACCAATCCCCCAACCTTCTATCAATTCAATCCCTTTCTCCTACGTCAGAAGACTCCAACCACTATCTGTAATGGAAAGAAAAATAATCAGACATGTCAAAGAGCAGACTGTTGAGTATCAGACCTAAAGGGTGTTCTACAGATTTGTTATCCAGTGAAAAATATCAAAATAAAATAAAAGCACCTTTCTCCACCACATAAAGTGAATCAATATATATTATTCAATTCCTCTTATACTTATCAAAATAAAATAAAAGTACCTCTCGCCACCACATAAAGTGAATCAATATATATTATTCAATTCCTCTTATACTTATCATTGCTAAATATGTCTTACACCTTTCCCTGTGTTTTAATGTTCTAAAGTCATAGGATCATATGCAATTTTAGTATGACATGGTTAACATAGTTTATGCCATCTACAAGGTAAATTTTAAGCACAAAACCAAAGAACACTTAATTGAAAAGGAAAAGCCAAGAAAATTGCGTAAAGGAATAGGAGATTACATCAAAATAGATTCCTCCATCATTCCATCCATCAATTTTTGAGCGTCCACCTTGACCTGAAGATATCAACGCCTTGAGGCCTGCAATCCACGCCTCAGCCTCAACACGGTCCTTGCAAATCTAAGCGTCAGCATCAATTACATTAGAATTGTAGATTAGCAAATAAAAATCAGGGAGAATGAAAAAACACATGATCTTAATTGCAATATTATAATTATCAGACTAACCAGATCAAGGGAGCGCTTTCCATTGTTGTATAATAGAGAAAAAGACAAATAATCCTTCTCAGGGCGAAGGTGTCTTTGGAAAACAGGCTGATGTATTACCAAAAGGCACAACATTAGAGTAAATTTAAATTAAATTTAAATTATGTACAGATTATAGAATTTCCTCTAGGAAAAACTTGGCAGCAAACATCAAGCAAAATCACCAAATAAAGAAAAGAAAACACGAAGAGAATCTCACGGTTCTTTGTCCAGGGATGATTTTTGAGACACAAGCTAATTTCAATGTTCTCTCCTCACCACTTGACAACCAGATCAAGGAAGATTCATCCTGTGAATTTTAAACAAAAGCACAACAATCAACTACTAATATAGTAATCAATATAATGGAACTTGGAAATAATGACAACACATGTACAACATGAATTCAATTATATGTCAGATTGCTGATTGCTGAACATAAATGCAATACATATTCTCTATGTTAGAATTCTATTTTCCATCTCATGTTTTCTTTTTTCTTTCTTTTACAAAGAAATTCTTGATTGTCAACTAAAAAGATTGAGTATTAAGTTAAGACTCCAAGTTTGCACCAATCTCAGAGCAAAGTCAGTAGTTAACTATTAGTCTATTACAAGAGGTACATCAAAGAGAAGGCCGAAGCTGCAAAATTCTCATAGAAAGATAGAACTCTAGGCTTTAATGCTTTTCAGAAAAAAGGAAAGGCTTAGCACATAATAATAATAATAAAAAAACATACAAAAAACAAAGGAAGCTATTGACTTCCAAAAAGAACTTATTACTATCATCAATAGGGGAGAGAATACTACCTTTACTATGCTTAGACCAAAAGGTGAAGAAGTAAAAGCATTTAACGAACTATTGACCAATTAAGTTGACTGATGACGTCCAAAAAATCATCTCCAAGTTGTTTTTCTTACAAAATGAATGGAAAAAGGCTATGAAGATTCTTCATGAGACAGGAAAATATTGATGAATGATTTCATGGCCATAAGTCCTCAATTCCAAAATTAATAAGCAGAAGCATTGCTTCTATATGTACTGCATCTAAAAAGTGGACCAAATGCTTCGAATGATAAGTTCATTCAAAAACGTTTTCTCCAATAGAGTGAAGGGGGTTCGACATGATCCTGCTAAAAGCATTAGTTCTAAACAAGTGGATTCTCTCCTTTCTTGTTCACAAGGAGTTGCATAGCTATTAAACATAGGTCTTCAACTCAACAAAGCCCTTTCCCAACTATATGGGTCGACTATATGAATCTGCTTCTTCTGCTCCGCTGTATCGAGGGCTAAGTCAAAATTTATATTACAAGTAGTTCTATCTTTCTTAGTTATTTCTAACTATGTTGTTATCAGTCCTCCTCTGCTTCTATCATTCCCATGAATTGTAAATAGGTCATGCTTTTAAACTGATGGCATCCAATGGTCTTCGTTGCATATGTCTAAACCACTTCAATCAATTTTCGCTCATTTTATCTCCAATAGATAATACTCCTACCATTTACCAAATATATTTGTTTCTAATTTTGATTTTCAATGTTTTACCACATGTCCATCTTAACATTTGCATTTCATTACACTTAGTTTGTTAATGTATTGTTTTTAAATTGTCAAACATTTTGTTCCATAAAATATGATTAGCCTAACAGCAACTCAACTCAATTGAGCCTTTTCCCAAGTCCCAACTATATGTGGGGCCGGCTACATAAACCCGCTTCCTCCACGCCACTCCACTCCCCTCGATCTAGGGTTAAGTCGACTCTTAAATAATAAGTAACTATATCTTTCTTAATTATTTATTTCCATGTTATTTTATGTCTTCTGCTATCAATAAAGTTACAGTCTAACAGGACAGTCTTAAAAAAAAATCTTTTACCACATCCATCTTAACAACTTTGAAGCTAAATGTGAAAACCTTTTTTCCTTTTCTTGTTTCGGGGGAGGTAATGTCAATCATGAAAAGATGTGAAAGCAAATAAAGATGTGATCAATGGAAATACCATGTCAATAATAAACCATGCTCTGTAGACCTTGCATTGGAGTTTTCCTTTCTTTTTTTGTGAAGGGGGTGTCAACCGAAAAAGACAAGGAAGAAAGACGTGAGTAAGGGAAGAAAGACGTGAGTAAGGGAAGAAAGACGTGGAAGGGAAGAAAGACGTGAGTAATGAAAATAACTTCTCTAAAAATTTATGTCAACAATATACCATGCTCTTTAGACCATTACACACATATCTATCAACACCTAACTAATTAAAATCCACCCTGATTTGGAGCAACAATCCTACCAAAACAAAAATTAAGTAATCAAAATCATACATAATTTTAATTGACTTACACATTTGTGTAAGATAATGCCATGTTTCTCATCAGTGAGGGCATACATAACGTAGAAAACAAAAAACTTATTCTTAAATAGTTACGTGCCACTCAGAGCACCTAGTATCAAGAGTTTTTTGTTCTTTCTTTTATAGTTTGGAAAATCCATAATTAAACAGCTAAAACAGAAATCAATACAACTATTACCTCAAACAGAAAGAGAGAAGGAACCTAATAATATGAACATGTCATCTATGGAACTCACCCATGAATTCAGAATAATAAAGAAAGAAAAAAAGGTGTGGAACAAATGTTCAAAAGGGGAAGTGAAGATGAGATATTAGACATACACTAGAAAGTCTGAATGGGTAAAACTTGGGCTTCCCCTTGCGACCATACTTGAGTAATTGAGCACCCTTCTTCAATGCAATCAATGCCTGCATAATATGAAAGAATTAAATTAGCAAATCTCTTTGTATGCAAAAACCAAATACTAGCATAGTTTGAGTGCATGTTCTTTGGAGTGCCTACCAGAAATGAGGTATCAGACTATGTTACTCACCAAGATTAATAAAAAAGTGAACAATAGGGCATGCTGGTAAATTCTGTATTCTAACAGTCCTTATGACAATTAAAGGTGTCATTTAAACAGGAAAAGTACCCAATATGGCCAGCAAGCTATAAGTAGGTTGGCAAAACACCAAAAGGAAAATTAAAAGCAACCTACCATCTGCCATTGATATATAATGAAATAACATGAAAAGAATGCAACCACAAAAGATAAGAGGATAAGATTCATAATATAAAAGTCCAGTTATTCACAAAAATAAGATAACAGGATATAATGAACAATCACTATATTGTTGTCACAAGACAGTTATAAAAGTATTTGAAGCCCATATCACTGGATACCAGAGAAACTATTCAAAAAGAATAAGCAAATAAACATACAAAAATATGATACATGGATTTGTTCTCTATTGCCCTAAATGCTAAGAATAGCTTGTTTCAGGCTCTCTACAAAGATAAGGGAACCCTTTTGCATAAAGAAGGGTCAATATATACAGCCTTACCCTTGCTTTATATGTAGGTGGTTTCAAAATTTGAACTAATGAAACTTCTATGTCACAACATAGCAACCTTACCATCAAGCTAAGGTTTCCCTGTCAAATCTCTTGAGTTTAAACGAAGAGGAGAATAAGTGCATTACTCTTCTCATGTCCCTAGGGACCCTAGGGTTATATTCTAGCAATTTCTAATATTTATCAGCTAAAAACTCACATAACTTTGACTATCAACAATTCCTGATCATTTGCTTAGTTTGTCTAGGATAGGAGGGATGCCTCTGGTTCAGTATATTACCATTCATTGTAGCTGCTTTTGTTTATAGTTCTTTATTTGCCTAGCCATAAAAAAAATAATAAATAAAAAATTCACCCGATTCTGTTTGACCAAAATGTTCTCATTAGACTTTTAAGAAGATTAAGATTTACACTTTCATTCTCATTACAAACACCCTAATGAGGATCAGGATCTCTTATATTTTTTTTTCTTTAATCTTTGTGTCTCTCTCTATCAACTTCTCTGTATCTCCTTTCCAACTGATATATCTTTTTGAGAGGACTTTCCTACTAATATATCTTTTTCTTTATCTCCTTTCATATCTTCTCTTTTGATCTCTTATGTTGCTCGGCTACACTCTTTCCCCTTTCTGCACTCCTCTGCCTTCTCATTTACACTTGATCGCTTCTGCTCTTTGGAAATTGCAACCATAGATCTTTTGCTGCTACTGCTTATATTTCTTACTCTTATTTTACTCAGTGTTTTCAAGGCGTCGCCTGCATTTTAGGGAGAAAACACCTAGGCTCTGTGCTAGGCAGGCAGTGGGGGTTTCTATAAATATTTAAAAAGTTTAGGGGGATCTTTCTAATTAAAAAAAAAAAACTTTAAAAATAGAAATGCCCCCCCTTTCTACAGTAAACCCTCAAACCTTCCTCTCCTTAAGCCCATCCTTTCCATTTGCTCCGACTAAGAAATATCGTCGAAATCTCCAGACACCGTCGACGACCCTCCGACGATATATATTTGAGTTATGTACTTTTGAACCTTTTGGATAATGTGTATTATGGACATGATTTTAATTAATATGAAGTGTTTTTTATCATCTTATGAATTTTTAACATTTAATATAGAATACAATTAGATATATATATATATAACTCTATATATGAACTGTCCAGGGACCTATAAATAATTAATTAATTATCTAGGGACTTATAAATAAATATTTTTTTATCGCTTAGGCTACGTCTCGCCTAGACATCGCTTTGGCGCCTTGAAAACACTGATCTTACTTTCTAACAATCTTTCTTTTTCCTTAATGCTACTTTCCCTCTTTCTTTCATGATATATCTGCTCCCTGTTGATCTCATCTATGTCGTCCTCACTTCTCCTGCTGAAGTGTATTATCTTACTCATTTCCAATTGTTCATCTATTTGCTTTCTTCCATCCCTTCTCAAATCTTGACATTCTCCTTTCTTTTCGCTTTTACGTCTTCTTTATTTCTCTCTGCTTTTGTTTCTTGCTTTAAGTAATTAGACCCTTCTCTCTTTCTTTTATGCATCTTTGCTATCAATTCACTCAACACCTATAAAATTAAAAGGTTAAAAGCTTATGGCAACTGTTGCCCTAGGTTAATTCTCTGTTTTAGTCTGCAAAAATGCTAGAGTCCAACAGGAACCGTCCCATCAATGACTTGGAGATAAAACAGAAGCAGCAACATGGTAGAGCTTTCTTACCACAACATTGCTCCTTTTGCATTTTCATTTTTCGGGTTGTAGATTTGACCAACTAAGAAATGAAAGGGGCTCATTGGGACAAGCTTTGGTCACTTGCATTCTATTTTACCAATGTACAAACGAGTGCAAGCACAAAGTTCAACAACCCAAATATAAAGCATTTAATTGTTTTACTATTATTCCAACTCGTCCACGTCAAGTTTCAAGCCTGGGAGAATAATTAAAATTAATTATAGATTTATCTTAGTAGAATTTTTAGGACTTCAAGCAACAATTGAGGTAGCTCTATATTTCCTAGAAGTCAACGGTTTGAATCTAAAAACAACCTCTTTGTGCAGAGAAACGACTATATAAATCTTTCCTTCACCAACCCCACAATGGTGGGAGCCTCACGCACATTGCACTGACTACGCCCTTTCTTGTATTTTAGTAGGGCTTCAAGTAATTAATTCCATCAAATGTCTAATTATTTAAATTTAGTAGGATTCTAGTTGTTTACTTTTAGTATGACTCTCATTGTTTTATTTGCATAGGATTAGAATTCAACTTACTTTATTTTATCAGGAATTTTATTACAAGTTTTATTGGGAGTGAAAACACTGTACTTTAATTGTATATATGATAATTTATAATTGCTTTTTATTTGGACAAGGCCAGTTGAATATGAATTAAATGAACGATTTCTGTTTTCTCCTCTTCTTCATCTTCTGTTTTCTTTGTGCCACATCACCCCAAAGAAGAAAGGCAGAAATAACAAGAAGAAGAATTGCAAAAAACAAAACAAAAGGAAAGACATGAAAAGAATTTATATTGCTCAATAATGTTTTGATTAGTAATCTATTCATTAAATTCTACATAATAAACCAACAAATGCCATTTAGTTGAAAACAAAAAAGAAAAAGAAAAAAGGTGGCCACATCTAAACATTGCCTTGACACCTTGGCAACATTGGGAAATACATTGATTTTTTTTAATCTTAAATTCTAGGAAAAAGAGAAGAGAGTAACAAAATTAATCCGAATGACAACTTACGTTAAACTGTTCAAAAGTCATGCCATTTGCCTTGAAAAATATATACTAAAAAAATTATTTAGCTTTAATTACAATTAATTGGACAATTACACATTCTAATTCAAAATAAATCAAAAATAAATCAAAAGGGTAGAGCGTGCACAGCGTTAGCAACCAATTATGGTGTCACAAGGCAACTTGAGTTTGCACTAGTTTATTGGAGTAAATGTTGACGAGTTGCTAAAATGAAAAAAAAAAAAAGTAAATATAAATATAATATTTATTCTATAAACAATAGACCCAAAGTGGAAACAACTCCCTGCGACACAGGGTAACGCTTCAAACAATAAACACTAAGTGGTTCAACCCTTCCCCAGGACCCCCACATAGGCAGAAGCTTCGTGCACTAGGCTGCCTTCCTTTTCAAAAAAAAATTCTACCAAGCCTTGAGTCTAATTGAAAATCATTAATCAATACATGAAATGGAAAAATTATTTGCTTATGTTATGAGAATTTTCAGTCTTTCGGAGCATGGTTCAAAACATCAAAAATTCGCCAAAATTCAGTGAATTTTTTTGGTTTTTTGAACCATCAAAGTGCGAAGTGATGTAAAATAAATAAAAAATGCAAAAATTCGCTTAAAATAAACTTTTGTAAACGTTCAATTTTTCAATTAGAAAATGCAAAAACACAAAATTCGACAAAGAAGTAAAAAGTGTTATTTCATCAATTAGAATAAAAAAAAAACCCAATAATTATGTATTTGCAACTTCATCAACCAACATGGTAATATAAATAAAAATAAGAATCTAACAAGTTAACAAATTATGTAGTTTTATAAGATATGCTCTATTAAAAAAAATGAATAAAGAAAGAAAGTTAAAATTTTCTTTAATGATTTTTTTTGGGTGAAAATTTTAATTATATCTTATAAAACAAGATGAAAAAGCAATACATTTAAATAATAAACTAATAAACTAAGCAAAGTGAAATATCAACTAGCAAAGTATAAGGTTGAGAAACAAACCACCACAAAATTGAAAATCAAAACCTAGAAAAGGAATTAAGACTAAAAGTCATCATTTCAAATTCATCAACCCACTTAAAAAGATTGATTTTTTTAGGTCCTTCATGGGTATTTTTATATATTAAAAGTGTCTATTAACTATTTATATACATTTTTAGCTTATATTACAATAAATCTATATATTTTGGCATTTATGCAAAAATTTCTAAATTTCTCTATTTTATCGAATTTTTACAAAAATTCTCCATATCAAATTAAACTTCCCTGAATTAATTCTGATTTTCAAATAACCGAAGTCCAGGGTGATATCAAATTTTCGATCCTTGTTTCAGAGAATTCCTAATATACCTAGTGCTTAAAGATAAGAAATAGTTCATGTGTTTCCGGAATAGACCCAATGATTCAAATACTATATAGGACTAACTTTTGCATTGTTGCAAAAGTTTATCAATCTTTTCAGATAACATGCACAACTATGAAAAGACCGAGAAGAAAGGAATTGCTTCCTACATTCTTAACAGTCCCTAAGGTCCAAGACAGAAGCTCTTATGTAACTTTTATAGCCTTCATGCTTGATTTGATATAAAAAAGAAAATTGTATAATGGTTGATTTATGGGATGCAATAATTGGAAAGCAAGCCGCCACTATTGTTTTTAACATAGCATGCACCATGTTTCCTCTTGCTTTTCTAGAATTTCAAAGCATAAAGGAAACAACAGAAATTATAGATGTTAACTTAAGTTTCTAATAAGTTTGTAAACCAGAAACCTTAAATCCATCTGACTTCCTATGGAAGTGGAAGATGACTACACTGAATGGAAAACAACCTCAAACAATAATTTTAAGTTTTCTAAGGAATTCCAAAGAGGGAAAAAAATTACAAATTCTCAGGGCATAGCACCCTCACATCGACTAGAATGGCAAGAACAAGAGTAACAGACTAAAACCATGGTCTATCAACCCAAGCACGAAACCACTATAAAATGCAAGCTGTGTTGTTATGATTTTTTATCCTACTTTCACATGGAAATATAATCCAAAATGATAACCGTTGCAGAAGTAACTAATTTCCAGAAAATTTAGCTACACAACGCCCCCTTCTACAACAGTCTTCAATCCGTCAAAACGAAGTCAAATTTAGATATTTCTGCATCTCTCTTTTCCCAGATCAACTACATCTAATCACCATAACGGCATAACCCCGCAGATAACACGAAATTAAAGTCAGATTATGTTCTCTATGTTAATTTCCCACAAAATACGCCGATTATCAACACGATAAATTTAGAAGTGAATAGTACGAATAATTCGGACAAACCGTTCAACCGAGTAAAATTTGACTCCAAAGTTCTTCAATACCAACACACAGTAGACATCTGAAGTAGTACTAGATAACGGATGATCCACCGAAGCGAAGATCAAAAGTTGAAGAATTAAGAACCAAAAGAGCGAAAAAAGAAAAAAAGAAAAAAATCGGACCTGTTCAATATCCCGTTCGGCACTCCCGTAGCTAACAAGATCTGCCATTCCATGTGAAAGACTTCCGGAAACACCACCCGCATCGATCGTAGAGGACTTCCGATCAACATAGATGATACGCCTGTCTGCGAACTACTACCATCAATCTTCAGCTCCAGCAAATAAACCTTCTCTTATCCCCAAAAATAAGCATCTAAAAATCTAAACAATTCAACAACACCACGTAACAAACCCTAGAAATGCTCAGCTCCGGAGATCTGCAAATCTCTTGTAATCTCAAAAAAATAAAAATCGAACGAACCGAAACCCTAAAATCTCCATTCAAATTCCCAAGTCGTCTTCGATAGTCGTGTTTTTAAGTCGCGAAAACTGTTGTGTGTGCTAGAGAAGTTGAACGTCGTTAAAGGATGAGTGTAAGAGTGAAAACCGGGTTTCCGACAAAAGCAGTTTTACCGCCGAAATTTGAGCGGTTTCAGACACGGTATTCCGTCGTCGGAAAACCAGGTAGAGATATAGAGAGAGAAAAAGAAGAAGAAGCAGAGAGAGAGAGAAAGAGAATCGGATTTAAGTTGGTGGTCGCGTCCGCACAAGTACCAGTCAAAGAAGAAGAAAAAAAAGAACATTGAAGAAAGAACTACAAAAAGAAGAAAATTCCAAAAAACAAAAAAAAAAAAAAAAGAGAAAAGAAAAAGAAAAAGAGATTTTTTTTTCAGAAAATAATTTTATGCTGTATTTCCGATGCAAAGTTTTGAAGCAACAATGCGATGCCCTCTAGCGACACGTGGCTAAAACAGAATCCAAGTTCAAAATAAGGTTGTTTTGTTGTTTGGACACCTGGGGCTGAGGTTAGTACAAAAGAGCTGAGGCCCACGTTTGAGTGTCACGTGGCAAACACCGTAATCCACCTCTCCACATTAGGCATTTTATGACCATATATCAACTAAGCAATTTCATAGAAAACTATATTGAATTTATTTGTCCATACCCAAAAAATAAAAACACAAACACTAGTATTTTCATGAACATATTCCGTTTAAACAATTGATTTTTTTTTTGTTGATTCTTATAAAAGAATTTAAAAGGGATTCTTCGTTTATGTGTGATTTGCAAATATTATTGTAAGTCCTTTTTAAGACTCGGACATGCCCCAACGCTGAGCTGATTAGCATTCTCTCACCCAAACCTTATCTACAGCGTCCCTTTTAACATTTAAGACAATTTAGCTTGAAAATGATTGAAATTGTGGTTATGGTGTGAACGGGGATTTTGTGAAATTGAGGAAAAATGGAAAAAGTGGGCGATTGAATTATTATTATTATTAAAATTATATTACTATTAATATAATTTCAATAATCAAGAGACTTTGGGATAAAACAAGGGTTAAAATTCAAGAAAACTAACATTGAAGAACGAGCCATGATTCGAGTAGGCGAACCACCAAAGGGTCCACCGGTTCAAGTGGTGGTGCCGCCCATCGGGCCCACCCTTAATTGGGTCTCCAATTAGCCAAAAATCTAAACAGGACATGACAGTTCGTAAGTGGGGCTCGGCGGGGTGGCTCAGACTGGTCGACAGGCGCGCAGAAGAGCAAAGCTGATAGCAATAGGTTGCAACGCCCCCACCTACATTAAAAAAGGTCATTCTTTAGGTATGTTCCTGGGGTCTTCTTACAATAATACCTTTGATCATAAATTCTGGTCTAAAATTTATGTCATTTAATAGTCATGGAAAGTTTTCTTAAACAAAATATAATTTTTCAAGAAATGATTTTTCAATAAACTTTTTGAGAGAGTTTTTCATAATTGTTAATTTTTTTATGAGAAAATATTTTTTACACTAATAATAGTGTAATGAAAAAAAAAAACTCTAGTAAATATAAACTTCAACATAATTAATAATGTTATGAGTGGGAACTAAAAATCTCTGATCACCTTTATATGTGGAAAAGTTTGGACGATAAAATAAGAAGGTGGAGAAAATCTTGATAGTCAAAAATACAATTTTCTTATTTTCTTGAGAAAATCTCCTATCTTATTCAAAAGATTATAATTTTCTCACCTCTCCTCATATAGAATAGCGTCCTTAGTACCTTTCAAAAAAAAAAGTCGTTATCATCTTGTAGAGCCAAATTTAAAAGAATTATGTGCATCTCAATGTGATTCAACGAGGTGGAACATTTGAGTTTTTACCCCAAGTTTTTATCTTTGTATCTTTAGCATTGTCGTTTTTTAAAAGAAAATGGATCAATGAGATTTTCATTTTTTTAAAAATGTTTTTCAAAGAATAAGTAAATGGACGGGCAATCTGTGTGCTTCAAAATTAATTAATAACATTTGTTTATTTATTTATTTATTTTGAGAGGAAACAAGGCAATGCAATAGTATTAATAAATGAAGTAAAAGAGAAACTCAAGAAAGTTTAATGAGGAGTACCAGTGGTATTTTACCAACAACAATCCAAAAACATCACAAAAAATCAACTCAAATTACTACAAATAACACTCCCAATTCCTAGACCATTAATTTTGAATGCTACTACCCATGAACTAGCCATGGTAATAAGTTCATTCCAAAGATTATTAGCATTCATAGCACACCTTCAAATATGCATTGATTACGTTCTAACCAAATCATCCATAAGGTTGCCAAAAAAGTCAATTTCATTACTCTCAACCTATCTCTTGAAATACCATGAGCATTCTCCAAAGCCAAACATTCTTGACATGACATCGGGATTGTAAACCTATCACCAAGCCTTTAATTTCACTCCTCCCACAATTTGGAAGAGTAAGAACATCTAATGGAAAGGTACTCAATTGATTCTTCATCCTGTAAGCATAAAAAGGCAACAGTGAGGTATTAGTGATAGCTTGATATGCATTGTTGGACATTTATCTAATAGCTATAACTTTTGGATTGAGTGATTTCTAACACAAGGAAGAAGAGAAAAGTGAGGTAATCTTCTTTGGAGAACATTACCTGTGTTAAGCTTATTATGAGACCAGAATCCACCCAAACACTTTTATTTTAAATGGTACATGAGCTTTCCATATAGCAAAGGCAAGAGAGAACAGTTGAATAAAGTAATCATCAATGAGGAATTGGAAAAATGAATTACTAGAGAAGGTGCCATAGGAATGAAGAGACTAAGAAAACCTATCAGGACCAATAGAGAGACGGGTCGAATTCAGTTTAGAGAGTAATGGATTCAGTTTTGACTGATGACCAACTGTGAGAGTATATGGGAGGAAAAGGTTCCAGCAAATAGGTTCAAGGAGGTCACTATTTGAGATGAAGTGGGCAACGAAATGGAAAGGGAAAGGCAATATATAGTTAAATTTAGGAAAAAAACTCTGCTAGGGGTAGCTCATAGATTCAACGATCTTCCCAAAATTAGAAAGAACGACCATCCCCCACTCTTGGAAACAAATGAGGAAGCATCTTGGGGAGTAGGGATATTACAAATTTCCAAGGGTTCCTAAAGGTAGATCTAATATTGGGAACGATTCTTCTGCTTAGTTCAATAAACCAAAATTTGCTTATGATGACCCATGTCCAAAAAGACTATTGCTCCTTTTGAAACTTCCACAACTACTTAGCACAGAACGCCTTGTTTTTTGAGATGACATTTCCAATTCCTAGACCACTCTTACTTTTGGGTCTGTGAACAGTCTTTCAATTAATCAGATGAAAACCATGCTTTTGTCTACCCCTTTCCAGAAGAAACTTTTAAATTTCTTCTCAATTTTCTTAGCCACTCCATAAGACACTTTAAAAAGGGATAGATAATAGGTAGGGATCACTGCCAAGACAAAGTTTATTAAAGCAAGTGTCACACCCCACCCTGGGTAGTCGTAAATTAAACAATAACCTTTAAAACAACAACATGCCACTTAATAGTGCATGACAATAATTTCGTGCAATAGAAACGTAGTGCAAAAGGGTCATTTTATTAATTAAAAAAATATATAATATAAGGTTTTACATCATTAAGCCAAACTTGATATCAACATAAGAAAACATGTTCTTCTCAAAACAAAAATAGCCTATGCTACCTAACTACATGGTCCACTCGGATCCATCTTAAGCTCTTGAAAAATGTTAACAATGAGGTGAGCTATCACTCAGCAAGTCAAGTAGGTATTCTAAAACTTATGTTAGTTCATAAAAAAGCCATACAACAATGATAAAGTAAATAATAAGCATCGATCATATTATGACAGTGCAATTCAGAAAACAACATGAGTAATAACATGAATGCAAACTGTCAATATAATTGCGACTGCTACTAGACTCCACAAGTCGAGTGTCATACTGACGTGAATTCTAGTCCGCCAATAGAGACACGACTGCTGTAAGACTCCACAAGTTTGGCGCCATAAATATCCTACTACAAGTACACTTAGGATATTGTACTTTAAGTCTGATAATAGGGTGCATGCATAACATGGATGGTATCGTCATCTCTCAAGTCTAGTATCATCATAATTACTTGTGTGGAGGTCTCCATATTCTCATTATAAGCAACTTATGTATTTGGATGTAAGGCAAGACGAGAGTATGCATGGCAATCCTTATAGAGAAACATAAAGTGCGCAAACCTTTGCCTTTGTCTACACCTTAAAGCTTCCATGATCGCGATCAATCTCTAACCGTCCAGATCCCTCTGAGATCATTCAAGGGTGAATCTGAGGGTCATGGGCTCTATTTATTACCATTTATAACCCGAGACGTCTTTCCCCAAGACATCTCGTACACAAGAAATCTTGAACACAAGTGTTTTGAAACATTGCTCAAGAGATGTCTCACCCCAAGACGTCTTGCTTGCCAAGACATCCTTTGGGACTCTGTTTTGTATATTTTGGTTTGTGTGATGAGTTTGCATGATACAAGGTTGAGTGAACTCCTTATTTAAGTGTCCTTGGCCTGATCTTAGGAAATCTTCTTGTTTACGTTGTATGTATATTTATTACATTAGGATCAATATGATAATTATGCATTAATTTATTATGTGTTGAAGCCTAGGGTATCACAGTTTACCCACCTTAATGGAATTTCGCCCTCAAAATTCATTTATGGTAGAGGTCTATGTCAGTTCAATGTCATAATAATTTGTTTACTCACTCAAATCATCGGAGTCATCCGAAATGACAATGTGTATATGATCATATTGCCATTATCATTGACACTTGTTGTAGGTCATTGCAGTCTTCTAGGTTTAGGGTGCCAAGGGCCAATTAAATTGCGCTTTCCATGGTGGATTCATCGTCTTCAATCACCATTAGGAAGTTGAAGGATTCAGATTCGTCCCTTGTTCCGTTCAAGACCTGCATGATTGATGGTGGGGTTGGAATTCTTAGAATGGTAATGTTGAAAAGTATGATGCGGAATAGGCACCCTTTTTCTGGCGGTCATTCTTCTCTGCTAAAGGTGCTCTCCATTCAGGCGGTCCAGCTTCATCTGGACATGGTGTTGGTGTTGTCATTGGACAGTCGTTGTCATCAGCTTGTGGATTTCGCGTCGCAACCCACTCCGTATGAGTGACGTTATGACTGACACAAGATACGATATGCGTCATGTGACGGCATATATAATACCCTATCAGCCTTATCCAAAATCACATCCAAAATTTTTCCGAAATTTTGGCAGAACCTCCTTTGTTTATTGGTCATATTCACAACTTAATTATCACAAGTCAAACACAATTACAATTCATATATATCATTCTCATTTCATTCATCATCTAAACCTCACATATACACATATACACATCATTTATAACCATTCATACTCATTCTCACATCTCATCTATGTGATACATATAATTTGATAGTGTGATATACATATCATAACACAAAATGTTAACTAAACATTTTATAATTCTCAACATTTGCATACTTATAAAAAAGAGAAGGATTCTCTATCATTTACGCGTCTTCCCTTTTCCCTTGGGATCCGAACCTGAAATGTTTGATAATTGGGTTAGCAACCATAGCTTAGTGAATATTCCTAACTATGACATTATATATGCATTTAAGGAAATACATGGTTCAATGCATTCAATCTCATTCAAATCATATAAATAATCTTTCACAATACATACATGCTTATAAAATAATTCCAAACATGCAGATTTACAATAAAAGTCATACAATCTCCCTCCTGTTAGTAATAGAGCGGGTATACACTCTTTATTATGTATTCATAAGGAATCTACGCTCGGACCTCTCATGACCCAATTTTCTGCTATGAATCACTTCAAATTAGAACTTAATCTCAATTCCTTTCAGAAACTATCACTCGGACCATGAGATTATTCAATTCTCATGCGAGACTGTCTTCTGGAAATGATCTCATGTTTTAACTTGCTCCAACAAGTCCAAAACATGCTCCAATGTCAAACATTTTTCGTGAATTTCAAACAATGCAATACATACATATATTCATGATTTGAAACACACCATTATATAATACAATGTCATATACAAGGAACCAAAGTTAAGAGATACTTACAGTGGTACCGTGTAAACCTACTCTCTACGACCACTCTACTATTCGTATCCAATCAACAATATAATCCTGTCATATATTTATTTTCAGATAATCGATAATTAATTATCAAAGCATTATATTTAGTTATTTTTCAATTATTCATTAAAATCTAACTCTCTAATTAATTCTCATAATTTCATTTCAGTCCAAAATATTTTACACGGCCTTCATAATTATTTTTAAGGCAATGAACAACGGAAAGAGGCCTTTTAATCATATTTCCATTAATATTCAAGTTTATCGTATTTATCGAATTCAGTCATACATAAATTACAAATATCAATCGATACCCAAAAATCATAATTTTGGTATCAATATGTCCGAAATTCAGTTCTCTATAATTCTATGGTTTCAAACAAGGATTTCATCGGCGATTGACATGGTTTGAAAGGTTTCTAGTGTCAAATTTGGCTTCTGTCAGCTGTACCGACACCAATATTACATTTGAACACAAACAAACCACATATCTAGTCTACACATCTATAGGAGTCATAATATATCATTTTTACGTGTTTCCACACAAAGTGGGTCCAAACTCCATTTTTTGAAACACGTTAAAATACCTCTTATAGCAAAATTTATACTGGTAGAAATGTCACACGTAGCTTAAATTGCAATTTTGCAACGAAAAATGGTGAAAATTGCTTACCGGCACATCGAATTTGGCCGCAAAACCCGTTGTTCCCTTTTTTCTTCCTCTTTGCAACGTCTTCTTCTTTCTTCTTTTTTTGTTTTCTTTCACGTTTGCTTTTTTGAAAACAAACAAAACATTATGTTTAAATCAAAGAGAAGATGAGCAACATTACAAGTCCTATCCCATGCTCTTTATATAAAATAACAAACCAACTTCCCCATCTTAATTCATATCATTCATTTACCTTTAATTCATTTAACAACTCCCCCATCTTAATTTACTCACATACCACTAAACTATTCAACTATTCAATTACTTTGACCACTCTTCATTCATTAAATGATTTCATTATCAACTTCGTGTAATCATTTACCTATTGATTAAAATCATCACTTACGTTAATAATTTCATTTATTTACGAATACCCCTTAAATATAACATGTATTTTCATACACGCATATATTTGTCTCTTACGTATAAAATACGCATATTATACATCTCGATATAAGTGTAAGTAAACGTATATATGTCATTAAAACTACAGGGTGTTACATTTTGTACTGGTGATCGGGTGCGTTGAATGCTTGTTGTGAATGAGCGGGATTGTGATTCTGTCCCTGGTGAGTATGATGGTGTCGGTGTTCGGAATGGTGGAGCATATTGGTGACCGATGCTTTGTTACTTGGGTCTTGAGACGATGAGTTCTTTTCCGAAGATCGTGAGTGCTTGTCTTCATTGTCTGATGGGTCTTGGTCAAAAGAGTTCATCGAGTCACTCCCTATTCATCGTTACTTGCCTTCTACATAAGATTCTACTTTATCTTCCCAATATCATAATCTTTATAAGATTCTACTTTATAAAATTTTACTCTATCTATCTAAGATCTCATATCTCTGAGATCTGTAAAAGTTTTACTTTATCTATATGAGATCACAATCACTGTAAAAAAAAAAAAATTATCAATCAATCTTTTAGCTTCAACTATTATTTTTGTATTTCCCGCAAGATCAAGATCTCCTTCAAGCACCTTATTGAAGATTACACAAGTCTTATCTACTTCTTTTCTCCAGCATATTGTTTTCTCTTTTAAAATCAAACGAAATTCCTTTTAAGTTTTCTTTGTCCCAGAACTATTGCTCTGATACCATAAAAGTTGTCACACCCCGAAGTTTTGTCTTGTTTTACAAATCCCAAGAATAAGTGATTTGTTAAATCGGTATACAAGATAAACATTCGAGTGAACAACTTTGATATCAAAATAACCCATAATTTCTTTGTATATTTAAGTTTATATATCTTACAACATGACATAGTATCAGACATAATTATACAAACACTACATATCACATATAATATTATACTCAAGCCTATGCTAGAACAATGCAACCACTAAATATACCAAAAATTAGTTGTAAAGCCTAGCTTATTATAAGAATATTTATAAATATACATTATTCAATTCCCCACTTCTTTCCTTCTTACACTTTCCTTTATTCTCCATCTTTTTCTTAATTTCCTGGTAAATGAAAGAAAATGGTGAGCATAATGCCCAGTGGGCCCACGTGCTAGCAATATCAAAATAACAGTTTTAACAGAACAATTAGCATAACAACAACACAAAGTTTGCACACTAAAATTGAATACTTGCAAGTCATGTTTTAGAAATTATGTAATTCTCAAATAACCATAAGCTGCATTTAGCAATCCAACAAAGACCAGCTTTCACCCATAACTCATTCACTAGCGAATAGGGGGGAAAATGTGCATAATTCATAAAAAATTCATAAATTAGAGAAAGCAGGGATAGAATGTGCAAACCATAGGTTCATCCCTACCTTACAACTTTCGAACTGTGTTACTCCGAGCTTACAAAACTTCCTGAAACATTTTGAAGAGAAAAGAGATTGATATGAAATAAACTAACCCCCCCCCCCCACTTAAAATATTAGAGGATGCCCATGGTATCCATAGAAAATATTTTTAACTACTGTTTCGCCCTTTTTCCATAATATCCCTAGAGATATTTTAATTCGACATTTTGATCCTTTTCCAAGAATATCCCGAAGATACTTAAAATTGATAATTTCGTCCTTTGATCTAAATATCACTGAAGATATCTAGAAATGGCCATTTTAAGTTTTGTTGTATTTACTCCTCAGATTCGAAAAATGTTACATCCACCTCAACTGTTGAAGCAGTTGAGGGTTTTGGAGCTACATTAATGATGGTTTTGCTTGATTTTGTGTGTTTTTGCTAGAATTATGATTGGACTATGTTCAATTGTTATGTGTACAAAAATTTGATTAAGAAAGTGACTGGATCCTTGTGTGATTGGCGGGAATTGATGAACACAACGAATGTAGTAGTTGTAAGAGTGTTGCATTTTGGGTGATTGGAAATGATAGAACTTGTACATATTGTGAGTATTCCTATCGTGGTTTTATGTATGATATTATATGTATAAACTTGATTTGTGAAATGTAAGCATGATAATATTTCTGCATTTGTGTTTTAAATGCATGAAATGAGTTTTGAAAATGGAAATGTATGTGGATCTATTTAGTAGATCAGTGACATGGAAAGCCTCCTATGATAATAAAATGTGGTTGTTGGCACAGGAATGTCCAAGAGAGAATTGGACACAATGGTTAGTTAAAATCTTTAAGTAAATTTTGTAGTGAAATGACAAATAGACAGTGTTGAAAATAAACAAATTACATAGATAATTTATAGTGGTTCAGCGATATGCCTACATCCACTACTTAACCTTCTCAGTCAGGATTTCAAAACTCTCTAATAGATCTTACGAGTGAAGACCAAATTGTTACACTTTCTCAATTTCATGGGCTTGAGAACAACCGTTTCACTCTCAACTTACAGGCTTGAGATCTATCTACACTCTTGACTTCAAGACTACTTACTCTCTTGGCTTCACAGGTGCAAGACAACCTACACTCTCAACTTCACGGGTGTGAGACAACCTATACTCTTGGCTTCACAAGTGTGAGACAAACCACTAACTTGCCTAACTTATAAGAATATCTTTCTGCAACTTTTACAATTGTAGTTACAACTCGATTCAGATAAAAAATATACAATTAAGTACATTGAATCCTATAAACCTTTTACACGAAGAAACTTTTTTCAGCAATGAAAAATGTAAGATTAAATCAACTGAAAAATCAAGTAAAGTAATATGTTTTTCTTTCACAGGTTTTTCAAACAAATAAGATATAGAATATGCTCAGGATGAAAAACCATTCATTGAAAGAAAATTTGCAATCGAAATAATTTTCTTATTTTCTTTTCAAGTTAAAAACATCGACTAACATTCAAAACGTTTTAGCTCAGATCAAAAGTTCTTTTTCTTGAATCTAGAATTCTCTTCTTTATAGAACAAATTGTGCGCTAAGACCGTTGTGTTCAAATTCAAAATTGAATTCAAAAAGTTTAGTCAAAACAGTCTTAATCTTTCATAAAAATGATAAGTTTTGTTTTTGTCAAATTATTCTGGTTGAATTCAGTTTGTATGAGAATAGAAATAGTCAGAGATCCTCTGATCATGCGACTGAAATGTCAGTAGACAGATGACAGTTCCTTTTTAGTTTTTCTAACAGTGTTCCATCAGCGTCCTGTTAGAGAGTCAGCGCCCTGAAATAAATTATTCTAAAAATTTGATTTTCACTGACTTGCTTTGGGAGAGCGTTAATGCTGCGTTAGTGTCCTGACGAGCTTAATACCAGAAACTTTAGTTTTCAGATGAGGGCGCTAATGCTCTATTAGCATCTTGACGTGCAATTGTTGATTGTCAGGTTCATTCAAAGAGGGCGCTCATACTCGATCAACATCCTGACGTGAATGATAAACTTTTGAAAGCAGAAACCATCAGCGTCCTGCAGTGTTGGCTTGATTAAGTGACTAGCCACTGCATTAGCGTCCTGATTGACCATCAGCGTCCTGAAAGACACTGAATTTTTTTTTCTTTAAAATTTAATTTTCCAAAAACACGATTAATCAAATCAATACTTAAGCTTTTTGGACCAAATCAATCATTCAAAAAGTTGTTTAAATGGTTCAGAAAATAATTGAAAAACCTTTGAACAAGATCTATAGAAATCATTTTTTCTTTGAAGTTCAAAATATTGTTTTGCTGAAAATAGTTTTTGAGTAAGGTTCTACAATCTAATATTTGACTTTTTTTAACCTTGTTCTTGACACCTTGATTTGGTGTGAACTTGACTGATTGAGATTTGATTTGACTTTCTTTAAGTTGATTTGCTGAAACACTTCAACAACATCATTAGATCATAAGCTTGAGTTATTTGGAATAATCAAAACATTTTTTTCATAGGGTTCCTCTTGAGATAACAGTGGCTATGGACCATGGAAAGATGAGGACGGTGCACTCCTCATCGATGCATAATGAGGAGAAGTCGCACACAACTACCTAGTGAGAGGTAGAAAAATATCAGAGCATGTCATCTATAGGGTAAATTCGGTATCATGATCATGGAATATCCTAACATGACCACATGACTTGCCACCAGTGTGGTTGGCTGACTCGAGAGGTTCAGCGTGAAACATGTTGATATTTGCATGATGTTATGTATTGGTTGTGCATTGTTTTGGATATGCATGGATATGATGGAACATATATTGATCATGTCTTTATGCTTGATTAGCTTGTTTACAACGAGGTGTTTATACTGTTTTAAATGTCATGTTTTCTTATTGATGCATATATAATGCCATAGATAAAATATTCACTGAGCTAGTTATTGCTCACCCCAACTCCTAATCTTTTCAGGATAAGACATCAAGGATAAGGCGCAGAAGAGTGATTGTTGCGTTTGCTTGATGTAGGTATATGTGGAGTTTGGTAACATACTTGTATTTTGATATATGTACATGTATAACACTATCTATTGTATTTATAATTTAGATGGGTGTGAACATGCATATGAAAATGAATAATTAAGTTGTGAATGTGTCATTGTGATAAGTTAGATTTGTTTTGTGGATTATCATATGTATGTGGAACCTCATATTTATGGGGAGGTTCTGGCAAAAAAATTTAATGGATTTCGTGTTATTTTTTAAAGGAAGAGGCTAACAGAGTATTACATGTGTCAAGGTATGGCGTATGTAGTATCCTTTGTCGGTCGTGATGTCACCCTATGGATGGGGTCGCGATAATGTTGGTATCAGAGCGTTAGGTTTAAAATCCTTAAAAAGATAAAAGCCTTATGATATTACATTTGTTTGTATGGGTATAAATGTATTGGTAGGACTATTAAGTGTGAGCCTAGTCCATGATGCTATCTTGTCTGATAATTACGTGTATCTGTATATTTCAAATTTCAGGGATAAGAACAGTCAAGAGTAGCAATGGAAAATACTGATCAGAAAAAAGATCAAAGGGCTGGAAGAGTTGGTAGAAACCCAACAACATCAACATGCTGAACTTATGAAATTAGTAGCCACCCAACAACAACGAGATATTCAGCTTATGGAGCTGATAACTAAGTTGCAGGAAGATAAGTGGAGGCCTAAGAACCCAGTAGGTTCCTGATGAAGGTATACCTGCAGAAAAGAATACTGTGGATACCGAAACACCAGCACAAGGTGTTAGAGAGGACCTAGATGAAAAAAAAAAGATATGAGGAAGTGATGAAATCTTTCAAAATGCGGGATCCTTCGAGTTTTAAAGGCGGCCTAGTGTTAGAAGAAGCTGAGAATTGGTTCATCAGAATGGAGACTATCTTTGAGGATATGCGAGTCTTTGAAAAGAATAAAATCAGATTAGCAAGACTTAAATTTGTTGAAGATGCCGAACAATGGTGGCAGGCCATGGTTCTAGCACATAAAAAGATTGATTCTTGGAGGAAATTCTAAGAATTGTTTTATGTTGGATTTTATCGTGAAGTAGAAAAAGGGAAAAAGTATGAAGAATTTATACAATTGAAGCAGGGAACAAAGATTGTTCAAGAATATGAACATGAATTTAACACATTATATGTATTTGCCTCGAAAATGGTGTTAATAGATGCTTTAAGGATGAAAAGGATTAGGGATGGATTTCGGGATCCTATACGACAAGGTTAGCGGTGATGGGAGTACATACGTCCGAGCAGGCTGTGAAGCAGGCTTTAGATTTTGAATCAGTCGAAGCTTTAACCAGATTGTCAATACCAGCGACACTAGTAATAATAGCTGTACATTAGAGTTGTCAGTACCATCTCTGGGTAAGAGAAGAAATAAATGGTGTAGGAAGTATTGGGGCGACAAAAAGAAAACCAAAGTGGGTAAAACATTGAGTCAGGTTGCGACCCTAGCATTCCCAGTGACCTTAGCTTTGACAACGCCTGACCCGATAGTAATGGAAAAAAGAGCAGAAATCTCAAGGAGACCTGCAAGCTAGATGAGTCGTAGATTGGATCATTTGTTTCTCGACCTCCGATTGTGTGTTACCGATGCGGTCAACTGGGACACAAGAAGAGTCAGTGTCCAGTTTGGTCAATGTAAAAAAAAAAAAGCCAGTAGCTTCAACAATTATAATTTTGTCAAGCTTTACACTATGAATGCAATCACTGAGTTAGAATTAGAGTTTTGTAAAGGTATGATCAAATACTTTATTGTTATATATGTTTGCGTGATCATTGAATATTCCTTGTCTTTATCTTTGATAAATGTGATAGGTAGATTGTATGTGTCTCTTGTTTAGATTAGTATATTGTTGATTTCGAATACAATTACAAGAGAAATGACCTATTGTAATATGATTTGTAAACAATGTATAATAATTATTAGGGTTATGAGATAATCATTGATTTTGGAATATGATTTTTTTTAGAATTGGATACTTTATAGGGTATGATTGGCTAGCCACCTCTCATGCTAGGTGGAGTGTCTTTTCGAAAAGAAGTAATATTTTGAATAACTGAAAAATCCTCATTGTGAGTATCGAAGATTGATTTCCTTGAAGTCTTTTACCTGAGATAGGGTGATTATTAATGAGGAAACAAAGATATGGCTAGTATTAAGCCATTGAATATTTTTGGAGAGTATCTGGGATAATGTAAAAATGACATATGGTAGAATATGTTTAAGTATAAATTACTTTTAAGTGAGTAGGATGACAGTAAGGGATAAATATCTTCTACTGTGGTTAAATGGTTGAATTCAATTAACTACAAGGAACCAATTTTCTTTTGAGATCATTTTGTGATTTAGGCCCCATCAGTTAAGAATTTGAGGGAAGGATGTAAAGAAAATATACTCATTTATTTAAAAAAGAATTGGAGGGGCAAGGAGAGCACCTCATGAATTTTATTGCAGATACTGAGAAAACACATTTGTGTGTCAGACTTAGAAACTGCAAGATTTGACAAATAAGATGAAATTTGTGGACCACGTGGTTAGACCAAATAAATTCTTGGTTTAGACTAAATGGTAACGTGGTTAGACTAAATAGTATATGTGACGATACTGCAAAAGTCAAAGTGATCATGGAGTGATCAAGATTGATTTTAGTGATTGGGAAATGTGAAATTATCTGAAATTAGCTAGATATTGTGGAAAGTAAGTGGCATAATTCTTAAAGCTAGCTACTCCACTCACTTTATTCATTAAGCTAATCTACAAGAATGTTTTATATATGTAAACAATTATATGTGAGGAAGCTTTCACAAGTTTGGAAATGAAGAACTAACTGTTGTACCAGTATTAGTATTTCTAGAACCTGGGAATTTAGTTGTCATTTGTATAGATATATCATAGATATATCATGTACAAGTTCTGATCATGTGTGATACAAGAGGATAAAGTGGTTATTTATGCAGCCAAATAGTGATGATGCATGAAAATAACTATTTTGTACATGATTTGACATTGGTTACAGTAATGTTTGTTTAGAAAGGTGAAAACACTACCTCTACAGTGAAAGGTTCACCCTACTTTCAGATCTAGAAGAGTCTAGAATGATTATTGATCGAAAAGAAAGTGAATATGAAGTAATAAAAGTGACTAGAATTTTTGAAGGATTTTGACTTCGTATGGGAGTATTATTGTCACACCCTGGGTTGCACAGCGTGCCCCCTACCCAGGTGCGGGCGCACCCCCTCGGGGCGAACGCCTAGCCATTATGGATCCATAATATTGTCCCATCTCGGCCAGCCACGCCACACAAGGACGCCGGTCACCGAGATCATTTATCCATATTATTCACACTCCCATGAATAATATAGGAATGGCTCAATGGGTACTCAAGTTGCGAAATCTAACCTTATGAGGAAGAGGTTGCGAGTTCGAACTTGGGGGAGGCCCTATATTATTCATGGGAGTGTGAATAATATGGATAAATGATCTCGGTGACCGGCGTCTTTGTGTGGCGTGGCTGGCCTAGATGGGACAATATTATGGATCCATAATGGCTAGGCGTTCGCCCCGAGGGGGTGCGCCCGCACTTGGGTAGAGGGCACGTTGTGCAACCCAGGGTGTGACAAAAAGGACGCCGGACACCGAGATCATTTATCCATATTATTCACACTCCCATGAATAATATAGGGCCTCTCCCAAGTTCGAACTCGCAACCTCTTCCTCATAAGGTTAGATTTCGCAACTTGAGTACCCATTGAGTACATAAGGCCTTTTTGTCACACCCTGGGTTGCACAGCGTGCCCCCTACCCAGGTGCGGGCGCACCCCCCTCGGGGCGAACGCCTAGCCATTATGGATCCATAATATTGTCCCATCTCGGCCAGCCACGCCACACAAGGACGCCGGTGTGGCGACCCCGCGCCCCGGACCACCAACCCCACAGGGAATGGCATGCGGAATGCCGGGGCGGGACGCCCGGCGTAGGCATCTCCGACCACTCCTCAACTCCCGTGAGGTGGTTGAGACCCTACGAGCCTTATCTCAAACAACGACATAATATCAAAAGGTACTAAACAAAACTACCCACTGTATTAATCATCAAAGACGAGATAATCCATAAAAATGAACCATAAATAAAATCATAATTCCTACAGTCCATTAAAAATTGACATACACATAAAGTCCAAAATTGTGGGTACAAAAAAAAAAACCGTCATGTGCCCACATGGTCTATCTAGCAAGTCCCAACTCACCCATACTAAAATGTGGTAAGTATTATAATTACATAATCCAAAATATAATACTTCATAATATAAAACACAATTCAATCAAAATGCCTCTCAACTCACATAGAGGACTTGGATTCTCTCGCAGGCAAGGCCCTCAAGATATGACTACTCTCTTGCCCTTATTCGGGACAGAAGGACCTGAAAGAGGAAAATGAGGGTGAGCCAACGATGCCCAGTGAATAGAATTCAAATATGCTATCAATACTCATCAATAAAAACCATGTATGCATGTCAATGTGTAGCATGATTAAAAGCTCATAACATATAGATATCAAGCATTTATAATAAGTTCGATGCAAGTAAAAGTTTATCAATTTGGATCCACATTCCACATGCCTTGGGTTACTAGTCCACGTCTATTTCACCGTGCCGTTGATCCCAATCATGTTTACTTGGGTTACTAGTCCACGTCTATTTCACCGTGCCGTTGATCCCAATCATTTCCTTCTTAAAACCCTCCTATGACAAGGTCAAGTCCCCCTATTAGCCAGATAGATGGGCCCAACCAAAGTCATAAGGTTTTCTCAAATCAATGCATCATTCAAAACATTAGAACACATTCATGCTTTCAACATACAATATATATAAGTGATATGATGACATAAATGATATAATCATAAGTGAAGCCTACTCACAACCAAGCCTCGCGAGAGTATTTAATCACACACGACCACCAAACCGAATCAACCCAATCAAGATCCTGAAACATACATCAATATCCTACCATACATCATTTCTATGCTCAATTACATAGACATTACAAATCAACCCTAAATCAGCCCACATATAATTAATAGGCCTAAATCCCATTTAATCCCATCATTCAACTCAAATCACATGACTTAGGCCTCTAATGCATAGTTCTCATTCATAAACCATTCTATTAATCAAAAATACTGATTTTCAATTCCTTAGGCATAAACATGTCCAAATTTGGGTCACTTGATCACAAGTAGGCCTAACCCATGATATGGTCACAACCACCAAATCAGTAGCATAATCAACCCTAATCATGCTTAATTAAACATAAGTTGCATCAATTCAATGATTCTAAGCCAAAAGCATCAAAAGCCCTAAAATATGAAATTTTCCATACTTAGGCCATATTGTCGATTTACACTAGGTCGCCATGTTCAGCCATGTATATCACTGATTTTGCATCATGGGTTCATCCACAATGGCAACTAGGTCAACATAGTTGACATGCAAGCTATTTGGAAAGGTCTAAGTTCATATTCTAAATGTAGGTCTAATACAAACAACCCTACCAATTCTTCACATGTATTATTCTGTTCAGATGTATCAATCTACCAACAGAAATATGTAATCACAAAATCAACCGTACAGATTGAAGTATGTGAAGAAACAAACCTTCTGTCCAAATATCAGCCCAATCCAACGGTGGACCGAAAAGATACGTATCTTTGATGAGCAAGTGTCTAATCAGACAGTTTCTCCTTTCCTGCTGCAAATACCCAAACTCAGATGGCTATATCACACAAAATAATTAACGTATAAATATTTCCACCGTTCAGAATACAGAAATATCTGTGGTAAACTACATACTCAAATTTGATATCCATCCAACGGTACGTTGAGGAGATCTACAAGTTTTACCGAAACGGAACGAGAAACCCAGAAATTCCGACCAGCTTTGTTTCAGAGGTTATATCTCTTAGCACAAGCTTCTAATTACGATCTCCACCGTTCAAAATGTATAAATATCAGTTATAAACTACATACCCAAATTTGATAACCATCTAACGGTAGATTTAGGAGATCTCTAAGTTTGAGCGAAACAGTGCGAGAAATCCAGACTTTCCGGCCAGCTTTGTTTGAGAGATTAGATCTCTCAGAAGAAACCTCTGATCAAGATCTCCACCGACCAGAATGAAGAACCATAAGCTACGAACGTGCTGACAAAATTTGAGCTCAATCTGACCGTAAATTCCAAAGATCCACTTCTTTGATGAAAATCTCGCAGGGTTCTTACTCCTGCAACTCTCTCCTTCTTTCTCTTCTTCTTTCCTTTCTCTTCTTTTCTTTCTCTTCTTCTTTCTTTTCTCTCCGCTCACCTCTTTCTAGCACTTCCTTGATTCCCTCCTTGATTCTCTCCTTGATTCTCTCCTTGTTTTCCTTTCCTTGGTTCCTTCCACTCATTCTAGCACTTCCTTGAAGAAGACAAGTGGGCATTGGACACTTGTCCACTTTCATGCACCAACCTTCACATGTGTTGGTCTCATACTACCCATACCAACCACATGTATTTTAAATGTCCAATCCATTTAATACACCAAATCTTCAATTTCATTTATCCTTTTATTCCATCAATCCTAACCCATATCAATTCATGGTTTAATGAGCCCATGCATAAATAATAACATATGCATTAAACTTTAATTTAACATGACTCATATACAATTTATGATACATATATTTATATACATTATCAAGCATTAACTATACAAACATTAAACAATCATCAAACAAACACCAAACATATCAAGGCAACACATAGAGTTTGGGCAAAATACAATTGGGTTATGGGCTAGATAAAATAATTTTCGGGGCGTCACATCACACCCACCTTAGAATGAACTTCGTCCTCGAAGTTTTAAGGTTAAGAATTACCTAAGCCCATGAACTCGGCAAAGTGCTCCATCATGTAGTCCTCACGCTCCCAAGTAACCTGTTCCTCGCCATGGAACTGCCATCTCACCTTAACCATCGGAATCTCACGGTTACGTAACCTCTGGACCTTCCGGTCAAGTATCTGAATAGGTTCCTCATCATAAGTCCCATCCTGCCTCAGTTCAATGTTCCTCCAGTCCAAGACGTGATCAAAATCACTCTTGTATACTCTCAGCATTGACACGTGAAAGACATTGTGGACTGCTGCTAACTGAGGTGGCAAGGCTAATCGGTAAGCGACGGGGCCAATTCGTTCTAAAACCTCGAACGGCCCAATAAATCTCGGAGCGAGCTTGCCTTTTATCCCAAATCTAGTTTGGCCCTTCTGAGGTGAGACCTTCAATAAAACTTGGTCACCCACCTCGAACTCTACGGTCTTCCGCTTGGCATCAGTGTAACTCTTCTGCCTGTCTTGGGCTACTTTCATATTATGCTTGATCCTCTTAATATTCTCTGTGTGTTCTTGTACAAACTCTGGTCCCATCATCGCAACATCCCCTACCTCCGTCCAACAGATCGGAGATCTACAGGGTCGACCATACAATGCCTCAAAAGGAGCCATGCCAATACTGGACTGATAGCTATTGTTGTACGCGAACTCACACAAATGTATGTACTCCTCCCAGTTACCACTGGACTCAAGGACACAAGCTCGAAGCATATCCTCTAAAATCGATATCAACCTCTCAGACTGGCCATCCGTCTGGGGGTGAAAAGCGGTACTGAGATCTAGTCTAGTGCCTAGCTGCCTCTGCAACCCCTGCCAGAATACCGATGTAAACCTCGGATCCCTATCTGACACAATCGAAACAGGCACTCCATGTAATCTGACTATCTCCCGCATATAGAGTCTGCTCAGCTTGTCCATAGAATCCCTAGTGTTCACCGGTAGAAAGTGAGCAGACTTGGTCAAGCGATCAATAATAACCCAAACAGCATTATGTCTCCTCGGGGTGTTGGGTAATCCCACAACAAAATCCATAGTGACATGCTCCCATTTCCACTTAGGAATGGCAAGCGGTTGCATCTGCCCTCCAGGCCTCTGATGCTCAGCTTTGACTCTTTGACAGATCTCACACCTCTGAATGAACTGAGCTATTTCTCTCTTCATGTCGGGCCACCAATACATTCTTTTCATATCATGATACATCTTGGTTCCGCCAGGATGAATAGCATAATGAGATCTGTGAGCCTCTTGGAGAACACTCTGTCTAAGTCGTGGATCTGTGGGAACCCATAAACGTCCCCTAAGTCTCAAGGCACCATCAGATGACAAGTGCCAATCAGTAAAATCACTGCTCTTAGCCCAAGACTTGTATATCCCATAATCAACGTCAAGTCTCTGTTGGTCAATTACCTCCTGGACTTGTGTAGGCTGAGCTCTCATTTGAGCACATATCACAATCTGATCTGAAGGAGTAGCACATACACTCATAACCGTAGCCGCCTCAAGTAGTCTCCACTCATGAGACATCTGGCGTGCTACCATAACTGTCTCTACCCGCTTCCTGCTCAACGCATCAGCCACTACATTGGCTTTACCTGGGTGGTATTCCAATGTAAAATCATAGTCTTTGAGGAGCTCCAACCACCTTCTCTGCCTCATGTTCAATTCCTTCTGAGAGAACAAGTACTTGAGGCTCTTATGGTCAGAATACAGAGTGAATCTCTCACCATAGAGATAATGCCTCCAAATCTTCAAAGCAAAAACCACTGCGGCCAGTTCTAAGTCATGAACAGGGTAGTTCTTTTCATGCACCTTCAACTGCCTCGATGCATAAGCAATGACCCTATCCTTCTGCATCAACACGCAACCTAAGCCGATGCGAGAGGCATCAGTATAGATAACCAACTCCTGATCAGGCTCTGGCAAAATCAACACTGGCGTAGATGTCAATCTTTTCTTCAGCTCTAAAAAGGCATTCTCACACTCCTCGGTCCATGCAAATGACACATCTTTCTGGGTGAGCCTAGTCATAGGCGTAGCTATCTTGGAGAATCCCTGAACGAATCTCCTATAGTAACCAGCTAACCCAAGAAAGCTTCTGATCTCGGTCACTGTGGTAGGCCTAGGCCAACTGATAATGGCTTCAACCTTAGACGGATCAACTGAAATCCCCTCAGAACTCACCACATGACCTAAGAACTTCACTTCGGTGATCCAAAATTCGCACTTGCTCAGCTTTGCATATAGCCTATGCTCTCTCAGGGTTTGCAAAGTCACTCTAAGGTGTTCCTCATGCTCAGCTCGAGTCTTGGAATACACCAATATGTCATCAATGAAGACGATGACAAACTTATCCAGATACTGCCTAAAGACCCTCTGCATCAGGTCCATGAACACCGCCGGTGCATTAGTCACACCAAATGGCATCACAAGGAACTCATAATGTCTATAGCGGGTTCTCAATGTTGTCTTAGGCACATCTTCCTCCCTGATCCTTAGCTGATGATACCCGGAGCGCAAATCAATCTTCGAAAAATACTTCGCTCCCCTCAACTGATCAAACAAGTCATCAATCCTTGGGAGATGATATTTGTTCTTGATGGTCACCCTGTTCAATTGGCGATAGTCGATGCATAACCGCAAGCTCCCATCTTTCTTTTTCACAAAAAGAACTGGAGCTCCCCAGGGTGACACGCTCGGGCAAATAAAGCCCTTAGCCAATAACTCCTCGAGCTGTTTTTGTAACTCTTTCAACTCGGCTGGCGCCATTCTATATGGTGCCATGGAGATAGGCTTCGTGCCAGGGACTAGTTCAATAATGAAATCGATCTCTCGCTTCGGTGGTAATCCTGGAAGATCTGCAGGGAACACATCTGGAAAGTCCCTAACAATGGCAATATCCTCAAGTATCACCTCACTAGTCTCTTCCTCTTCAGGCACTAACCCAACCAAAATCTCCCTATCTCCATCAGTCACAAATCTACCCCTCGTGACTGTCTGGTCTGAAGCTTTACCCTGTAGTGTAAACACTGGGTGTCCGGGGATTTGAAAAATGATTCTCTTTGCGAAACAGTCGACAACTGCATGATATGCCGTGAGCCAATCCATTCCTAGAATTGCATCAAACTCTAAAAACTCTAGGACTCGAAAGTCAATAGGCATCTCAACATCACCAATCTGAACCACACACTGGCTACAGATCATGTTCGGGTAGATCCTCTCCCCAGCTACAGGTACTCACCACTAACCACGTACTAGCCATAATGGGAGTCAAATGCAAATTATCTACCATACGTCCAGATATGAATGATAATGTAGACCCAGCATCAGATAATACATGCATAGAAGTACCACAAATAATAAGAGTACCTTCCACCAAAGTCTTGGATGCTGTCGGGTCTGGCTCAGTAGCTGCCTTTGCTGTCTTTCTGGCACTGGACTGCTGCACAAATCCCTGAGCTCTCTAAAAATTTGGACACTCGGACTTCCTATGCCCAGCCTGCCCACATTGATAACATAAAAATGGAGCCCTGGGCGCAAATGATCCAGTCTGAGATGTCGTCACATAGCTTCCTCGGCCTCTACCTCTGCCTCGGCCAGCAGTCTGTGAGAATGGGGTCTCGGTGCACTCGGTGCCTGAATAGGAATCGGGACAGGAGAGGAAACCACTGGTGAGGCCATCATACCAGTCTGAACCTGGGATGTCTTACTCTGAGTACCCTCGGACTGTGCTCTTCCATAAAACTTTCTCTTCCTTTCCCATCTTCCCTTCTTCCACGGAGTTTGGAACTGCCCCCCAGACTTTGCTTGTGAAGTCTGTTCACCTGGAGCTGCCCGTGTAGACATACCAACACTGAAAGCCACCAGTCCTCTGCATCACTCTCCAGTGTGTGAGCAGCACATAGGACCTGAGACTCCTCATCAAGCTCTAAAGAGCGACTGATCTTCTCGACATTCTTCAGCCAATCTTCGGCCTTTTTTAAGTCAACTCCACCAGTGAATTCCTTAGCCTTTAGTTTCATGAACTTCTCTAGCAGTTTGATCTGCCGATTAGTGGGGTTCTCCACAACAATAGGAGCAGGTGTAGGCATAGGCTGAGGTACAACCATTTGAGGTCCTGCTGCCCCTGCAGCTCCACTAGCCTCAGCCCCACTAGTGCCCGCCTTATAACTACCCATATCATATAATACACACAGAAAATATGATAGTAAGGCTTTTAAGTTAGTTCCTTTAAGCTTTTTAATCACCTAAATCTCTCACCCAATTCCTAGGTCAAAGTCATCTAAGTCCAATACATAGACCAAACCTAGTAAAATCAGGCTCTGATACCAACTGTGGCGACCCCGCGCCCCGGACCACCAACCCCACAGGGAATGGCATGCGGAATGCCGGGGCGGGACGCCCGGCGTAGGCATCTCCGACCACTCCTCAACTCCCGTGAGGTGGTTGAGACCCTACGAGCCTTATCTCAAACAACGACATAATATCAAAAGGTACTAAACAAAACTACCCACTGTATTAATCATCAAAGACGAGATAATCCATAAAAATGAACCATAAATAAAATCATAATTCCTACAGTCCATTAAAAATTGACATACACATAAAGTCCAAAATTGTGGGTACAAAAAAAAAAACCGTCATGTGCCCACATGGTCTATCTAGCAAGTCCCAACTCACCCATACTAAAATGTGGTAAGTATTATAATTACATAATCCAAAATATAATACTTCATAATATAAAACACAATTCAATCAAAATGCCTCTCAACTCACATAGAGGACTTGGATTCTCTCGCAGGCAAGGCCCTCAAGATATGACTACTCTCTTGCCCTTATTCGGGACAGAAGGACCTGAAAGAGGAAAATGAGGGTGAGCCAACGATGCCCAGTGAATAGAATTCAAATATGCTATCAATACTCATCAATAAAAACCATGTATGCATGTCAATGTGTAGCATGATTAAAAGCTCATAACATATAGATATCAAGCATTTATAATAAGTTCGATGCAAGTAAAAGTTTATCAATTTGGATCCACATTCCACATGCCTTGGGTTACTAGTCCACGTCTATTTCACCGTGCCGTTGATCCCAATCATGTTTACTTGGGTTACTAGTCCACGTCTATTTCACCGTGCCGTTGATCCCAATCATTTCCTTCTTAAAACCCTCCTATGACAAGGTCAAGTCCCCCTATTAGCCAGATAGATGGGCCCAACCAAAGTCATAAGGTTTTCTCAAATCAATGCATCATTCAAAACATTAGAACACATTCATGCTTTCAACATACAATATATATAAGTGATATGATGACATAAATGATATAATCATAAGTGAAGCCTACTCACAACCAAGCCTCGCGAGAGTATTTAATCACACACGACCACCAAACCGAATCAACCCAATCAAGATCCTGAAACATACATCAATATCCTACCATACATCAATTTCTATGCTCAATTACATAGACATTACAAATCAACCCTAAATCAGCCCACATATAATTAATAGGCCTAAATCCCATTTAATCCCATCATTCAACTCAAATCACATGACTTAGGCCTCTAATGCATAGTTCTCATTCATAAACCATTCTATTAATCAAAAATACTGATTTTCAATTCCTTAGGCATAAACATGTCCAAATTTGGGTCACTTGATCACAAGTAGGCCTAACCCATGATATGGTCACAACCACCAAATCAGTAGCATAATCAACCCTAATCATGCTTAATTAAACATAAGTTGCATCAATTCAATGATTCTAAGCCAAAAGCATCAAAAGCCCTAAAATATGAAATTTTCCATACTTAGGCCATATTGTCGATTTACACTAGGTCGCCTTGTTCAGCCATGTATATCACTGATTTTGCATCATGGGTTCATCCACAATGGCAACTAGGTCAACATAGTTGACATGCAAGCTATTTGGAAAGGTCTAAGTTCATATTCTAAATGTAGGTCTAATACAAACAACCCTACCAATTCTTCACATGTATTATTCTGTTCAGATGTATCAATCTACCAACAGAAATATGTAATCACAAAATCAACCGTACAGATTGAAGTATGTGAAGAAACAAACCTTCTGTCCAAATATCAGCCCAATCCAACGGTGGACCGAAAAGATATGTATCTTTGATGAGCAAGTGTCTAATCAGACAGTTTCTCCTTTCCTGCTGCAAATACCCAAACTCAGATGGCTATATCACACAAAATAATTAACGTATAAATATTTTCACCGTTCAGAATACAGAAATATCTGTTGTAAACTACATACTAAAATTTGATATCCATCCAACGGTACGTTGAGGAGATCTACAAGTTTTACCGAAATGGAACGAGAAACCCAGAAATTCCGACCAGCTTTGTTTCAGAGGTTATATCTCTTAGCACAAGCTTCTAATTACGATCTCCACCGTTCAGAATGTATAAATATCAGTTATAAACTACATACCCAAATTTGATAACCATCTAACGGTAGATTTAGGAGATCTATAAGTTTGAGCGAAACAGTGCGAGAAATTCAGACTTTCCGGCCAGCTTTGTTTGAGAGGTTAGATCTCTCAGAAGAAACCTCTGATCAAGATCTCCACCGACCAGAATGAAGAACCATAAGCTACGAACGTGCTGACAAAATTTGAGCTCAATCTGACCGTAAATTCCAAAGATCCACTTCTTTGATGAAAATCTCGCAGGGTTCTTACTCCTGCAACTCTCTCCTTCTTTCTCTTCTTCTTTCCTTTCTCTTCTTTTCTTTCTCTTCTTCTTTCTTTTCTCTCCGCTCACCTCTTTCTAGCACTTCCTTGATTCCCTCCTTGATTCTCTCCTTGTTTTCCTCTCCTTGGTTCCTTCCACTCATTCTAGCACTTCCTTGAAGAAGACAAGTGGGCATTGGACACTTGTCCACTTTCATGCACCAACCTTCACATGTGTTGGTCTCATACTACCCATACCAACCACATGTATTTTAAATGTCCAATCCATTTAATACACCAAATCTTCAATTTCATTTATCCTTTTATTCCATCAATCCTAACCCATATCAATTCATGGTTTAATGAGCCCATGCATAAATAATAACATATGCATTAAACTTTAATTTAACATGACTCATATACAATTTATGATACATATATTTATATACATTATCAAGCATTAACTATACAAACATTAAACAATCATCAAACAAACACCAAACATATCAAGGCAACACATAGAGTTTGGGCAAAATACAATTGGGTTATGGGCTAGATAAAATAATTTTCGGGGCGTCACAGCCGGTCACCGAGATCATTTATCCATATTATTCACACTCCCATGAATAATATAGGGCCTCCCCCAAGTTCGAACTCGCAACCTCTTCCTCATAAGGTTAGATTTCGCAACTTGAGTATCCATTGAACCAATTGCTCAATGGGTACTCAAGTTGCGAAATCTAACCTTATGAGGAAGAGGTTGCGAGTTCGAACTTGGGGGAGGCCCTATATTATTCATGGGAGTGTGAATAATATGGATAAATGATCTCGGTGACCGGCGTCCTTGTGTGGCGTGGCTGGCCGAGATGGGACAATATTATGGATCCATAATGGCTAGGCGTTCGCCCCGAGGGGGTGCGCCCGCACCTAGGTAGGGGGCACGCTGTGCAACCCAGGGTGTGACAATTATCCTAGGAAAGGCTAGTGTTGTCACTAAAGCATTGAGCAAGAAATAGGCTGAAACTGGAGTGGTAACTGTCAGTTAGCCATTAGTGGAACTTATTTGTGAGTGAGAGTTGCAGTTATGAGTGTACTATCCATTACTCCATTAAGACGATATTTGTGCTCAAATGCATGTTTTGTTGATTGATATACTCATATTCAAAGAATTAAGAATTTATAATGATATGATTTCCAGTATCAAAATGAATGATTCTGGAATTGGCAACGTGGATTACGTTGAATGATAATGGTCAGATGGTGTCTTGTGGGTATTGGGTAGATATGATGTCATTTGGGTGACCGTTGATAGACTGATAAGTTTATATTTTCTTCCAATAAGCACCAGAACTCTATAATAGACTGAGCATTTACTATATGTATGAGATAAAGAGATTTTATGGGGGTACCAGGATACTTATTATATCGGATTGAGATCCAAAGATTTTGTCGAGATCTAATAGTTGATGCAGACTCAATGTAGGACCCATCTCCATCTTAGTGTGGAAGTTTACTCTCAGACAGGTTGACAGACTGAGAGAGTGATATTTATGTTTGAGAGCATGCTCAAGTCTGGTATATTAGGGTTGGTGGGAATTAGAGTGAATATTTTGTGTATGAACTTGTGTATATAAATAGCATTTAGATGGCACCCTTAAGGCTCTACATAGTAGGCCTTGTAAATCTTCAACTTGTTGATTTGAAAGTATGGAGTTATTGTTATTAGTGCCAGAGTTTATTATTAAATACGCAGAGTTTGTTTGAAAACGTAATAGACCTTTGAATGTGTCATGGCTGACCCAGGTTTGTTAGTGGTCTAACCACATAAAAGTCAGATAAAATTTGGGAAAAGGGAAGCTTGTACTGTGATATGTTAGACCATTCAAGATCCTTAAGAGGATAAGTCCATTGACTTACCTACTTGCTCTACAGTCACAGTTGGCTGGTGTCCACAATGTTTTCAATGTGTCTATGCTGAGGAAATATCATCCAGATCCCACTCATGTCTGGGATGTAACCCAATTGCAAGTTGGGGAGGACACGACGTATCCAAAACAACCGAATCAGATCATAGCCAGACGAGTTCAGAAATTCAGGAACAAGCAGATTCCACTAGTTAGGATCAGATGAAAGTTTCATGACAATGAACAGCAAACTTGGGAGCGAGAAGATCAAATGCGAGAGCAATTTCCAGACCTATTCGCCACTTGAGGCATGTTCCTTGATTTAAATTTCGAGGACAAAATTCCTTAAGTTGGGGAGATTGTAATGCCCCGTATGTATGAATAAAACTCGTACGTTGGCTTATACATATTGTCAGGCATATTTGTACGCGTATACATATGTGTATGGCCTTAGAATAGGGTAAATGTATGTATAGTAGGATGGTATTTGTACTTGGACCCTACACAAAGCATGAAAAGACCAACACTTAGTGAAATTTCACCTGGAGCATTGAGAAAGATAAACGCGTTTCTGTAATGGAAATCTGACATGGTGGTTTTTCAGGAAATTCTTGGAGAAATGCGTTTTTCCTCAAGAAACACATTTCTATAAGAAAAACTCGAGAGCATGAAATTTCAAAAATTCTCAGAGAAACACGTATTTTTAGGAGAAACGCGTTTCTCACAAAACTGGTAGAAACACGCTTCTCACAAAACTTCAAAAGGAATTTCGATTTCTGGGCACAAGGAAATGCGTTCCCTTTAGGAGAAGCACGTTTCCCTACGAGCTAGTCAATTTTTAAAAATGGTCGGTAAGGCAGTTTATCTGAAATAAAACCAAATGTCTCGGTCATTCCAGGTTATTTGAGCTGGAGAAAGAGAGAAGAACGAAGAGGGAGGAGGAACGAAGCTTAAGGCTAACGAATCAAAGGTAAAGATCGTTCATTTTCTGATAAGAAGTTCGTATTTGAGTTCCTCTCGTAGACCTGTATAACATATGTGATTTTTGGAAGTTTTCTACGGTTGAATTGAGATATTGGGGAACCATGGTTTGAGCTGGAAATTGGAGAATTTCGTAAGGATTTGATAGATAAGTGAATCCTTGATATTATGTAAGTGATTTGCATATGAAATTGAGTTAAAATACTGTGTTTTAATGGTGGGAAGTTCCACCCCAGTTGTTGAAGTAGCTAAGGGTTTTGGAGTTCCATTAATGATGGTTTTGCTTGATTCTGTGTGTTTTAGCTGGCATTATGATTAGACTATGTTCAATTGTTGTGTGTACAAAAATTTGATTAAGAAAGTGGTTGGATCATTGTGTGATTGGCGGGAATTGACGAACACAGCGAGTGTAGTAGCTGTAAGAGTGTTGCATTTTGGGTAATTGGAAAGGATAGAACTTGTACACATTGTGAGTATTCCTATCGCGGTTTTATGTATGACATTATATGTATAAACTTAATTTGTGAAATGTAAGCATGCTAATATTTCTACATTTGTGTTTTAAATGCATGAAATGAGTTTTGAAAATGGAAATGTCTATGGATCTATTTAGTAAATTAGTGACATAGAAAGCCTCCTATGATAATAGGATGTGGCTATGGTCCAAGGAAAGATGAGGATGGTGCACTCTTCATGAGTAATGAGGAGAAAACGCGTTCATTTTCCTAGAATTTATAAAATTGTGGATGGTGCACTCCTTATCGATGCCTAATGAGGAGAAGTCGCGCACAACTAACTATTAAGAGGTAGAAGAATATTAAAGCATCCCATTTAGAGGGCAAATTCGATATCATGATCAGGGGATATCCTGACATGAGTACATGGCTTGCCACTAGTGTGGTTGGCTGACTCAAGAGGTTCAACGTAAAACATGCTGTGAAACATGTTGATAGTTGCATGGTATTATGTATTGACTGTGCATTGTTTTGGATATGCATGGATATGATGGACCATACATTGATCATGTATTTATGCTTGATTAACTTGTTTACATCGAGGTGTTTACATTGTTTTAAATGCCATATTTTCTTATTGATGCATATATAATGTCATAGATAGAATTTTCACTGAGCTAGTTGTTGCTCACCCCAACTCCTAATCTTTTAATAAGACATCAAGGATAAGGCGCAGAAGAGTGATTGTTGCGTTTGCTTGATGTAGGTATATGTGGAGCTTGGTAACGTACTTGTATTTTGATATATGTACATGTACAACACTATTTATTGTATTTATAATTTAGATGAGTGTGAACATGTATATGGAAATGAATAATTAAGTAGTGAATTCATTGTGATAAGTTAGATTTGTTTTGTGGATTATCAGATGTATGTGAAACCTCATATTTATGAGGAGGTTCATGTGAAGATTTTTAGTGCATTTTGTGTTATTTCTTAAAAGAAAAGGCTGACAGAGTATTACAAATGTCAAGGTATGACATATGTAGTATTTTGTGCCGATCGTGACGTCACCCTATTAATGGGGTCACGACAAATCTTTTCACTAGTTTTCTTAATCAATTTTGGTCCAAGTTGAGGTTGATCTGCCATATCTAACTAGCATATCGGGGATCGACAAGGTCTGCCATAGAGTATGTATGTACGTATGTCACACCCCGCCCGGACGCGCCTAAACCGGCGGTACACTCACGGACGGGGCGTGCATTTGGAACAATCATAATGGTAATAACAGAGTGCGCAGCGGAAATACAATACACAGTACAAATCTGATTTCATATAATTCAGAATACTTTTGTACATAAAATGGTCAAGGGAACATACTCCCAAAATCCCCAATGATTCATACAAAGGGTACAAAATGTGGGCCCCATAACCTGCACCCAGTCCACCCTAATTTCCTGTGAAAGAGTTGATAATATTGGAGTGAGCTTAACGCGCTCAGTGGGTAAATAGTGCATGAGTATAACAATTAATAAAGCCTACTTCAATATCAAATATCTTAAATACACATGTAAGCATCATAATCAATCAATATGCATGTATGCATGACACCGTCACGTACTAATGGTTTGATGAGCGTACATCGCCTGAGTTCACGTACTGGTGTCCTTCCCCGGGCGAAGCCAGGTTCTCACTGTACGTCCCTCCTCAGGAACAATGCTCTGGATTCACGTACTGATGTCCCTCCCCGGCGTAGCCAGGTTCACATGTACGTCCCTCTCCAGAGAAATAATATGAATAGTGAGCAATGCTTCTAACTATTCTATGAGTCATAAACCATATACGTCCCTAGGTGGTGATATGTATGATGCCAATGCATGAACTAGTCTAGTCTACTGGTCTGGTCTTTTCTTGACATTTAGACTGACTTTGGCATCGTCTAGTGATCCTTATTAGGGTCGGTATCACGACGTGCAAGGTTAGGACATTCAGGTCATAAACATTATTGATATAATGCAGTGTAAATGAATAGTAGACATAATAATAATTGAATGTAAACTTTAATAAAAGTTATGAAACACGCAAACCTATGTTTCGTTCCCCACATTCAGATCTGGTGCTTTTCTCCGGACAGAACTTCGTTGCACCGCTTTCAAATCTGGCGCTTTCCTCCGGACAGAACTTTGTTGCACCGCACCGAGAGTCTCGATAAGAGAGTCTCAGAAACTAAAAACTTAGAAGGCGTGGAAAGGAGAAGAAAATCCCAAGAGAAGGTGATTTTGGTTTGGTGTGAGAAATGAGAATGAGGAGGTTTCTTATATAGAGATTTTGTGCGCCTGAACGTTCTGGCAGGCGCCTGAACGTTCTGGCAGGCGCCTGAACGTTCTGGCATTGCGCCTGAACGTTCTGGCAGGCGCCTGAACATTCTGGCATGGCGCCTGAACGTTCTGGCAGGCGCCTGAACGTTCTGGCAGGCGCCTGAACGTTCTGGCATGGCGCCTGAACGTTCTGGCAGGCGCCTGAACGTTCTGGCATGGCGCCTGAACGTTCTGGCAGGCGCCTGAACGTTCTGGCATGCGCCTGAACGTTCGGGCGTTGCCCAAATAGTAAAAATTTCAAATAGTAATTTTTTTTTTTTTTTTTTTTTTTGTGAAATACAGTGTATTACATAATGACCGAACGGCATAACTAAGAATTCATAATGACCGTAACGAGTTCTGAACGCTGTTTTGGTGATGTCCGATTCTCGGATCCGGAGTTGGTGATAACCAGACCGTAAATCAATCTTAGAGAAGTATTTGGCATCTCTAAGTTGGTCGAACAAGTCATCGATCCTGGGCAACGGATATCTGTTCTTGATGGTGACGTTATTCAACTTGCGATAATCGATGCAAAGTCGTAACGAACCATCCTTTTTGCGAACAAACAGAACTGGAGCGCCCCAGGGTGATGAACTCTTTCGGATGAAGCCATTACTCTCTAATTCCTTAAGTTGTATGTCTAATTCGACCAGTTCAACATTTGACATTCTGTATGGTGGAATTGAGATAGGCCCTGTCCCAGGTATGAGGTTGATCTCAAAATCGAATTCCCGAACTGGAGGTAGACCAGAAAGGTCATTAAGAAAAACTGTTGGGAATTCAGATACGACTGGAACATCGCGTACTTCGGGAGGGTACAGAGCTGGTGATTCATTGTCGTTACCAAGAGACAACGCTCGAAGTTGTGACTTGAGAAGGGCGACTGTTGATTTGTGTATCCATTGCCTTGTGCCCTGAATCTTAACAAACTCTCCTGTAGGCAAAGTTAACTGAACTTGCTTGTTCATACAGTCGATCTTTGCATTCAGTGGTGCCAGCCAGTCCATGCCGAGGATGATGTCGAAGTCTTCAAAATCCATTACAAAAAGATCGGCATATATTATCTGTTCGGACATTCGAAGCTCACATCGAGAGCACTGCAAATTCACGTCAGTACCCGATCCGAATGGTGATGTGACATGGAGTGTGATGTTTGTGGGTTCAGGATGCAGGCCTAAATGTCTTACCAATACTGATGATATAAAAGAATGCGTAGCACCTGAATCAAACAAAACATGCACCATGGTATTGAATAAAGGAAAGGTACCTTCGACGACATTATTGTCTGGGAGGGGTTGGTGAGCGATGGCATATGCTCTGCCCTGATTCCGTGGACCCTGGTTCTGCTGGGTCGGCCTGGGTTGGGCATTAGCAGCAGGTGGTGCTTGTTGGACTGGAATAGCAGGAATAGGTTGCTGAAGGTGCGGACAAAGATGTTTGACATGGCCCTTCTGGCCGCAGTGGTAACAAGTCGGCCTGTACTGCTGATGGTTGTGCTGGCCATTCTGATTATTGTGCTGGCCTTGTTGATTGTGGTGTCGGCCACCACCTCTGCCATTTCCGTTGCTACGGCCACCTCGTCCATAACGACCGCCACGGCCATGATTTCGGAAACCCTGGTGGTTAGAGTTAAAAGGTTCAGCCGCAGGTGTTGTGCCTGCATTCGTCGAAACCGGGGCTGGGAGGGCTGGGTTTGGATTGTAGTAGGGCTTTTTCCTGTTGCCCTGTTGTGAGCCTTGTGGAGGAAATGTGGCAGGTCGTTTGCCCTTATTCATTCGCTGTTCTTGTAAGAGCTTCTCTTGTTCAAAGCTCATGGCCTTGTCAACAACCTCCTTGTAAATCTTGATGTCCAAGATCGATAAGGCTTGCCGAATGTCATGGCGAAGGCCATTATAAAATTTCTCGGACTTATCTCGCTCCGTTGAGATGGTGGAGAGAGAGTAGACAGATAATTCTTTGAATTTTCCAGCATATTCTCTGACGGTCATGGTGCCCTGATATAACTTAGCAAATTCCTGGCGCTTCTGCTTTGTCACCGCGCTGGGAAAATACTCATCAATAAACATTGACTCAAACTGTTGCCAAGTCATATCTGCTATATTGACCCGTGGGTCTTCTTTCACTGTGAGCCACCATTTGTTTGCTCCACCAACAAGTTGGTAAGTTGCTAGTGGAATTTTGCGAGTCTCATCGACTCCCATTGCATCAAGAGCTTTCTTTGACTCATCTAGCCACTTTTGCACCTCATCAGGATCAATGGTGCCATCGAAAGTAAGAGGTTGTAGTCGCTTGTATTTAGTAATCTGATCGGTTTGAGCTTCCGACCCAAATTTTATAGGTGCTTGTACCGTGGCAACCTGACTGGCTGCAGTCTCACGAACGGCAGTTTGAACAGTGACCTTCATTGCCTCAACAAATCCAGCGAAGAAGGTTTCAATGCTTGAAGGCATGGCAAAGGGTGCGGGTGGTGGTGGTATTGCCTGCCCAGATGTAGTGGCAGTGTCGGGTGTGGCCTGTGCTGTTGTCGGAGGCGGCGGTTCCTGAATCTCAGGAGGTGCCTCAACTGTGGGACGAACAGTACGTGGCCTTCCTCTCTTCCTGGTTTGCATTTTCTCACTGGCAAGGAGAAAAGAAAACCAAGATTAAGAAACTGTAGGTAAGTATAATGTTGGAGTATGCTCAGCAACAATTTCGAGAGTACTGTAATATTAAAATCACTTATTTTTCTAAGTAGAGTGTAAAGTTGTTGTTGAGGAATCAAAGAATCTTATATATCTCGTATGTGTGGCCATGGTGTAAAAACAAAGAAGGTTAGAATGTTTATATAATAAGTAGAAAACTTTGCAAGTATTTAAAAAAAATTTGTTTTGGTGTTCGTGAACATACATATATTTCCTTGAAAATCCATACGAGTCATAAGAATTCTAAGATTTGCCTCGGTAAATATCCTGATTTAACGTTCTAACGCAATCTTATGCATTCATACGCTTACTCTCAGTCTGTTCAATTATTATCCAAGTTCATATGTCCCATACCACATGAATTTAGTAATAAGGGTGGAAACCAAGTTAAGTTGTATGAACACAGTCTCTAAAAACATTGGTTGAATAGAAGTTCACTAATAGTATCGTCCAAATTTACTCGTCCCATACCGTGTAAACTTAGTGATAATATTAGTAATGCAACTTTCTCCAAGTGTTTCTTTTCACACAAGGTCGTGGGTTTTCTTACTTCCACATTTTATTTAGTATCATCCAATTTTGTTGTGTCCCATACCACTCCAAAGTTAGTGATACAAAAGAAAGAATGGTTGTAAGTCGGCCCACCAAAGATAGTCTTAAACAAAACATTTCATTCATATATAATAGAAAAATTTACATTGCCAGTAATCAATTTTGACGTTCTTGCCTACCACCATTTCTTTGAGATCTACTGTTATGTACAGAATGACTACTAACAGAAGGTTGAGAGTGTGCTCGCTCTGCGTTGGAGTTTTGCAAACGAGTTAATACATGATTGTGGCTTTCTTTCAGTGCAGCAATATTGGATGCCATTTCATCTAACCGTTCAAGTAGGTTAGTCGGTTGTCCCATTGGTGGTTGGTGGGTTGGTTGTCTCGTAGGTGAAGGGTAGGCCATAGGCATTTGAGGAAAGTATTGGTTGTATGGGTGGTTCTGAGGTGGAACATAGCTGTATTGATTGTGCGGAGATCCCCTAACCGGAACCCCTTGGATAATTTGGTTTGTTTGAGATGAAAAAGTTGGGAACAATGGGCTCATTGGAATGTTTGGTCTTCCAAGATTTGGTGAGGCCCAGTACTGTTGTTGTTGGTTTACAGCAACTTGTGGAACGGGCTGATACTGTACCGCAGAAGGTGGAAATCTTTGGTACGAAGTGTTGCCTTGAGTTGGCACGTTCCAAGTTGGTGGGTTTGCTTGTGGACCTTGTCTATCATGACTTTGTAGTGGCGAATTTAGTGTGGCATATAATTCTTCGTCAGTAAGTGGTGGATCAATTGGATCAGTATTCAGGGGTGGGTTTGATGTAGGATTGGGATTTGAATCATTATTTGGGCCGTCTCTGACAGGCATCTTGCGTCGACATTTGCGAAGGCAACGCCCGTGCTTGTCCCTCATTCTTTCGGCAGTTCTGTTTGTCGTGCCGAATACCTCTTCGTCAGTTACCCCTCCACTTGTGCCATAGGTCTTGAAGATAGAGGATGCTGTAACTGGTTCAGTGATCAGCTTTGACGTTCCATCGAAAGTGTCAACGTTGGCCTCGTGAAGGATCCTCATAATCAAGACTCCGTAGCCGAGGAATTCCTTCTTTAAAGGGTTTTGAATCACCCTCAACATTTGTTGGATGATGATGTGTGGTAGAGAGACTTTTATGTTCTTCTCTATGCAATACAGCACAAGGAGTTGGGCCCTTGACATAGTGCCCCTAGTACCCCTTTCTGGCAAGATGTTGCCGTATACAATCTTTCCGAGGCCGACAAGAGATGGCTTAAGATGATTGTTTGGGAGGTTGGTGTATGTTGATTGAGTGTATGGCTCTTTGGCGACGAAATTAAACAGTTGTGCATTAGATTCGGCGATCGCTGCAACTGCCTGGGGATCATGTGGATCAATAATTATTGCCTCAATCGGAATCTCTAAAAGTCGAGCAATAATCTCGATGTTGATAGGAATTGTTGTTCCCATGATTGTTGTCTCTAAGTGAGGGCTGATCTCATCTCCGTGAAGTCCCACGTGATTCATGGCTTCATAGAAGGATCGAACCAAGTTGTAAGAGACTTGACCCTCGACTTTGGTTATATTTAACCAATCCAGTGCTGCGAGTTTGTCATGAAGGATTGGACGGAGGCGGAGATCGCCATTGTCGATGCTCCTCATAGTCACAACCTCTCGTTTGGACAATTCCGTTAGTCTAGTGGGAATTGGTTCCCTGCTAGTAGAAGATGTTCCCTCCCTTGAGGTCATTCTTTTGCTGAAAGGAAAATAAATTTGTGTGAAAGACACAAAATATATTCCTAATATTTTTAAGATTTATGCTTTGTCTGCTAGACATTTGTTTCGCGTGTTCTGTTGATGTTTATGCCAGCATGAGATTTTCTTCATTAGTGATTTGATGCATATATGTCGTATTCACTTATGAATGTATAGACATATTTCATCATAACTATATATAGTGTCCAAAAATCAACTATTTGGACTGTGTATATATGTCATATTCACATATGAATGTATAGACATATTTAATTATTTTAAGATTTATGTCTTGTCTGCTAGACATTATTTTCGAGTTTTCTGTTGATGTTTATACCATCATGAAATTTTCTTTCATTAGTGATTAGATGTATATATGTCGTATTCACATGTATAGACATATCGACTCATAACTATATAGTTTTTAAAAATCAACTATTTAAAATGTATATATATGTCATATTCACATATGAAGGTATAGACATAGTTAATCATAATTATATATATAGTTTTCATAACACAACTATATATATTGGAAATTGAGACTATATAAAAATCATATATAGTTATTTTTAATCCTAACTATATATGGAAGTCATATATATATAGTTTTAGAAATTTCAAATAGTAATTTTTTTTTTTTTTTTTTTTTTCGAATATTTGAATAAATTTTTTTTTTCGAAAAATAATTTTTTTTTTTTTTTTCCGAATATTCGAATAAATATTTTTCAAATAGTAATATTTTTTTCGAATATTCGAATAAATATTTTTCGAAAAATAAATTTTTTTTTTTTTTTTTTGAATAAATAATTTTCGAAAAATAAAAATTTTTCGAAATTTTTTAATTTTTTTTTTTTTTAATAAATAATTTTCGAAAAATAAAATTTTTTTTGAATTTTTTTTTTTTTTTTTTTTAATAAATAATTTTCAAAAAATAAAAATTTTTTAAATTTTTTTTTTTTTTTTTTTTTTTTTTTAATACGTACCTCATATACACTAATGTATATAGATACATATATTCAATAATAACTACACATATAGTTTCTAATAAATTATTACTATATGTATTTTTAAATCAACTATAGTTTCTTTCCCTAATTTGGTGGACTTGGGCGGGCCGTGGACCGTACTCTCTGATACCATTAAATGTCACACCCCGCCCGGACGCGCCTAAACCGGCGGTACACTCACGGACGGGGCGTGCATTTGGAACAATCATAATGGTAATAACAGAGTGCGCAGCGGAAATACAATACACAGTACAAATCTGATTTCATATAATTCAGAATACTTTTGTACATAAAATGGTCAAGGGAACATACTCCCAAAATCCCCAATGATTCATACAAAGGGTACAAAATGTGGGCCCCATAACCTGCACCCAGTCCACCCTAATTTCCTGTGAAAGAGTTGATAATATTGGAGTGAGCTTAACGCGCTCAGTGGGTAAATAGTGCATGAGTATAACAATTAATAAAGCCTACTTCAATATCAAATATCTTAAATACACATGTAAGCATCATAATCAATCAATATGCATGTATGCATGACACCGTCACGTACTAATGGTTTGATGAGCGTACATCGCCTGAGTTCACGTACTGGTGTCCTTCCCCGGGCGAAGCCAGGTTCTCACTGTACGTCCCTCCTCAGGAACAATGCTCTGGATTCACGTACTGATGTCCCTCCCCGGCGTAGCCAGGTTCACATGTACGTCCCTCTCCAGAGAAATAATATGAATAGTGAGCAATGCTTCTAACTATTCTATGAGTCATAAACCATATACGTCCCTAGGTGGTGATATGTATGATGCCAATGCATGAACTAGTCTAGTCTACTGGTCTGGTCTTTTCTTGACATTTAGACTGACTTTGGCATCGTCTAGTGATCCTTATTAGGGTCGGTATCACGACGTGCAAGGTTAGGACATTCAGGTCATAAACATTATTGATATAATGCAGTGTAAATGAATAGTAGACATAATAATAATTGAATGTAAACTTTAATAAAAGTTATGAAACACGCAAACCTATGTTTCGTTCCCCACATTCAGATCTGGTGCTTTTCTCCGGACAGAACTTCGTTGCACCGCTTTCAAATCTGGCGCTTTCCTCCGGACAGAACTTTGTTGCACCGCACCGAGAGTCTCGATTAGAGAGTCTCAAAAACTAAAAACTTAGAAGGCGTGGAAAGGAGAAGAAAATCCCAAGAGAAGGTGATTTTGGTTTGGTGTGAGAAATGAGAATGAGGAGGTTTCTTATATAGAGATTTTGTGCGCCTGAACGTTCTGGCAGGCGCCTGAACGTTCTGGCAGGCGCCTGAACGTTCTGGCATGGCGCCTGAACGTTCTGGCAGGCGCCTGAACGTTCTGGCATGGCGCCTGAACGTTCTGGCAGGCGCCTGAACGTTCTGGCAGGCGCCTGAACGTTCTGGCATGCCGCCTGAACGTTCTGGCAGGCGCCTGAACGTTCTGGCAGGCGCCTAAACGTTCTGGCATGCGCCTGAACGTTCGGGCGTTGCCCAAATAGTAAAAATTTCAAATAGTAATTTTTTTTTTTTTTTTTTTTTTTTTGTGATATACAGGGTATTACAACGTATATATGTATATATGTATATATGTGTGTGTTTGTGTCACAACACTGCTTGGTCCATTCATAAAGCCTAAAGTGCTTGCAACCAAATGAGTTGGCCATCTCCAAAGCAACAAAGAATTCTAAGGATAAGAGAGTTGTGGTTGATTATGTCACCATTCTAATGCTGGATGGACTCCAACTTCTCTGCTACAATAAAAAACGAAAGCCTGGTTTTTTTTCATTTGTTACATTGAAAATGATGTTTGTTCGCAAATATGTTTCCCGGGGCATGATTTTGACGACTTAAGATATGAGTGACTATATGCTAGTTATGGAAGTGAATGTATCTTAGAGTGAACATAGTTAATAAGTTTATAATTTAATGGGTTTGTGAATGTATTTAAGAGTCAATGTATTCATATATGTATCTAGGAGGGTGTAGTTCATAAACTTAGTGATTTATGTATGCCAAGGTTCAAGTATTGATCATGTATGTATTTATTATATATGCCTAAGTTGAGTCTTATAAATACTCTATTTATCTTTCATTTTTAAAGTGTGAGTTTGAGTTCTGCTTCTTTGATTTTTTTTTAGTTTTGTGTTTGTTTATGCACACTATGTTTCTAACTAGGGGTGTCAATGGTTTGGCCAAAACTGTAAAACCGAACCGAACTAATTCGAACCGAACTAATCAAGGTTAAAATCATATTTTAAATAAATATTATCATTTTATATTTTAAATAAATATTATTATAAGCCAAATGTTTAAACCGATTAACCCCAACTAAACCAAACCGACTTTGATCGGTTCGGTTCTATTTTATTTAGTTAAGTGATCGGTTCGATTTCGGTTTAAGCACTAATCATCCCAAACCGAGCCAATAATACCCCTATTTCCAACATATATTAATTCCATCTATGTTCACAATAATTTGAATATTTATGTACTCGTTTAATCTCAAGTCAAGATAAAAGAGGAGAGCCAAATTAACTAATTGATAGCTAATGTAATTATAGATCAAATATGATATAATTTTATAAAACCAAATTATGCAAAAGGTCACGATATCTCAATTCTAAATGTCCATTGGATCCTTAATATGGTAAAGTGGAAGAAATAAATTTATGCAAATTCTTATAGTTAGGAAAACAAATTTAGCTAGGGTGGGTGGAGTTAAGTTGAGATATTTATAATTCAAAACTCAATATTAATATACTGGTTTATTTATTTATTTGTATTGATCGTTTGTTAAAATGTGGAGTTAATGGGTTGGGAAAGTTTTGTTCGTGTGGTAAATGCAACCATGTTTTGGTTATGAAACAGCACGGTACACGTGAAGCAAATTCAAAAGCCTGATGTGACATGAGTCCTTGTTATGCACACCTGTCGTACGATGGATCCCACTTATGTAAGTAGTACTTTATGTTATTTGCTCTATTTGTTTATTTATTCCTTCGTTGCACAATTAATTAAGGACAGGTAAATGCTGAGATGGAACTCAATTTAGGTGGAGGTGAGAGGAGGTGATATAAATTTATTATTTTTTTAAAGTTAGTTATTTTTTTTTCTAAAAACCTAAGTATTAATGAGAATAAAATTTTAATTTATATTTTATATAATAAATTTATTTATGTTAGATGTAAGACTATTATTTTGATTCGTACATACCTAATAAATTAAATATAAAACATAGAAAAATATGTTTACATTTTTTTAAAAAAGAGGTTAACTTTGAAAAAACAAATTTATGTGTCATTTGCACATATTAAAATCTTAAAACTTAAAAAGAGTGGAGTTAAGTTTCACTAGAAAATCTTTCTAACATTTTTCATAATTTAATTAAACTTGTATGATATAAACATGATCTCATATAATTGGTAATAAAAGAAAGAAAAAAAAAAGCTTGAAACACGTGGAGAAACTAAGGGTGTGTTTGATTTATAATTTAGATATAATTTTTTATATTAAAAAATAAAAATTTTAAAATATGAAAAATATATTTGATAAATTAAAATCTGAAAATAATTTTTTTAAAATTTACAAAAAAAAATATATTATTTTTAAAGAAACAACAAAATATTATTTTTTAAATTTTTGCTTTTTTAGTTGCATTCTAGTAATCCAACCTATGCATCTCTCTATCGTCGGATCATAAGGGGAAATGGATGACACAAAACATCTTAAATGCAATTTGAGTTTTGCTTGATGGTTGGGGGTTGGGGTTCCTTCTCCCATTGCAATAACACCATTTTTCCATGTTAGTTTAGTTAGTACTCATAAAGCAAAGCGGAAGTGAAGAAGACAAAGCAAAAAGAAAAGGCAAAGCAAATCTGTGATCTCTTGAGTCGACAAGCAATTGCCCTTTTGAGTGTTTGACCGCCGACACGTCTTGTCTTCTTTCTCTGCTCTCTGCAGCCAATCAAAGTAAAACCCCACCTGCCTTACCTTTAATTAATATAAAAATAAAATAAAATAACACAAATGTTTACAAGTTACTCTGTCTCTCTCATCCGACATTGTATTTAAGGGTGTAACAGGTTCAATCTAACCAAAACTATTTTGAATTAGGTTATTAGGTTGAGTTGGTGATTCCAGTTAAAATTTTTAAAATAGATTAAATTGTATTTATAAATTTCACTTATAAATTTTATATTAAAAAACATCAAATGTGTAATATTTTAATCAAATACAACTATATCAACATGTATAAATAATAATAATTTTAAATAAACATAAATATTAAAATATTTTAAATAAATTACAATCATTAACTAATATATCACAATATGACAAATATAAATTGAAAAGAGTTTCATCAAAAAAGTTTTAAATTTTTTTTATTATAACCATAAATATAAATTTAAAATAGTTCAAAGTAGTATTGAGTTGTTAATAACGCAAAATATTAATGAGTTTGAGTCACTTCCAAACTTTAATCTTGATATAAAATAAGTATTATTAATTAATTCAAATTGAGTTGGATTGAGTCAGTTTTTTAAACTTTTAATCTGTGAATTAATTTAAATTAGTTCGAGTTGAAATTTTTTAACCTAATTCAATCAAAACACCTAGCCAACCTAACATAATTCATCGGGTTTAGTTCGACTCGGTCGAATTGATCAGGTTGATCGACTTAGCTTACACCCCTAATTGTTCTGAGCGTAGCAGGCTAGCAGCCTAAAGGTTTTTATCCTTGCCACAGATTTAATTAATTTAACCGAGGATATACATGTGCAGTATAATAATTTAATTAAAATTTTATTATTGTAAGACAAAAAGAAGGATTTCATTATTTTATTTTATTTCTAGAATTATATTTTCATTAAAAATTTAGTTAGAATTTGAGTATGATCAAGAGTCCTGATTAGTGTTAGTTTAAATGTTATATTTGATTATAAATATTTTAAGATGCAATTGAAAAAATACTATTATTGATTATTAATTACTAATTTCCTCTTTATTTCTCTTTCGCCTCTTTCAGTATTGTACCATCATTAGTATCAAACCTTTTCTTCCATTGCTCTTTTGCTTCCTCTTCCCCTCGTCTCTGTATTGTACCATCATTAATTAATAAAAAATTTTATGGGTTGAATTGAGTTAGGTTTATATGAATTTAAACATTTGTAATTCGATTAGTTTAGTTTTGAGTGGAGGTTTCATAAAAAGTAAAATGATTTGCAAACAAATTTGGGGCACTGACTATTGATACTATGCTCCCCCAAGTTGTGGATGGATCATCTCAAATAGCACAATTTTCATGTGGTACTCAAAATGTATTTCTCAAATGGGTCTTTTATAGCACCACTCTTATAAAAATGGTTGAACTAATCTGAACTAATTCGAAGTAATTAAAAATAATAGTTATTTTAAAATTAATAAATTGATTATATAATGTATAAAAAGGTCTAATAAGTTAGGTTGAGTTAACTTTTTTTTGTTGAACTCGACTTAATTAAGTTGGGTTGGTATTTGATTAAAATTTGAATTAAACCCCCAATTGGAAAATATCCTTATCAGAAATTGTGCCTAGGGGTGTATATGAGTTGGATCGATTTAGAGTCAAAACCTAACTCAATTCAACTACTTCGAGTTAGTAAATTTGAAACTCAATTCAATCTAATCTATTCTCCAACCCAACCTCACCCAAATAGTCTAGATTCAATTTTGATTGGGTCGGTAGATCAGATTGGACTTAAACTTAATTTTAATAACTTTGAACAATAATTCACTAAATAATTGCTACAAAACAAATAATAACCAAAATACAAATTACACACAAAGTTTAAATTTTAAAATTTAATTCTATATACGTATATTTTTTGGACGACGTAGCTATCTTGATATTCAAGCTTAAGTTAATTCTTTTACTACTTTTTTTTAATACTCATACAACAATAAGTTCTCTTATTATTTTTAATTAAGATGATTGCACTAAAAAAAAAGAAAAAGAAAAAAGGTGTAAATACTAATAAAATAAAGGTGAAATCTAATAAAACAAATAATGTTTGAGATTAATACTAAGGTTCGGTTCGAGTTAGGTTACTAGAATTTTTATGAGTTCAACTAGTGACCTAACCCAAATCAATTAGATTGAATATTTTAGAACTCGACTCAATCCAAATAACATATTCAATCCAAAAGATTCGACTGGATCAAGTTAATGAACACCTTCTGTGTATGTAGTGTCAGTGTCAATCCCTGTAAACACTGCCCATTTTATTTTATGCCCCGGGAACGGGAAGGTGAAAGAAGGGTCCCGTTTTCAAAGAGAAAAAAGATGGGTCCCAATGCTTTCCACTCGCTTATTTTATTTTATTTTATTTTATTTTTTTATGCATTTATAATAAAATATAATAAAAATGAAAAATATAAATTAAATGTTATTAGACTTTGAAAACATATGTATTGGGAATTATCAAGTCAAACGTGTAACGAATGGTTTGAGAAAATTCAAATGTGATACTTGAATGATGCTATAAATCCATGTATTTGAAAACTAAAAAAAAAATATACATAAAAGAAAAAGAAAAAAAAAAGATAAGAGTTTGTTCTTCTAGGAAACCAAAACCTCTCAATATATCTGAGGGAGCTTAGCCTCACAATGAATCAAATTAAAGACTTTATGAATCATTTTTTCTTCATTTTTATTTATTTTCTTTTCTAAATAAAAGAATATTGCAACACCTAAAATCCTATAATTATGTACACGAACAACCCATGTTTATAAAATAGTTATAGTAGACACAAAGTATATATAATAATATCTTTACTTATTCATAATACATGAAAAAATTGGAAATAATAACATATGATAGTTATAAAATGATTGTAGATTATATAAGTTGGAGTAAATGTTAAGCTAGAGGTTTGGAGAAAGACTGTAAAATTTAAAAGGTTCAAGAATATTAGTAGACTAAAACTGAATATATTAAATATAATTTTTGTAAAACTAAAAATATAGATAAGTGGGGATAAGGTTTATAGAGGATTCATTCTACTTGATGGATATTGGGGGATTTTGGTTGATGGGCATGAAGAGACAATTGAGAAGAAGAACCACCCAGGATTGAGTGATCATAGATGGCCATTTGTAACCCATTTTGTGGGTTGTAGTAAACCATGTGGTAAATACGGTGATTATCCTGTAGAGTAGAGAGATGCTTGAAACAGATGGGCATGGGTTTCAATTTTGGAGACAACCTGATTCTCCAGATGTATAGCTAGTAGAAGGGTTATGAGGACTAGGAGTGAGAGAAGCAATCCTTTGGAAGTCAGAGATGAACTTGGTTTTTTCTGCTTGCAAGAGATGCTTCCATGTGTGGTCCTAGTATGTTTTTTATTTTGGTGAAAACTGGGAGTTTAAGCTCATAGATTTGATGTTGGATTGTTGACATTTGGCAGAAGGTATTGGCAATGAAAAATCATGGGATGTAAGCCATTAAAGTTTTCAGTGTGTTCAGCCAAGTCTTGATTCATATCAAAATGGAGGGAAAGTAGTTCTTTCTGTTCTTAAGATCAACTAAAAACAGTTACAGATGATGGACTGACTATATAAAGAAGAGATCCACCAATCACCAAGTAACAGCTGTCAACAGCTTTAACAAATTATAACAGAAAGAAACCAGTCGACTGGTTTGTCGCTGCTCCACATTACTATCTCTCACAGTATGCAGCCTTACCCTTGATTATGAGAGGCTGTTTTCACCTGCCTCACACAATCTTACTTAAAATTATAAACTTTGAAAACCTTCACCTGGATAATAATGAACAATTCATTTTTAAGATGATGGAAGAATATAAATTTACACTAAAAAAATGAGCATTTCACTGCATGATTGTTTGCATTAATAATCAATTATTAATACCATTTAGAAAAATTCAACGGCAAACACTAAACTATAACAAGCAAAGGCCATCATCGGGTGCTCAAATATGCATGTACATAAGTTTTGTGCATAGAACATTGCAAAGCATCAGCATGTCTGACTTGTACACATTAGTTTTGTGCATAGAACATTCATAACTGACATTCCCCAAGACCTCAGCAGCCAAAGAATTTTGTTGGGATATAGATATGCTTACTAAATGAGCAATACAACCAATCTTCTTCAACAATCACATCTATGTCTTCTATCAATGTTTTCAGAGCAGTACGTGCTCTTGAGCAGTATTTGATGTCAGATACACAACACCACCTCAGAAGTGAGACAAGAATACTTAACATTAACATTTTGAGTCCAAGCAATCCAATTTGAAAGAAAAAATATTCAACTATAGGTAAGGGAGGACCATCTAATATTTTTCAGATTGGCCCTTGTAATTCACCGATCATAAATTCTCAAGGTCTCCAATACGAATGGTCAAAGAAACAGCAAACTATATATATATATATATAGGGGCATGATGGGAGTAGAAAATTTCTTAAGAGCAAATTTGTTAAGGGCATTCTTACTTTTGTGGACAGAGCTTCCGCAGTGTAACAGAAGTCCTCTTTTGTCGACAAAGTTCTTGTCCTTCCCACACCTGAAACCCTGGTTCACGGTTAATCTCATGCTTCCATGCATAGCGGGCTTCTCCATACATGAGAATTAGGGATCCTGGGTTCAACAAAACAGGGATCTTGATTGAAGCCGGATCTTTCTTATTTCCTACATCTTTGACAGTTTTGCTTTCGACTTGTGAGAAGTGCATCACGCATGTGGATTCTAGTGAGACAATGGGGATCCCATCCTCAAAGCGCATAAGATCCACGTGAGCACAAATTCCCTACAAATGATTGAAAAAAAAATGCAACATTGACTCACAGCTATATGATTTAAAAAACACGAAAAAATTAAAGTGCATAGACTTTGAGTCCAAAACTACCATCTGTTGGCACAGTTAATAACACAAGATTCTCTTTGGTGGTTTGGAAAAGGCAGAAAATTGACAATTGGCACATGAACACCACCCAAGCTTGAAGAGTTTGATAATATCCATAAAAATCATAGCACAATACCAACTTTCAAGAACTCCTACGATAAGCATGAAACATTTCTAAACATTCAACGGTAACAAGAGAATAATATAAAAAACCTGAACAAAATCCATAGCTTGCAAAAGAACTCAGAAAAGAGTGAATAAGCAAAGTAAATTATAGAGCATTCAACAAATTAAATTTAGAACACATGCCATCTGATCATTGTGTGTTGTTCAAAATATGACACAACAGCAAATACATGTAATGCCGCACCTCACCTGGTTGGTAAACATGAGCAATTAGTTGATCAAAAAGTGGTTCTCTCCATAGCAAATTTGATGGCAACGGACATGATTCTTCATCATTCAGGTCCCAACTCTCCAAATCACCACATTCAGAAACATACCTACTAAAGTATGCTGCTTGACGAATGGAGCTAGAAAGTTTGACGGCCCATGCTGGAAGATCTCCAAATCTGTGAGCCTGCAACAGAAGAAAACAGAAATAAGTATAGTTTAAAAAGATGCAGAGAATACATTTGTCAGCAATGCTACCAAAAGCTGAAATGGCAGGCACACTGATTTAAATCAGTAATTGCATTTGCAAACTCCACTAATCACAAGTGGCAATGGTGATCATGAACATGAAAAATAGCAAATCAGAAATATGTATCTTTTCTAAGAACTCAATATAGGTTTAGAATAAAAAGACTACCTGATTGTGAAAGCCATCAACAAACCATCCTTCTGCAACAAAATATGATGGAGCTTAGCATTGCAAACTACATGATAGTATTACAAACTACATGATAAGTCAAAGAGAATTAAATGATTCAAAATTAGATATGTTTCAGTTGACAGTAGTAATTGAATGCATCCAACATTGGCTTTATGAGTGTGCAATGAACTATGGAAAACACAAAAAAAAAGGAAGGCACGTAGCATCTCTCCAAAAATTTCCAGATCTCTCATTTTGAAGGCACATAATATGGTGGGATGGCAAATTGGTATTGCCAATACATGAACAAAAATACAAGCATAAATAATGATGACAATGGAACTGCTTGTAATGCCTCATACCAAATGTTGGAGATGACAACAACAATCCTAACCTAATCCTTTTTTCTTTGATTACTTGCATCAAAATTTATTATAATTTGCACTTTGGCAAAGTCCCACTAACCAAAAAGTTTATATGTAAAACTAATGCCAACAAGGAGTTGGCCTAGTGGTTGTGGGGTGGCTTGGGGAATCGGAAGTACCCAGGTTTGAAACTCACCACTAGTTAGATAGGGGAATAGTCGCGTATCTAACTTAACATGAATGCTACCATTGTTTCTTCTTAAATTTTTTTTTTGTGTAAAACTAATTATTTACTAAGTGGGTTTATATTTGCAATTCTTAGGTATTGCCCAGGCACTGCCTTGTTAAGATGAGGCCAATCGCCTAGGAACCAGCGTCAAGAGCATATAATAAAGACTTTAGGACTTGGCTTCCCAGTCCTCTAGAAGTTGTTGCAAGCCCACAAAAAAGCATTCATATTTTTCATTATGGTAGGTCCCCAAAGTCTTGCCTATACAATCTTTCTTAATATGCCTCGATAGCCTGCCATTACCTTATAAGCCTCCGCCAACTCCTGATGTGCCTCTTGCATCACATCAGAAGTCAAATACACACACGGAGATCACTTTTAACAACTTAACATATTGGTTCTATTCAATATCTCTGCTGGACAATATTATGTATGACACGTGGGATCATGGTAAAAGCTACTGCAATAAATATGGGGAAGAAATTAGAGGATCTCTATTTGGGTAAAAATCTTGCAAATCAACTAATCTTGAAGCAACAAGTATTCTCGTTCAACATAAAAGAAGTATGAATTAATATGATCACCATGAATTTTATAAGATTCTTTCTAACTTATCGAATATGGGTTGAAAAGTAAGCAATTAGAATGATACTATTTCTCGATAACTTTGGTTCATTCTACTTCAACACAATTATTTAATACCATGCTCCATGGAAGAGATAGAATTGCATGAAAAAAAGGGCAACCTAGTGCATGCCTGCCTATACAATATCCTGTGAATGGTCAAACAAAATTAGGTCTATTGTATGCAACCTAACCTTGCATTGCAAGAGGTTGTTTCTATGACTCAAACCCATGATCACTTGGTCACACGGCAACAACTCTTACCATTGTGCCAAGGCTCCATAAGAACAAGTGAAAACTACATTATTTGCCAATAAGAAGATTGATGGATAAGGTACACAAAAAAGTTTGATCAATAGGAAATTGTCCTTCAAGAGAGAAGTAGCCCTAAATTAAAGTAGATGGCACACACTTGAAGAAAAGGTGGAGATTTCAAAAATTGGTTGCAATTTATAGAGCATCAATTGTTCGAAAAAGAAAAAGACCAAGTCCAATACAAACCCGAGCTTGAGGTGAATTCCATACCATAGTAAATTAGTAATATTTAAGGTGAAGTTTGATGAGTAATTTAGGGGGTATGCACAAAACCCAATAACCCACCAAACTTGACCGAGGTAAAATAATTATAGGTTGAGTTGGGTCTTGACCCATCCAATGGTCGAATGGGTCCTAAATTATGATACCCAATAGGTTCAATTATAATTTTAGAACCCAACTATAAAGCTAACAAGAAGTTTGTGCAGTTGGTAAGAAGGTGGCTTTGGAACCCAGGTTCAACTTTTACCACTACCTTACCCTAGGGGTGAGAGGGATTAAAGGGTCATGAACGGGCCTAATACCTCCCGGAGAGTGTGACATGGTAATGAAACTGGTTATACAACTAACTACTAACTACTAACATTGTTTCTTCTCCTAAAAAAAATAAAATAAAAATAAAAATAAAAATAAAAAACCTAACTAATTAACAAATTATTCAATCACCTAATTTTCTCAAATCAATAAGAAAAAAAGGTGGCCATCTTTCTCATATTCTATGATTTCCCTCACCATTATTCATGGTCGCCTCATTCACGGAACAAATTAATTTTACAAATCAACAACAAAAAAAAAAAACAAAACAGTAGTGAAATAAATAGAGTGGCATTGAATCCCTATGCGAACACACCAATTCCTATCAAATCTATGCAATTCGTTTGCTTCCACTAACGAGTTTCACTAAATATTGATGAAATGAATACCGTTTTCAATGGATCGAAGTAACGAATCTTGCTGCTCCGCAGATAGGAAATCTCGGCACAGCCATAATCCTTTGATCTCTCTGATTCTTTCCCATATATGATCCTCTATCTCAGATGGATCTCCGGCGTTGAACCTCGCCGGCGCCGGCTTCTGTTGATCATCTTCATCGTCTTCTTCTTCTTCTTCTTCGCTATCCGATGATTCCCCAAACACGTCTCGAACTACTCGCTTCTGCTCTTCTTCGGCCATACGCTTCCAAAAAAATAGAAAAGGGGTCGAATATGAGGCTCCATTCTTTAAGATTTAAAATATCAATTTCTAACAAGGTGTAAAGTTGCCAACCAACGCGCTGTCGAGGGTTCGAGCTGATGAGGCTGGGCAATGGGTCCCTCCCATCGTTGCCATCCGTGTCCCACTCACGGTAGCGCAGAGGGATTTCTAGCTCCTTAGGGTTTTTGACCTAATTATCCTTAGAAAATAATTTTTTTTTATAAATGACATCAAAATATAAATATTGACTCTTTTACCTTACTTTCATTATTTAACGCTCAATTAGGTGGGGAGCTGGAGATGTAATTTTTTTTTACAGGGAAGGCGTTTTTTCAAAAGACGTCTTTCCTTTAAATTTCTTTTTTTAAGGGAAGGAAAGACATTTTTTTTAAAAGACGCCTTCCCTTTTAATTTTTTTTTAAAGGAAGGCGTCTTTTAGAAAGACGTCTTCCTTAACGCTACTTATACGCAGACCCCACCATCTCTGACCCCACACACACTCATGCCTTCTCTCTGAAAGTCATCGAAGACCCCACCGTCGCCGTTGCTGTTGCTGTTGCCATTGCCGTCGCCGTCTCCGTCGTCGGAAGCGTCTCGCTCTTTTCTTACGAGCAACGCCATTTTGTCTCTCGTTGCTCATGCTCTTCCTCCTTGTCAACACCATTCCCTCTCGCTCTCTGTAACTCCTTCCTCCGTGCCGTCGCCGTCGTCGGAAACACTGGTCTCGCCTTCCTCGCTGTGTCGGCGCTCTTGCTGTCTCCTTCGAGCGACTGCTCGTGCTCTCCCTCTCTCTCGACGCTATTCCCTCTCTCTCTTTGCAACTCCTTCCTCCATCGCCGTCATCGTTGTCGGAAGTCTTCCTCACTGTGTCGACCCTTTCGCTTTCTTCTTGCGAGCGACGCCATTCCCTAACTTTTTATAACACTTCCATCAAATTATTTTATTAGATTGGGTAGTTTTTTTATTATATATTTTATGGTTTTTATAACTTATGAAAAATATTTATGTTTTGATGAGTTGTATAGATTATTTGGATCAAAAGACTAATTTAATTTTATTTCCGACTTATATTGTAGACATTTGGTGTCGACGTCAAAGTAGGCAGCATTGCGAAGACCTCTCCAGTGAGAATCAGGTATATAATAATTTGATTTGTTATTTAGATTATTTTATTAGCAATTAGTCACGTTAAAAATAAGTTTTGCGCTAATTTTATCAAAACATAAAAATAAATTTTAAATCATGAAGTTAAATTGTTCAAATACCTCGAGAGAGATGTTTTTAAATTGAATATTAATTTTTATAATAGTTTTTTTTGGTTTTGCTTTAAATTTTTATTTGTGTAAAATATAAATATTATAGTGCAATTTTCTTGGTTTTGCTTTATATACCCCAAATGGATTTAATTAAAACAAAACTTGATGAGTTCAATTAAAAAAATTGTGCATCATAATCAACAAATTCGTGTTATTAAATCAGTATAGAGAGTATCAGGAGAAAATTTTCATTTAGTGTTATTAAATCAAAATCATAGAATGGTTTCACAAAGGAAACTATTAGAAATAAATTATATCATAGATTTAATAACACTTCAGGGAAAATGAAATATGCAAAGACTCAAGAATCAAATGATGCCTAGTAGATCAACAATGTATATAGATGTCCAATTGAGAGAGCTAAAACTATGCCACCAAAAAATCAATACTAGGAGATCAAAATATCAAAAACTTCAACCCAATGTTATAAAATACCACGTAAAAAAAAGAAAAAGAGATTTGCAAGTCTAAAGATACTTAAATTATCAGTTACAGCTCCAAACAGAAATAAAATAAACAATCAACCGAATTGCTCAACTCAGAAGTCACGAATTTTATCATTTTCAATATTATCTCTCTTTGAGCTTCTCTTCAAAAAGTTGTCAATTTTTCTGTGGTTGCTGTTGTTATAAATAAATATTCTTTTGTTAATTTCCAGTTGTTAATATCATTACATTAATGAAAAGATAACATTTATATATAATCAACAAAGTCTATTTAAAGAAGCCACTGGCTTGAATTTGGACTTATATAATTAATTGTGGCACTTTTTTTTTTTGTTTCAGAAAAGATTTTGCCTCATTGACTAATTCGCCTTAAGTGGTCCGTGATTATACTGTTCAATCTTCGGAAAGGTCAAATGTTAATTACATTTCCTTTTAATTATTACTTTGTTGAAATCATAGGCTTTTATTTCATATTTTGTTTGAAGGAATGACGATTGTATTTTGCTTATTATGTCCAGATGACAGATAGGTTTGTTTCTATAATATGCTACAGTGGTGGTTCTGTAGTACATGGTTCGCAAGGTGCATCATACGATAGACCGCCAGTCGGGCTTCTAAGAGCCCGATTAGGCATTGGTCTTGAAGAATTTGAAGGGGTTATTCAAGGTGCACTAGGGATTTCAACGTGTGCAACGATCAATATCACCTATAAATATCCTTTGTTATTTGGCGATAAGGATTTCAATTATACAATGGTTCCGATTAGCACTGAGCAAGGGCTAAGGGATATTTTTTTCATGTTGCAAGAGCTCCACCTCCTAATAATATGGAGGTGTATGTAGAAGTTGTTGGTGGAAATCCAACCCAAGGTCGTCAAACAGGTCGTCGCTGAAGCCATAGATCAATGGAGAACATTGGTCCGAGTACAACTTCACCTATTGATGCTACAATCGATCACGACCAATGATTCTGAAGATGCCAGCCCTTCCAGTATACATTTGTCTGATGATGAATTCAATTATGAAGACGACAATATCCACCTCAACGAAGACAATGATGAAAACAGTGATGACGATGATGGACATGAGATGTCTAATTTTGTTGATATGCGTGGTACTTTGTTGAGAGTAATTGAAAATGATGGGTCTATATATGCATCGCCACTACGAGAAGATGGCAATGGCATAAGCATTGAAGAAACAGAGTTACAAGACACTGAGTTGCATAGTATGAGTGATACACCACAACCTACCATAACAAGTTTTGAGGCTCCATCACCGAATTTCATGGAACTTAATTATGAAGCTATGACCCCATTATCAGACAACCATGATAACATATCTATGGGGTGGAACGAGTCCCAAGATCTTTGCAAATAACTCATATTTCCCTCAAAGGAAGTGTAACACCCCGATTTTCAAAACTATTTTTTTTTATAAAATAATGAATATTTTAATTTTATATAAAATATCACTGAAAATCGAGACGTTACTCGTATCCGTCTATCTTAACCCATAACCATTTTATAAATAATAAAATTTGCAAAACTATAAGTTTATATTCTTCAAACCAACTTACTGATTAAGATAAACGAATACCTTTAATTCTTCATACAATCATTATCTTCATACGATGGTTATGGTACTTGCCCTTGCCCATCCATTATGGATACAACATTAAAATACAATCATCAAATATAATTAATGAATTCTATTCCAAGGCATTCACACGTGAGTTAAATCACAGGGTCTTTACTGACCATAATAATATTCATTGAATTTCAATTATCAATACAATTCGTTTGAATAATAAACCTTTAAAAATTAAATGAAAATATTCAGTCCCACAATACTAATTAATTAACCCACCCCTACTACTCTGCACTATGTCACAAACTCGCAATTTTATTCTCCTAAGCACCTGCATATAAAAAATAGGGGTGAGCTTGAAAGCCCAGTGGGTCATCTAAACAATTCACAATATTTTATTGTGATACATACACAAGAACATTACAAACAAGTTTCACACATTAATCGTTGCAACATTAGATTGTTTGAGTCGATAATTTCATCACGTTCCAAATCACGTACCGTTAGAAAACCAAACTCAGGGTGGCACAGCCCAAAAATTAGAACATTGGCGATATTCCTTAGAATAACTGCCCCATATGTGTGATTCTTATCTTAATCGTGTTCTTTAGTGATGTCACATCATGCGTACGGTATAAGCACGATATTAAGCGCATTCATAAAATATATTCAACTCCACTACACATGGTATCATGCCACAAAATCAATTATAATAATGTTCACGCATTCACTATGCCAATATTCCAAATCATACATTTCATTATCAAGCATTATAATTTATAATTTTTTTTTTTTCTGAAAGGTAAAGAGGGGGAACACCCAGCAAGAACAACTAGCACACTACATCTTGAACTCTCCTAGGCCAAGAAACCCAAGCTGCATCTTCCCTCAAAATATTGAATAACCCACGGGGAGGGGAAGACAGGATACACACTCCCCGATTGAACTTCAAAGCCTCAGTAGCCAAATAGTCTGCTGCTCTATTACCTTCTCTGTAAATGTGCTCAACTTGAACTATCCAATCTCTCTGAAGGAGTCTTCTACACTCATTTACCAAGTTGGAAAGGCTAAGCTGCGGCATACTGTTGCCTTTTAACCAGCCAGCCACCATAGCCGAATCTGTTTCGAAAACTATAGAACGATGGCCCTCCTCCCAAGCAAGACGTAAGCCATGAACAACAGCCCATAATTCAGCTTCAGTTGCAGTACAAGAACCAATATTAGCCACAAACCCCCTCAACCACATACCACGATAGTCACGGAGAAGACCGCCACCCCCTGCTCGCGATGAAGCATTCTTAAGACATCCATCAGTATTAAGCTTAGTCCAACCATGGTTGGGAGCACACCAGCCTACCATCTTCACCCTCTCTATCAGTCCAGCACCATAGACCGCCACTTTGGCTCTAAAAGCATGAATGATTTCAGCCACTTTCCCTTTAAGCCAAGCCATGCTATACTCGGAGTGAAAACGAAGATTACGAAAAGCTAAATCATTCCTCCATTTCCAAAGACCCCACACGGCAACTGTAAAGTAGGAAGCCCAGTCATAGTCAACATTACAATCATTAACGCCAGCAAGATTATGAGCAAGCCAGCTTTGGAAATCCAAATTGCTCTGAAGATGATACTCAACTGGCTGCAATAGACGCTTCCATAATTGCACCGCTCTAGAGCAATTTCGAAAAATATGATCAACATCCTCGATACATCCCACACATTCAATACAGTCAGATGCCATGGTGAAACCAATTTTCATCCGCTCAGCATTGCACATGATCTTTCGATGCGCAACCATCCACAAAAAAGTCTTGCATCTTTGAGGAGCTTTAAGCTTCCAAATCATCCTCCAAAGGGAAGTAGGATCTCCCATAAGAGTTTCAGTAGAAATAGTATAAGCAGAGGACACCGTTAATATGCCACTCTTAGAAGCGCCCCAACATATGCCATCTGCAACCTCCTCCTCATCCCATAAGAGCACAGCAGCAAGTTTATTTTCAACCTCAAAAGGGAGTAAACCTGATAGAGCATTCCAGTCCCACCCTGAACCCTTCACCCAATAGCTTGAGACAAGCCTATACATCTCCACCAAACTCAAATCCCGCATTTTCATATTGATTAAGGCCACCTCACCTACCCATGTATCAAGCCAAAAAAAAGTGTCCTTACCATTACGAACTAGAGCCCGCACTCCGCTACGTAAAATAGGCGAGGCTTTAACAATGCCCCGCCACGCATTGGAAGCCCCATTCTTAGGCTGCAACCTATCAATAGTTGCTTCCCGATGCAGATACTTCATGGAAAGAACTCTGGCCCAAAAGCTATTCTTATTTGTAATTAGTCTCCATCCCAATTTGGCCAAAAGAGCCAAGTTCATATAAGCCATACTCTTAATGCCAAGACCACCGTCCTCCATAGGTTTGATGATGATTTCCCACTTAATGAGGTTGACTCCCTGCTTCTCATTAGACCCTCCCCATAGAAAACGTCGAACTAATTTATCAATGGTATTACACACCCCTATTGGTAACACCATAGTCTGCATGATGTACGTGGGAATAGAGTTAAGCACCGATTTAGCTAGAACCAATCTACCCGCAAAGGACAAGAATTTTGTCTTCCACCCCTCCAATCGAGTAGTCACTCTCTCAATGATGTACTGAAAGTCAGCAGGTCGGACCCTCCCATGAATGGAGGGAGCACCAAGATACCGACCCAAGCTGTCCGTAAGGGGAATACCAGACATAATAGATATGTCTTGGGCCACCGCAAGCTCCACATTGTGAGATACAAATATATGAGATTTCTGGTAGTTAACTCTTTGGCCCGAGCACGCACAAAATAAATCCAGGCACTTCATAATAACCTTTATCTGCTCTGTAGATGCTTCCGCAAACAAAACCATATCATCTGCAAAGAAAAGGTGGGATATAGAAGGACCATTACGAGACAGCTGTATGGGTTTCCATTCCTTTCGCTCCACTGCCCCATTAATCAAATGACCCAATCTTTCAATACACAGAACAAAAAGATAAGGCGAAATTGCATCCCCTTGCCGAACTCCGCGCTCAGGAGAGAAATAATCCAAAAGATCCCCATTCCAGACAATCGACATCCTAGAGGAAGAGACACAATGCATCACATTTCGAATCCACCCATTACCAAGACCAATCACCTTCAACGAGTCTTCAATAAAATCCCAAGATAATCGATCATAGGCCTTTTCAAGATCAATCTTAATTGCCATATGAGGTACACCACTCTTCTTAGTTCTCATTGAATGAAGGACTTCTTGATACACAATGACATTATCTGTAATTTGGCGACCAGGGACAAAGCTGCTTTGGTTGGGAGAAACAAGACTAGGGAGGATCATCTTTAGCCTATTTGTCATAGCTTTTGTAATCACTTTATATCCCACGTTGCAGAGACTTATAGGTCTAAGCTGGGTCAATAATTCAAGATGCTGAACCTTCGGTACTAATACCAACAGAGTATCATTGATCCCATCTGGAAGCTTTCCTGACACCCAAAAGTCTTGAACAAGCTTGTAGACCGAAGGCCCCACTGTAGTCCAGAGGCGTTGATAAAAACCTGCATGAATACCATCCGGGCCTGGCGCTTTGAAGGGAGCCATATCAAATAAAGTCTGACGAATCTCTTCAATCTCAAAGGGCTGATGAATCCTTGCCATGACAGCACCATCTAGAATTGGAAAACCCCCTTTAGGAAAATCAGACATATCCCCGCAAGGTTCTTTTGAAAATAACCTGGTATAAAAATCTTGAATTAGGTGCTTCAACTGAGCTGAATCTGAAACCCAATTTTCATCTGCACCTTTTAACCTCTCAATGACATTCCTACTCCGACGAATGACTGTAGTAGCGTGGTAGAACTTGGTATTGCGGTCACCCGAAAGGATCCAGTCGGCTCTAGATTTCTGAAACCACGAAAGTTCTTCTTGATACAGAACAAGGTCCAGCTCCTTCTTAAGCTTAGACTCCAAAAGATGAATACGGTGTGTAGGGTGTTTAGATAAGACACGTTGAATGCCTGCAAGTCTCGCCCAAAGCCTCTTCTTCCTCCTAGAAATACTCCCAAACTCGGTACTATTCCATGAAATAAGAATCGAGGCTATATGCCGATTATTTGTATCCAAAGATCGGTCACGACTCCAATTCTCCTTAATGACATTGTAAAATCCCGGATGAGTCAGCCAAGCTGCCTGAAATTTAAACTGCGTTGGCCTCACAGTGGCACTTGAACCCTTTAAACGAACCAAGATAGGAACATGGTCGGAGTGATGTTTAGGAAGGTGAATCACTCTAGCGTCCTCAAACATATGCCTCCAAGCTAAATTACATAAAACTCTATCCAGGCGAGCTCCCTTAAACTGATCCCCTATACCCCTACTCCAAGTATAGGCTTGTCCGGAAAATCCCATGTCCATCAAATCATGATAAAAAATCCAATCCCCAAAACCAGAGCTGCCATGATGAGCCACAGCATTCCCACTACTAACTTCTTCGGAACATATCACCGCATTAAAATCACCCGCAATAATCCAAGGCTCACTCATATCAAAAACATTCTTATTAAGATCCCTCCATAACAACTTCTTCAAGCTGGCTGTAGGACTACCATAAACAACGGTTAACAACCACTGATGCATACTACTATCCCGAACCCTCATATGGATAAACTGAGGATGAGTAGCAATAATATTTATTTGACAAGAACTATGCCAGAACACCCAAATACCACCACTGAAACCCAATGATTCTACCCGGACCCATTCATCAAAACCCAGCTTTTTACAGAGAAAATCTGCCTGAGATTCACTCACTTTGGGCTCTAACAACCCCAATATGCCTGGTTTATGCATCTTAAGCAGGTCTTTCAGGGAACGGTGAAACTCCTTCGAAGCCCCCCTTGACAATTCCAGATCATAAGATCCATAAAAACAAGATAAAATAGGCTACCCACCCCTACCGAAGACCAAAAAATTGACGAACACGGCTTTAAGAGGAGAACCCTCCATCAACAATATCCATCCTCCCAAGCGATTCATCCTTGTCACTAGGAGCTTCGTTATGCACCCCCACCAGATTAGCTTGTGTTCCACCAAGTTCCCGCCTACCAATAGCAGGAACATGCCCAGAATCCACCACAATAGGAGGATCTTGATGATGTTCTGGTATCAAATTAAATGTAGGATGAATACCCTCCATGTTCTCAACCTGATGCTGGGGATGAGAGACCACCGATCGAGAAATCATCTGACCTCTATTGGACCCACGCACCACAATATGTTCCTCCGCAGCGGCAGCTTGCTTGGACTGAGCAGAGATAGAAGTGATGTCACGAGTCAGTAAATTCTTCTTTGTTCGAACTGCATTGCTGGTCTCTACAGCCACTTGAGTGCTTGGGCCATTATCCACTTCCTTAGTATTTATTTGTACGTTGGGCCTTCTCCCTTTACTCTTGGCATATTCATTAAGTGATATCCCTGAGCCCATGTGCACGCCAATATCCTTATCAAGATGCGGCCCATCTCGTTGATCACTATCAATATTTTCCTCAGGATTATCTTCAACCGCTAATGCCGCATACCGAGAAATATGTTGCTGAAAACTAGCATTTTGTTTAGCACCAATCAGTGGCATATCCCGAGGATCACGTCCAGCTCTCCCACTATTTCCATTTTCAGTTTTGGTCATACCTCTACGAGATCTTCTAGAAGCCAACATCCATGGCCCATAACTTTCGGTTATTTCCTGATTCACCGGAGGCTCAACCGGCCTAGATTGAACTCCGACCACATTTCTAACATCTCCGGCCAGCACTTCCGCCGGTCCGCCGTGATGAGGCGTCTCTTGGCCCTCTGTCTTTGGACACGCATCTTTCCGATGCCCATAACATCCACAATCAAAGCAAATTAAATGGATCCCCTCGTATTCAATCCGTCGAACCCAACGTCGCAAAGTGAATTTAGATAGAAGTGGCTTGGTTATATCTACCTCCACACAGATACGCGCGAGCTTCCCCCTAGAGACGGTGCTTGTTGCATCATCAATCTTCACCGGACGACCAATACGCGCCCCTACTTTCATGAGGAAATCATAGTCATAGTATTCAATTGGGAGACAAGGGATTCGCACCCACACCAACAATCTATCCATGTTCACCTGCCCCGGGTCAAAATTAGGATGCCATTGCCGCACTGTCAGATAATGATCAAAGATCATCCATGGACCCTCAAATTTTGCATACTCATAATCCTCCTTGGAGGCAAACTTGACAAGAAAATAGTCTTGATCAATAGCAACTAATTCAATAGGAGCCTTCGGACGCCATAAGGCCTTAATCTTACGTAACAGGAATGTAAATCCAATTGTTCTGCCCAACAATTTGATAATAAGTGTCTGTCTCCATGGGCGACGTAAGCGTCTCTTCTCCTCCTTGGATATGTGAATGACTGGACACTCGGACTCGGACTCCTCAGCCCCCATCTCTCCTTCATCATCTGAGGTCCAATCCTCATCGGACGTCTCACCATCATCCATCCGTCCCGTATAGCCCAAAAGTTTGTCTCTAAATGTTGGCAAGGGGGCGAACATCCCATTCCCCTCAGCATTCTCCTTGCATGCCTGAGTCTCCTCCACCATATTTACGTCCGCCATCGGCGACAAATCTGGTTCCACTCCATCCACATTCATCTTCACTTTTTTGTTACTTCGTTCAAGCAAATCAGTTTCCTGTTGAGAGCGACTTGGAGGTGAAAACATCCCTGCGACAAAGGAGAGAGCGAAGAGGATCGAAGCAGCGTCGCCTGGCGAGTGAACAAGTTCTGAAATCGAGTGAGAGGTGCTCTGAGGTCGCGGTCAGACTCGTGAGAGAATGAGTTCTCTCGGCGCGAAGGCAAGCGATGACTCCGGAGCTCTCGATTTCAGCTAGGGTTCCGGCGAGAGAAAGAGTAGAGCAGCTTTGCAGTGACGAAATCTCGAAAACAATGGCCGGTCAAGCAAAAAGAAAAAGAACGCATACAGATCAAATGATAGCTTCACTGTGAATCATCTACTTATTTAGAAATGACGAAAAAGAATGACTCACCGAACCTCAAACAATGACAACCACAACAGATTGATCGAAGAAATTAAACAGTGGAAAATCTGAGAGAGATCGCACCTCGCACAACAAATTCCGAGAGCTCAAGAAACGAGCAGAAGAACAGAAACACCAGTTATCGACTCATCTTTGTCGCAACTACGAACTTCAGACACCAGTTTCAGATATGAAATTAATCCAGAAATTAGTCCCTTATTGTTCGTACTCCAGAAATTAGTCCCTTGTTGTTCGTACTCCAGAAATCAGATCTGAAATTAATCCAGAAACCAGTTTCAGATCTGAAATAGTTCACCCAGTTTCGTCAATGCTCTCTTAGTCAAATATTAAGCATTTTAGTGCTTTTCCAACTTTGACAATATTAGAGGTTATAGATGGTAAGAATAGAGAGATATTGATCTAATTACGGTTGGAATTTTTCTGATTTATTTTGATTACTTTACTTTTGACTGTTATTTTTATCTGGTTGATTTACTAATGAATTAGCCTTTTTTTTTTTGATGTCTAGATGTTGGTTTGGGATCAACTTGGTAGGAATCAGAATGTTAAATTTGTTTTTTCCAATGTGAATAATGATGACTGGTGTAGTGGGCAATTTTCCTTATGTATTTTGGTAAATGGTGTAGATCATTAATTCCATCTTTATTGTGTTCTTGAATTCATTTCCTAATTGGTCTTTTCCCATTCTTCTTGTTTAACTCTTCTTATTCTGTCTCAGTTTCTTGTGCAATTTCTGGGTATTACAGGAAGACTTGCAACATAGAGTAAAACGATGTTTTATAGCCATTGATTATGACAAACGAGGTGTTTCAGGAGCACTGGTCCTAGTACAATTATAGGCATGGGATAGATTTCCATTTTTGGCTCCACAGAGATGCAATGTTCAACGTGAGGATCATGCCGGTCCAAATGCACATCTGTTGCCACCACCACCATTGGTATATAAGTAAATGAGTAATTTTTTACTTAACTCCACCCGTATCTTCCTTTTCAACATTCACTATTAACATTTATTAATTTGTCCTTAATATTTGCAGGTGGATACACCCCTTGATAAAGAAAGAGGTCTCAACGCATGTGTTGAATAAATATAGAGAGACCTTGGACACTAAAGCTTTTGAAGAGGTACAATATTCCAAACAATTTACATACATGTATTGCTTAATTTTTTGCATGAATTCTCAGTTTTAACGTTAGGGGTCCATGTACAGGTCAGGTGGACTCCATACACCGATGATTTGATTGATGTCTTGCCAGATTATTGCAAGCATGGGCGAGACATTTGGCACACTGTTTCTTCACTCATTTGTTTCGCCATAGTTGAGTTACATCGGCCAGATCGAGTGTTACATCAATTTGGCATGAGACAATTGATTCCGGAGCCATGCGACACAAGTGTTGACCTTCACAAGTGTGATATGAGGAGCCAATGTGACAGTGATTGGATTCAAAAGAACAGATATTATGTTGAAGAATGAGAGGGTCATGCTGATAACTTGGTAGTTGGTGAAAATAATGCTTCGTCACATATAAAGTACAATGACCCATACATGAGTTGGTATAGATCAATAACCCAGAGGTATATGACTGAAAGTGGTGCAACTATCGATTTCTTAGTAAGATAGTACATTATGCAATTTACGTTTTCACTTATTACTAAGCTAAGTTGTAGTTACTTTAGCTAACGCATGACATTTTTAATTTATTTAGGTTTGCAACGTGGCTCAAATTAATTTGCGCAGTGAGGTTAATGATATGACTGTACTGACAGACATTAAGAGGATTTCAATAACTACGCTACAAACGGTGTATGTTGATTACATGGTTAGGAGGGACACAACAGAAGGACAATCGTCAACATACCATCAGAGTCTCATCACTCATTCCAGTCGAGTGGATTCATTCACGAATGTCCACACGTCACCATTGCAGCAGGATCCTTCCCGCTTTGGCGATGCAGTACCAGATGTTGATATTGACCATGCGGCTACTTCATTCGAGGACAATCCAACGTTGGGTGAAGAGGAAAATTGGATAGGTAGACGAAAAAGAATGCCAAGGCGAGGGCGAGAGTGAGGGCAATGTTTGGGAGGTGCATTTATAGCAGATACAACTATTGAGGCGCATGATGATCGTGAAGATGAGCACATATCAACTATGCCCGTTGACGATGATCCAACACCACATGTCGAGCGAGTTGTTTAGGTGCCTTTGCAGGACTATACAAGAGATCACTTACGGCGCAATAAACGACGTAAATGGCCAATATGTGGCACAGATTGACAGCTTCTTTTACTATTTTTGTATATGTTTTGATAATGTTGTACTCAACATGTATGTATACTTGCTACTTCAATTCAATATTTTTTTTTAAACAGAATTACCTTGTATATGTTTTGATAGCTGTGATTTTTCTTAATAACTTGAATTCGAGATGGGGGTCAAAAAATTCAACCGAGCATGGGAATGGGGTTCCGTCGCCTACGGGGGATCGTGGGACGCGCTGAAAGTGGTCGGGTAAAAAAAAACCACGTAGTTTGGCTTCGGTGAAGCCGAACAGTTAAGTAAAAGCTTATGTTTTTCATTTAAACTTGAATTTAGGATGGGGGTCAAAAAATTCAACCGGGCATGGGAATGGGGTTCCGTCGCCTACGGGGGATCGTGGGAGGATAGTGGGACGCACTGAAAGTGGTCGAGTAAAAAAAAAACCACGTGGTTTGGCTTCTGTGAGGCCGAACAGTTTAGTAAAAGCTTATGTTTTTCATTTAAACTTGAATTCGAGATGGGGGTCCAAAAATTCAACTGGGCATGAGAATGGGGTTCCGTCGCCTAAGAGGGATGGTGGGAGGATAGTGGGACGCGCTAAAAGTGGTCGGGTAAAAAAAAATCATGTGGTTTGACTTCGGTGAGGCCGAACAATTGAGTAAAAACTTATGTTTTTCATTTAAACTTGAATTCGGGATGAGGGTTCAAAAATTCAACCGGGCATGGGAATGAGGTTCCGTCACCTCCGGGGGATGGTGGGAGGATAGTGGGGCGCGCTAAAAGTGGTCGGGTAAAAAAAACTACGTGGTTTGGCTTCGGTGAGGCCGAACAGTTTAGTAAAAGCTTATATTTTTCATTTAAACTTGAATTCGAGATGGGGGTCCAAAAATTCAACCGGACATGGGAATGAGATTCTGTCGCCTCCGGGGGATCATGGGAGGATAGTGAGACTCGTTGAAAGTGGTCGGGTAAAAAAAATCACGTGGTTTGGCTTCGGTGAGGCCGAACAGTTTAGTAAAAGCTTATGTTTTTCATTTAAACTTGAATTCGGGATGAGGGTCCAAAAATTCAACTGGGCATGAGAATGGGGTTCCATCGCCCCCGGAGGATGGTGGGAGGATAGTGGGACGCGCTTAAAGTGGTCGGGTAAAAAAAAAACCACGTGGTTTGGCTTCGGTGAGGCCGAACAGTTTACTAAAACCTTTAATTTTTCTTAATAACTTGAATTCGGGATGGGGGTCCAAAAATTTAACCGGACATGGGAATGAGATTTCGTCGCCTCCGGACGCGCTGAAAGTGGTACTTGATTGACACAAGTACAAAAAAAATGTATGGAAGAAGTCTTTCTAAAAGACGCCTTCCCTTAAAAAAAAAATTTTAAAGGGAATGCGTCTTTTAGAAAGACGTCTTCCCTTCCCTTAAAAAAAATCTTTTTAAAGGGAAGACGTCTTTTGAAAAAAACGCTTTCCCTGTAAAAAAAATTACAACGGAAGGCTTTTTTCAAAAGACGCTTTCTTAACATCTCCAGCTCCTCCGCCCGCGTGTCGCTTGTGTGTCGACTGACTGGGCGTTGAATAGTGAAAGTAGGGCAAAAGAGTCAATATTTACGTTTTAATGGCATTTGTAAAATTTTTTTATTTTTTAAGGGTAATCAGGTCAAAAGCCCCTCCGTAAGGTGCCTCATGCCTGCAGGGTACATTGCAATCCTTTTTTCTCCTATAAAAGAAAAAAATCTTTTTGCTCGCTATAATAAAATTACTTTGAATAGTTAACAACGAAACCTTTTTTTCTGCCTAAAGTTCATAGAAAAGTTTATCTTATTTTTATTCTTAAAAAATTAATTTTATTGTTAATAAAACTAAAATGATAATTTTTCCTAAAGATAATTTTAAATGTATCCTTTAAAAACACTTAGTGTACCATCATGCTTTTCAAATTTTTAACAATGATTAATAATAAATGGGTGCACTTAGTGTTTTTTGAGGGTACTTTTAAAATTACCTATAGAAAAAAACTAAAAATTAGGTAATTACAAAATTACTATTTTAATCCTACTAACAATTAATTAAATTTTCAAAAATAATCTATTTGTATAGATGAAAGTATCATCCAAAAATATTATAAGTTATTGTTCATCAGTTTTGCAATTTCCTTTTTTAGGCCTTTAATCTTTACAAAATAAAATGAATAACATAGATTGCATATAAAAGAATTACATAAATTCATGATGTATAATATAATTTAAAAAATTATAACCTTCCAGATTGAACAATCATGTAAAATGATGCTAGTTATAGTTCATGACTTATGTTGAATCTACGGGTGTACATCAACCCAATCAACTCGACCAACCTGACTCAATGAAATAAAATTAACTCGACTAACCTGACTCAATGAAATAAAATTACTAGGCTAGGTTGGGTTGGCTAGGTTATTTAGATTAAGTTTTAAAATGCTCAACCTTATTGATTTGACTTGGGTTGCAGACTCTTCCCACTAATCCAAGCTCAACCCGATCGACCAATTCAGACCAAGTCAGTTTGGGTTGGGTTGGATTTTGGTCCAAAACCAACCCAATCCAACCTAACATGTGTGTATAGCCTTATCATGACCAAATTTATTGAACTGTTGCTATTTAACTATATGCAAATGTTAGATCTCTATGATTAAAATCCTTATCATATAATCAATCCTTATCAAGGAAAAATAGCATGGGTTACTATTTATGATATTACTGAATTCGTGATTTATAACCCTCATCTTAATCATTTAAAATTAATGGATAAGATTATATTACAAACAAAATCACAAATCTCTATCATGATGAACTCATATAACAAATCTAACAAGATAGATTGCAAACTTTGTGACAATTAATTAACCTCAAGTCATAGATCATGAGTTAGCCAAAATTATAATTTATGTCAATAACTTTAAACGTCTACTTTCAATATATAGTCAAGATTCAATACTAAATAATATTTCAGATATTCTATATTGCACATCATAAATCAGAAAAAATTAACCATATAAATGTAAAGATCGTTCAAAAATTATGATGGGTCTCAATTCAAAACCATCTTCTTCTTTTTTTTAATCACTTTATATATGCCATATCCAAATTTTCAGTTAAAAAGATTCGACGACGGCTAGATCCTTTCTTTTAATAAAAATAATAAAAGTAGCCCCATCTTCTTCCCCATCTGGGAGTTGCAGCAGGCTTGTAACGCAATAAATAGCCGCAAATTCTAAGCAACTTGCACTAAACCATATCAACAACTTTATCTTATTACTTAATTACATGAACAAACAACATAGATTCAGCAAACACAAGGTGTGTATATATGTATAGCATTAACTAGAAAAATAAACTAACCAGATGATTCATTGCCATATTCAAACAATTAATAGATCATAAAATAAAAATAAAAATAACACAATACATAATTAATTGGCTTGTGGGTGTTGCTGAGAAGTTGGAACAGGAGGAACCGGGATGTGCATTATCCCTTCCAGCATTAAGACCACATTCTTCATGCAAGGACGCAGTGATGGCTCATCTTGGATGCACCAAAGTCCCACACTCACCATCCTTTCTAATGTTCTCATGTCCACCTCTTCTTCATCTTCACCAATCACCAGCTTCCCTAATTGACCATTTTCAAAACATTGGTATACCCATTCAGCTAGAACAATTTCATTATCAGGGCGTTCAATCTCCAAGCTCCTTCTACAACATATTGTTTCCAACAACACAACGCCAAAGCTGTATATATCTGCCTTCACTGTTATGGGCAAGTTTTTATGCCACTCTGGTGCAAGATACCCTCTTGTTCCTCTAATCACAGTGAATGTCTTTGTTTGGTCTGGCTTTAATAGCTTTGCCAATCCAAAATCGGCTATCTTAGCGCACCCGTTCTCGTCCATGAGGATGTTTGAAGGTTTAATGTCACAATGGATGATCTGGGTCTCACACTCTTCATGCAAATACAAGATTCCTCTTGCTATGTCTAAAGCAATTCTTGCTCTTTCTTCCAAAATCAAGCGTTTTGGGGACTTAAACAGCAAGTCTGCTAGTGAGCCATTGCTCATATAGTCGTAGACGAGAAGCCGGTTTGACCCAGTGTGACAGTAGCCAAGCAGCCTCACTAGGTTCTTGTGATGGGTCTTTCCGATCACTCTCATCTCGGTTAAGAACTCCCTTTCTCCTTCCTCAACTAGTCTCTCTAGTCGCTTAACGGCGACAATTCTTTTGTTGCTCAAGGCTCCTCTAAAAACTGTCCCAAAAGCTCCCCTGCCCACTTCTTCTTTGAAACTATTTGTTGCTTTCTGCAACTCCACAAAAGCAAATGACCGCAACGATATTTCCTCAATGAACAATTTTTCGGAGTTCTTCCTCTCAAACAAGATCATGTGGTTTCTGTAAACGAGAATACAAAAGATAGCTAATATAACAAAAGAAAAGGCAAGGCATGTAACCCCCGAGAACAAAATGCCTAACTTCAACTTCTTCTTGCTAGTTTCTTTCGCTGTGGTAGAGGCATTGTTGTTGTTAGAAGGCTGAAGAACAGTACCAATAGGACTACTCATTTTAATGAAAGCTTTGGTTGAACCACCGTATCTTACCTTCCCATACCTTAGTGGGAGAGATTGTTTTCTGCAACTTCTACCAGCTAACAGAACGCTCTCACAATTACAATCCTCCAAACACAAGGTTTTGCAATCTTCTTCAGTCGTGGGTAATATAATTGCGTAAGGGTCATCTTCCCATATGATATTTTCAAAAGCATCCATTGTCACATTTGTATGCTCTTTCTCACTTGTGCAATGATGGGTGGTGAGGTTCCTCTTGCAATTTGGAGATGGTTGATCCTGATCAATGGAAGTAAACCCAGGAAGACACTTGCAAACAGGTTCTTTATTAGGGGGAAGAACACAAAGCCCATTTAAGCCGCACAAGCCCTTCGGATCACACTTATTATACGATGAAGCCCATCGAATTGACCAATTGCCGCCACTCTTCTCTAATAAACTTAGTGAATACACCCTGAAAATGCCATCCACATCGAGGGTCATCCGGTAGAAGACATTGGATGATGAAAAGCTATTAGTCACATTCATTATATTGAAACCAGTTCCATTAAGCAAGTGGAGGCGGCCATCATCGTCAAGATTCAAACTTACATCAAGTCCTTCCTTGTCTGTACCAGAGGCCCAATAAGCATTGAAGGCAATATTTAGAGTCCCAACTGGGTATTGCACAAGATTACCATCTTGTTGCATAGAGAGCATAAACTTCCCTATGGAATGGTTGGTTTCTGAGACACTAGAGAACTACACCATCCCCGATGAGAGATACTGGCCTTGTAAAATGGTGTTGGTTGGCGATTCGAAGCTCTGCCATACGATATCAAAGTTGGAGTTGAAGAGCACAAAATTGCCCGAATCAAGCATGGAGGCTGAGGAGGTAAGCTGGTTTGTCACGAAGACGGAGCTATATATATCTTGGCCTTGGTCGTGTTGCAACAAGAGCCCTTTATCACTTAAGATCAAAGAGACATTTTTAGAGACTAAAGGATCATGTTGTCTTGCTGTCCAAACTACTGTGTTTTGAGAAATATTGGCAAACCATATTGCAATTGCAAAGCCACCCCCAGCTTGTGGGTAGAATCCGAAGGCAAATCGGCCGGAAAGTGAGAGCCATGAGGAAGGGCCAGTTGTTGGTGAGAGGGAAGAACCTATGCTTATGTTGGCGTGTCTTTCTAAAGCTGATACAGTAGTAGAAAGTGGTAAGAGAAGGAGCAAAAGGAAGGCGGCAGCCATGTTTTGGAAAATTACTTGAGCTTGAGGGCGTAGCAACATATAATATTTTGAAGAGTAATGCTATCTATTTTAGTTACTTCTGATGAATTAATTTCTTTTAAAAGGAAATGGTAATCCTAATAGTGGTGCCTCTATGAATATCAATGCACTGTCTTCATCACATTCATATCTCTTGTCAGTATCATGACTAGCAAGTCCACCTACATATATGGAGAGAGACTCATTCAATCAACAATTTAGACACGTATATAACGGTATTACATTGTAACACATGGTTCAAGTCAATTTTTAGGACCCACGAGGAAGACTTGGGATGACTTATGACTTTTCTAAACTTGTTCCATACGAGATATCTAGACTTTCTTTAATTTTCTTCTTTTATTATTGTTTTAATTTCAACCTTAACTTTCTCTTCTTCAAGTACCATACAAAGACTTATTCAATAAATGTCCGTGAGATTTACTAAGCGGCAAATCCTGTTGTCTTACCCGGAAGCAAGCATTAAAGGGCTCAAAAACCAATACCAATTTATCGATTAAAAGATACCTCATGTATTTTTTTCCTTATTAAATAGTAAAAAAGTAGAAGTTAAAGTATGCATATAAGTATTTGGCATTTAATATTTATTTATTTTTTCTTGGCATTTATATTAGGTATTTTCGCCATGTTCTCTTTAAGAATGAGTATTTAAAGGGACAAGTCATGTAAATCATAGTCAACATATTATACAATATGTGTACACAGACACACACACACACACATATATATATATATATATATATATAGATAGAAAATGTTAATTTAACTATAAGCAAAAAAAAAAAACAACTACAATACAACTATATATTCATATTCATTGAATCGTTTATTATATATTTTAAAATGTCTAATCACACACGTCAAATATGAACATAATAGGCTTCGATATTCGAACAATATAGAAAATGTCTATGAAGCAAGTGAAGTAAAAATGAGGATAAGCAATTAAATTGAAAAAATATTTCATTATTTTCATTAAAGCATTAATTTTCTAAAAATTTTAATAATTCAAATTAAGTGTTAGGTGACAAAATTGTCGGCTTATACCTAGGAACACAGTGTATCCATACTCGATTTATTTTTAAAATAGACATTAAGTTTTTTGTTCATACCCGTATGGTTAAAAAAAATGAGTTGCCCATTTTTGTCCCTTTTTTTCATATTATATTTGTATTTTCATATCATTAATTTTGAATATAAAATATAATTATACATAATATAATTAATTATCCAAACTATTTAGGCTCTCTTACACCTTATATAAATATATAAAGGAATGAGTTTATATATATATATATATATATAATACAGTATTATACAATAACCAAAAGTCTGTTGCATTATTGTATAAGATAGTACAATATATATATATATATATATAATTTTGAAAAAAATATATTTTTATCCTTGGTAACGAGGTATGCATTTTTTCTCCTTGTCGTCGGACCCGGTTCTCTTTTAGAAATGGATACAAAAAATATTTCATACCCGGCTCAGTTTCAAGTAATTAATTTTCATTCCCGCCTATAATCGAGGCCTCACACTAATTGCCACCGATTTGTTAATACTTATTTCTAACTACATTTAAAGAAATAGATTAAACAAATTCCAACCTTCAATGAAAATAGTTTCTAGTACAGCCCAACTCAAAATTAACTAAAAACATCCAATAATTTAATGAGTTTATTAGATAGATATATTTGTAAAGACGTGGACCACGTAAAATTCACAATTCTAACATCGATAGCGCCCAGATAGAATAATGGAAGAGTAAAATTTTGAGTATTAATTGATGACTTTGTGTATAAAAGGGCGCAGAAAATGACAAAAAGAATAATTCTTCAAAAGTCTTATAACTAACCGATAATCGCGCACGGATTTTTGTCGGTAAAGAGAAACCAAATGGATTCAAGCGGAGTTTTTTTAAACGTATCATCAATAAGCTAGGGCCATGCTGCGAGTTGTCTCATGCCATAAATAAACTCAAGAAATCCGTTGGACAGGTGGATTCACATCTTTTACAATCTATACAGACTTCTTACAAAAGAAATACTTTAGTGTCTTATTACTAAATTACTTATAAATATATTTTTTTTTTTGTGTGCAATGGAGCCAGACACTAAATAATCATGTTTTTTTATATAAATTTATTAGGACAGTTTTATATTGAGAATTAGAGGGTAATTAATAAACTTATTATAAAAGTAACATACTATGAGTTAAGAAATTTTAAATTTATAAATAATATAAATTATATACTAGTTCGCATGAGCAATGAACGTGAATAAAAGGGCTTGAAAGTTAGCCAATAGAAAAGAATAAAAAGAGGGTGATCAAACTCACCCAAAAAAAGATAAAAAAGGGTTGAAAGAGTAAAAATAAAGAATAATTCGGTAAATAAGTCTTATATCTACTAATATTTTTTTTTAAATTGTACCTTATTATCAAATTACCTATAAATATATTTATATATAAAAATTTATTTGATAGTTTTATATTGATAACATGAGTATTGCATGGTGAATTTTATATTAGAAAGTAGTGGGTATTTTATGAATTTATGATAAAAGTAGTACATTGTAAGTTAATAGTTTTGACTTTATAAACAACTATATAGATCTGTTATTTGTACACACATAACAACTTTTCACCAATTTATGATGTAGGGTGCTTCTTTAAGTAGTACACCTAAGATTTTCTTCTCTTTAAAATGTTATCTATCTTTATAAATTTAAAATATTTACAACAGTATCCTTCATCATCCATTACTTTGTGACAGCGTTGATGAAGTTTATTATATTTTTTCTAAACACACTTTCTATTATTTCTTATTTATCTTTGTTTCAATCATTAATACCCTGTTCTAAGGGTATCAACGATTCGATTTGGATCGGTTTAATACTCAAACCTAACTTAAACCGACATGATTAGATTCAATTAGATTGACCTTAATCAATTTATTTCGAATTACAAACTCAAACCAAATCGAACTAAACATAATCAATTTAATTCAATTTGGTTGATTGGTTTGAAATGTTAATTTTACATATATTAAATAAATTAAAATAATTAATTATATGCATACTTTACTAATGTGTATTTAAATCATCTGAAAACAATCTTTACTATGTAAAATGATTATATAATTTTTTTTATGAGAACGATTATATCATAAAATAATCATAGATATTAAAAATATATATTAATAGTTCTACTTTTAAAATCGGATTGAGTTCAATTTAAATTAATTTTTAAAATCTCAAACCACAACTTAAAGCCTTTTAAGTTATATTTTTTTCAAATCAAACTTATTAAAAGCCAAACCAAATTGAATCAAATACATTGGTTCAATTTAATTTTACAGTTTAAATTAACCCATTGACACCTCTACCCACTCTGTTCCAATCATTATATATATATTCTCTTCTCTTCTATATTAGGTTATCCAGTGCATTCCTTGTAAAACTTGTTCCAACTTGGCATAAAGAAAGAGACCTCCAAACACAATAATAACTCAAATAACTAGGTTAGATTTATACTTCGATAATGTTTTCATATTAATAACAAAAAAAAAGGTTATATTTTTTTTTATTTAAGATATTTATAATTTTTAAAAATATTTATATTTTTTACTTGGCGTATTCCTTGTTGGCGGAAAACTGCCCAACAATATTATTTTGTAAGGCTCTGCAAAGTCAAACAGTTAACAAAAAGGTTTAGCCTTGCAGATTATTAGATTAAACATACACAAAAGATGATAAAAAAAAAGTTTGATAATGCAGATTAGATTAGATTATACAAACAGAACTCTTTTAGGGTTAAATAAGGAGAGAAAATCCACAAAAATAGATTCATTGTATACACAACCTGCAAGTTGGTAAAAAATGCCATGGAGAAGAGACACTACAAACTTTAGATACAGCCCCCTGCATTCACCTCTCAATGTCTGTCCATTGGTGGAATAAAGAAGAACACTTCTTCACGTTCACTATCTATTGCCACTGAATTTTAACCAACAAATGAAACAACCTGGAAAAGGGTAAATCCACAATGGTATTAATTGAAAAGCTGCAAAAAAGGATTAACTAATGGTTTCATGCGGTTGCTAGTCCGAATAGCATGTAAAGGAAATATAAATGGAAGCACATGGGTGGTTTTTATGTAAAGAACACATAAGATTGAACCCAACTGAAAGGGAACATAAAACCATGTAATGTAATCTTCAGTGCATTTTTCCATCAAAAAGCATGTTTAAGGTTGAACATATACATGGATTATTTGTTCAGCATGTATTAAGCAAGCCACAAAGTCATGTATATTCATGCGTCATCGATGCCCATATATATATAACTTTGTGTTCAGAAAAAAAAGAAAAAGAAAAAAAAGTGTAAACTCCAGGATGGTGAAGCGTTTTAAGCAAACCAAGAAAGAAAAATTGTTCAGGACTTCCCAATAATAAGGGCATCAAATCGGATCAAGTGGCAGGGCCATCTGTTATACAGGAATGACTTTCCTCCACATTTTGAATTTTCTTGAAAGATCCCATATATGCTATGTGATTAGAGGGGAAATAGATGAGAGTACCTTACTTTGGTAATTTACATGGCCAATTTGGGATCCACAGTCCCTGTAGCATTGCCTTCTCCGGTAAGAACATTGTCAGGATCCTATAATAAAGACTGGTTATTATCATGTTGGTTGCATAAAAAATCAAATAGATGGCAATTGAGGAGCTGAGAAAAAAGTATACCTCCATCCCCCATTTGATATAATCTGGGGACTCATTATTATCATTTTGGTTACAAAAAAAATCAAATAGATGGCAATTGAGGAGCTGAGAAAAAAGTATACCTCCATCCCCCATTTGATATAATCTGGGGACTCACATGCTTTATATTCGTCAACCAAGCTCTCTATAATTTCACGCGATTCATCAAACTCCGAAAGATCATTGTCCTGCCCATATTTATAAAACAATGAGATCAAGACATAAGCCATATTGTAGAAAGGCAAAAAGAATTCCTGCTACACTTCAAAATGAAATGAATGCTGCTTAAGCATAGAAAAAGATTTTTTTTTTGAAATAATAGAAGATATTGATGATTTAGTATCAGTTTGACAAACCCAAAGTCTCAGCTATTTCTGTTTTTGAATATGCTAAAACTATGTGTGAGTTTCTCTAATGGACTGTTTTTCAGACAAATTTTCCGATTCTCCATACTGCCTCTATTCTATGTTACAACACCATCTTTTGGAAATTGCAGTGCATAAGCCAATACTCTCAGATGGCCTCCATGCCAGTTCACCATGATGAGATCAATATCACAAGACTTCAGCTATCACACGGTTCAGTCACCATGACACACTACTTAAATAGAGAACAGTATCGTTGAATCTAAGTTTTTGAACCAGCCACACATGCAGAAAAATATGAAGACACAAGCAACTCTCTAGGGCTCCTCTTGGCCACAACATTTGCACATCCCCCTCGCTGTCCTCATTCTATGCCACAAGAACACCATTAGCTTTGTCATTCCCAAAAGTGAGAGATGGCAATATACAATGCGAATGTTCTCCATTAGATTTTAAAGTAGATTAAATTATCATTGAATAAACAATCAATGTCATAAGACTTGACAAAAACTAACGCGTTATAAACGAATAGCACCTATCATAGAGACTAAAAGTAATATCAATGAATGCCGTTGAGTATTAATGTTTCGTGGAAACATTGGATACAATCATGTCTTAAGTTTCCTTGTTATGTAAACTTTATATGAACATTCAAAACCCCCAATGAGACACATGATAAACAAGCAACTCAAGGTTGAGCTAATCTAAACATGCGGCAACAATTAATTGTAAGAATGAAAATTTCCAGCATATTATGTCGTAAAGCACTAATGAAGTGAATTGGACATTCAACTTACAGCAAACATGGGAAACTTCCTATAATTGTCAAGGAAAGCTTGCTTCTTTCTCAACTTCTCATATTGGCTCAAACACTTGCTGAAGAGATGCCTAATACTAGTATGGCTTGCTAGCATAAGACCACTAACCTGAAAATGTTGGCACCAGGAATTATCAGAAAACTAAAAAAACTTACAAGTGATAGAAGTATTTAGTAATGATTAATAACAAAAATGAACGAAGCAAAGTCTACAAAGAATTTAGTTAGGTGCATGAAGTGCAAATTGGTACGGTTCTAGTAAGATAAAATCAAAATGAGGCAAAATGAAGAATCTTACTCTGTGGGCAGTTTGAACATAAGGAGATTTCCTAGACAATGCAACCTGACGAGAACAATTAGAAGAAAGCAACGTTATGAGCTCTGATATCTCACTTAAAAAAAAAAAACTCCAGAAGCAACTGCAATAGAAGCTGGCACACAATAGTGAATACAACGCTTTCTTCCTAAGAAAGAATACCTGAATGCTAGCAGGGCCCCACTCAATGAAATTAACAAGCTTTCTTTCACGTATTCTCTGCAAACTTTCATGGACCTGGCTTCAAATATAACAAATAAAAATGTTAAAAAAAGAAAAAAAAAAAAAGAAACAAGATATATTTGTTTCTAGGAAATGTATCATAAGACTACTCGGATGATGCCAAGTGGATAGTACTGAAAATGTATCATTCATTTAAGATATGATAATTTGTTTGTTTCGCAAGATATATTTGTCATTGGAGGTTGAAGCAGGGAATAGATTTTCATATGTGAATTTCTAATCTGGAATTGTACCAGTGTACTGGAGAAAATTGTACCTGAGTAGGGTCCACTTCTCCTTGGATAATATTCAATATTGATATGTACTTTGCTTGACTAGCTTCTTTAGTTCGAGCATAAGAAGAGACCATGATATTTTTTGTCTGCCACGTAAAACAGTGTCAGTAGAATATATCCAAATTCATTCTGTAGAAGAATTCTCAAAAGACAGCATGCGCTTGCCTGCAGTAGTCTTCTCATAACATCCAACACTGTAGTCTTACGGATCACATTAGCCTGCCAATGAAAGTATTATTTGCATCAAACTGCTGCAATATCTTCTGAGAAAAGTAAGGGATATCAAAGCCAACTTCTTGCAAGAAAAGGCACATCCATACGACCCATGAACAACATAATAATTGCTAAGTTGAATACAAAGTCAAGCCAGTAAGAATAGTTAAGGCACCCTTGTAGAATGGCACAATTCAAAAAAGAGTCACAATCAAAGAGCATCACCTGTTGTTGTAAAAGACTAATAGTAGAGTGACCACCATTTATAAATTCTAGAACACATAAAACACTGTAGAGCAATGAACTAGTTTAAAACTGAATTATTGGGCTGTTGTTAAGGTCAAGTGTTGAAAACTTTAATGTGTTTCAAAGTCTCATAGTATATTATTCGCCAGGCAGGAGCAAGGATAAATTAGAAAAAAATACAAATAAATTGATTTGAACACATGCAACGAAGACCACCAAATACAGCACTGAGGAAGATTCACCTACTAAAAATTAACAGTAATTGGTAATTACATGGATAGAGCAGAGCAAACAAAGCACATTCATGAAGCCAACACTACTTCATGGCCCAAAAAATTGAACAGCTCCCCATTAGATTTGATATGATCACTTTTGATCACAGAAGTTACTGTGAAGCAAGAATTAAGACAATTCCTCGAAAACATTAAGTATAAATTCAAAATGTTAATTCACTAATAGAAAAGACTCAGAAGCGATGAATATGTAATTGAAGACTAACCTGGCGCTCAACGGTTAGTGGCGTATATCCTGTCATTAGAAAATGGCATCTTGGAGTTGGAATTAAAGAAGCAAGAAGCCCAACCAAGTCATTGTTCATGTATCCTGGATACCGCAGGGTAGTTGTGCTTGCCGACATCACAGTTGAAACCAAAGAATTTGTTTGTGCAAAGGTGGGGTTTGTCAAGTGTAGGCGGTCCACAGCAATCCTATTCAGTGCAGTATTGTCAAGAACAACAACACAATCAGCATTTAGCGTCAGCCGTTTAAGAGTCAAAAGTGAGTTGTATGGCTGGACCACGACATCACTTGTCTCCATCTGGTTGGGAAAAACGCTGTAAGTCTGAACAAGCTTTTTACTGTAGCGATCATTCAGAGTCTCTAGTAGATATGAACCCATTCCTGCACTAAACCAATTCGTAGTTATGAGGAACACAAAGAAAAACAGAGCATAGAAAGATAAATCAAAAAATAATAAGAATAAACCTGTCATATGCTGAAAAGCAATCAACCAAACTTGCATCACAAAAAACAGAGGCAGAGATTCATAAATGATGAAAAGCAAGCTCACAGATGAACTACTAAATATGATTCACGGGGTAGAGATGTGCTACATGAACTCAACTCACTCCCAACATGATAAAAAAATAATAATGTGATTTGATCACACAAGAATCTGGCAAGAGAACCTGATTAGCAGGCTCAGAGCTGCAGTGACAATTCAAATATCTCAAAAGTTCCAAATCATGGACCACAATCCATTACAAGTAAATTTCTAGTTGACAGCTTGGATAGATTTGACGTCCCTCACGAAAAAGATTAACTACCACAACTGGTAAGTTATTAGATGCTTTCAAATATATAATTATGTGACTATGTCAATAGATAGAAACCTCAAATGTTGCAATAATCAATGGTTATAGTAACATAGGTCACCTATCACAATTTCAAGTATTTATTTGAAAAGCAACAATTAACCCGTTGATCCATGCAACACCACCTAGGGTCCAAAATCCATGACCAATACCATTTGATAGGTCTTGAAACGAAATCCTAGGTGGTGAGGCTATATAATCAAGTAAAATAATTAAATTTAGCAAAGAAACTGAAACTAGTAATAATACCCATATGTGTAAGTGTCTAAAAGTTCATAATGCAACAACCAAAATACTTGTTGCAGCAAATCAGTTTTAAATGAAATGACTCCAGAAAACAACCAGTCAAGGTTAATATTTTAAAAACAAAATCAAAAGATAAATATGTGCGATAACAATACTTCAGATGGTTAGTAAACGGAAAAAATATAGCCACCAAACTGACCAGTTTGGGTTTCTGGATCATCAGTCATCAAAGAATTTGCTACTCATTAAACATCTGGAAATATATCAATACAAAACAAGGGATTTAGAACATCAAAAGAGAAAACCCGTCCTTTTTGTGAAAAGAGCAATAAAACTATCTTGCTCTGGCACAATGCCTTTATACCCTAGCTGTGCAGCTTCAGTGGAGTGGAAAGCGCCTCAATCCAGAGGGGCATGAACCATCAGCAAGACACGACTCTGGAAGAACCAGAATTCTCGATTGCGTTAGGACCGGCAGGCCAGGGGACATTCTTAGGTAGGCAGTTCCTACATGCAATAAGCCTCATAAAATGTAACAGACAACTAGTCAACATCCAAATTAGTCATAGTCAGTTCTCTAAACAATGCAAAAGCTTAATTCCACTTGGATGAATTAGATACTGAAATTATGCAGAGATAAGGTCTAGCTCCACCACTGCATTATGCCTTTTTTTTTTCAAATAGAAATTTTAATTATGCTGTTTAGAAGTAATATATAGCTCACAACTGGGACCCTCTTTCAACTTTCAAGTAAGTGTTAAGACGTGATGAAAATAATTCAGCAAACCCATAAACCAGATTTTCAAAAAAAAAAAAAAAAATCTGAAAAAGAAATTAGAGAGATATGGAAGGTAGCACAGGTTGAATACAGAAGGACAAAAGACAGCAAAATAAGAAAAATCTTCAGGAAATGAGGAAAAAAGCAAACACAATTTCTGAATATTAATTTTTTTTTCTGAAAAGTGGTTTAATGGAAGCAGAATGCACAACATTGAAGATGAAACGCCAACTGGCAGAAAAGCAATAAAATTCACGAGAAATGGGGAAAAACCTGATCCTGTTCCTCCAGCTATCGAGTGGCATAGAACAAAACCCTCGAGACTGTCACTTCCATCTGCTTCTCGGTCAACCATGTCCATTATATCCTCTTGAACTTGCTCTCCCTAGTCAAGGATTAGTTGTACCACCAATACAAGCAAATGAGAACTTCATGATTGCATGCAATAGAGTATATATTATTAAATTAGACAAAGATACTAAAACCAAAGAAGAAAAGATAGGAACTACAAGAAAATTTGATCTTCGCATTATCACTAGAGAAAGATGCATATCAAAATTACATAGATAAAGTTCATAAAAATATATATCAAACATAAAAATGTAACAAATCAATGTTCTAGTATGAGTATATATCAAAATATCAAATATAAAATCCATAAAAAAAAATATAGTTTCTCATATACAACATGTTCCAAATGGTTGTTGTGTAAATGGAAAAACACTCAAAATATGAAGGCCAAGTAATGAACCTGGTGATACCCACTGGCCCAATTATTTCCAGCACCACCTCCATGATCCGATACAAATATGTTCTCATGATTGTAGAGGTTCCGATATTCACTGTTTTGAATACCATTAATCACTCTAGGCTCCAAATCCAGTAGAAGAGCTCGTGGTATGTAGTGTTGATCGTCAGCTTGGTAGAAGAACACATCTTTTCTGTCACCTCCCTGCATTATTTCTCACAACAAACCAAGGCCAAGCTTCAATAAATTAGCTAGCTGTACAAAGAGTTGACATTATATCCCTGAAAATCAGCATTAGAGCTATGTATAACTCTGGATTAGAAACCTGTTTAGTGAACAAATACTCCATAGTTTAAACTAAATTAAATGACAATAATAATATAGAGGGTAAAAACAGTATTTTTCAGAATTTCTTGCAAAACTCTCCCAGGAAGCACAAGTTTTTCATAGATTCAAATGAGAAACAAACGTTAATTAAAATTGACCCAAAAGGACTAATCATAACTTCAGTTGAGAAAATTCAGCTAAACTGGATTCGACCATATCGTTTTTCTCAGGAATTACATTTTCCAATGCTGATCATAACAGTTAAACCTAGAAATGACACAGATGAAACACTGTTTGTTCAGTTCACCATGTAAAGAAGCACAACGTAACTCTAGTAAATAGTTTTCATAAAAAAAAAAAACAACAACAACTAAATCAATGAGAATCTGCCAAGTTAAAAGCCGCTTTAGCAATCTAACCTATAAAAAATAAAAAATAAATAAATAACAAATAAATAAAAATGAAAAAAAAATGGTACTGAAACAGAAGGATCTAAGAGGCCAAAACAATAACTAAATCAGAATCGAACAAACAAAAAAGTGAATCAAAGATACTAAAATCCGAGAGAGATCGAAGAGAAAAATCCATGGAACCTGAGTGGCGAAATCCTCGAGAATGCCTTCCTTGCTAATGCCGTGCTCGAGGCAAAGTTGCTTCCAGAACTCCATTCCGATCTGGTTCCCGCATTGTCCAACTTGCAGAGTGATGATCTCTCGGGGCATTTTCTGTTTGGCTTTGGGTGAAAACTAGGGTTTCGAGTGCTCTGATTCCGTCACTATTTTTGCAGACTAACAAAGAGAGAGGAGATTTTTGAAAAGAGAGGGAGAAATGATTGTTTTTGGTGAGGTTAGTAGAGAGTGTGGGCGCCTTTACAAAGTGGGTCGACTCTAAAGCTGGATCGTTTTGCCGCCTAATAATATATTTTTACTTTTTGGCCGGCCTGTTAGGGGGCCAATGACATAATTACCCTTCAAAAAAAAATTTCACAAATGTCATTTACATACAAATAATGATCCATTTGCCATATTTTACTGTTCATTGTACAGTCAGCACGCCAAACAAGCGCAACGTCAGCGCGGAGGTGATATTTTTTTTAGGTGAAGGGAAAAAGACGCCTTCTGTTTCAATTTTTTTATTCATTTCGTGTTGTCTGTTTGGGATTTTGTGGTTTCTGGGTTTTGTGCAAATGGTGGTTTTGTTAATACCACTTTCCTTTTTTCCGTGTGATCTCTTTTAATTAAAGGGTATATATATATAATATAAAACCCCTTTATATATATTCATCTAGTATTACTATTATTCAAGCTTCAGTGAGCAAGATTGAAAGCAAAATCCACCCAACTTTCTGTAAATTCACGGTTGTTTCATGGGTTTTGTCAGTTCTGGCTTCTGGATGGAAAATTTTCATCTCATTTAAGGTATAAATAAATCTCTGTTTGATTTCTTTCACTTTATAAATAGTAATTCTTCCAAAATTATAAATACTGATGTTTTGACTTTCTTTTGTTTTTCAGTAATAGAATGCTGAAGAAGTAGTGATATTAGAACGGTAACAAGTAAAAAGAAAGCATTAATGGCTGAAGGCTCTTTTGTTCAATCTCCCACAGAAAAACAAATAAGACCCACTTCATCTTTCTTCAATTCTCCAAGATGTTTCACTGGTTTTTGTGTTTAGCTTATCTGAAGCTGATTCTGTGATGAGCTTATCTAAAGCTGGTTCTGCAAAGAAATCTCCATTTGGGTCTTTGAACTCAAGAATGGAAAAAAAAATTGAAACAGAAGGCGTCTTTTTAAAAGACGCCTTCTGTTTCAAAAAAAATAAAAATTTTTGAAGGAAAGACGTCTTTTCAAAAGACGCCTTCCCTTCCGCTTGTAAAAAAAAAATTTGAAGGGAAGGCGTCTTTTCACCTAAAAAAAATGCCACCTCCGCGCTGACGTGGCGCTTGTTTGGCGTGCTGATCGTGCAATGAACAGTAAAGTATGATAAATGAGTCATTATTTATATGTAAATGACATTTGTAAAATTTTTTTTTTTTTGAAGGGTAATCATGTCATTGGGCCCTGTTAGGAGGGTGTCAACAATTCCGTTTAGGACCTTTGGTTCCAACCTAACCTAAATCAAGCATTCAGTTTGCCTTGATTCAGTTTATTTTAAATCGGATCGAATCAAATATAATAGATTTGGTTTTATATGAATTCTACGATTTAAAATTTTAAATGTACATATATTAAATAACTAATTATGTGCATAAATATTTAAATTAATCCCAAGTTCTTTAATGCATATTTGATAAATTTTATAGTAAGATGATTATATAATCTTTCATAATATTTATATCATGAAAGACTATTTTATAATTTTTTCCTTTTTAGAAGAAAAGACCCTTATATTAAGGAACCAAGGAAAAATGAGATGTCTCCTCAATTACAATATAAAAAACTATATGTGAAATTTCCTCTAACCATGATTGAGGTTCCAAGAACACAAACCAAATTTTCTAAGCCCATGAGCTACTTAATTACAATATTTAGGGATAACTTTAATAAATATGTTTGGTCATGCACCCACTAACTGTCTGCAATCATTGGCTAATTCACCTACTTCATTGATAGTTAAATCGCCTTCCTTGATCGCTCCAATTGTGTTAGATGAATCTCCCTCCACACCATTTATAGGGATCTCCCATTCTAGAGCAAATGATAGCCCTGCTAGTATCGCTAATAATTCAACAACATTAATTGATAGTGATCCAACACTTTTAAAAGCTTTAGCAACAAGCACCTGCTCCAAACTATCTCGGATCATAATTCCAATACCAATTTGGCCATTGACTTGATTGAGACTAGCATCCACATTCATCTTAAGGTTGTTTTGGGTAGGGGGAATCCATTGTTAGGGGCAATCATTCTCACCCCTTTGTCTAATCTCAATGGCTTTTTGGAATTCTGTGAGCATTATAAAGGATTTGGTAATTATTGAAGCGGAAGAGTGATTTTTGCCTTCAATGCAGCAGTCATTTTCTATCCCCTTAAGTGGCCCAAGAGATCATCATGTAACGTTCGTACCTTAGAATGATGTCATCTTAACCTGTAGAGTATCCGAATATACGTATGTGTGTATTTGTACGTGGTTTCAATTCCGTAGATCCATGTCTTGTGCCCAAATGGGCGAGAAGATATTAAAAATGAGTCCAGAATGCATTTTTACATAGAAATCGACCTATTATACGTGAAATTTCGATATGTATTGACCGTGTAGCAAAAAGAAAAAAAATCGAAAAATCTGAAAACCTAAAACGTGTTTTTCCATTGCTGGAACGCATTCCACAGTGCCCGAAATGCTTTCAGGCCAAAAGAAGCCATGAAAATTGTTCCATGGCCCTGGAACACGTTTCACCTAGGTAAAATACAAAAAATGTGTCCTTTTTGTGTGGGCCCCACTCGTGACTTGGCTTGGTATATACCTTTTTTGTCTTTCATTTGCACATTAGAACATTGAGAAATGAGAGGAAAAGGGGATTTGAAGGAGATTGAGCAAGGGTTTAGATTTCTTGGCTTCTAAGGTATAAATCCTCACCTCTTAGCTTTTTAGTCTTGCTTCCATGGTTGAGTAGCATCACATAGTTTGTTTTGGGAGTGTTTACTACTGTATTTTCTGGGTTTGAGACCATTATCTGGGTTTCATAGCTAGAGCTTGACTTAGGTCTTGCATGCCACCTATATGGTATACATTGGAGTCCTTGAGCACACCCTAGTGTTGGTTTGATCAAGGCATGGCTATAGTAGACTTATGCTCATTTCTTTGGTCCAGCTATGAGGGTTTTGGTTCTTATATTTTGGGGATGAGTTGGGATTTGTTTTCTTAGGTGAGCATTGATGTATTTGTGGCTACTTAGGGCTAGATTATTTGTTTAATGATCTAATTTTGGTTGAGAATGCATGGTATTGATGTGGGTTTGATCATTGAATCTGTATTTGGCCTTCTCTTGGGTTGCATGCAATCTAATTGAGTGTTTTATGGCTTGAATGAGCTGTAATTGCTGGCACATAGGTGCAACCATGTTAGAGTTAAGTGTTGGCATGTAATTGGAGCTTAAATCATGATTTTTGGCATGTATATGAACTGTTATTGATAGATGTATGAACCTAAATTGTATGCAGGGTTTGTTGATGATTCAAGTGTCCTAATTGTGCCAATTGAGGGCTAATTCATGGTTTAGATGTTGCTTGTCATTGAAAGATCAATGGTGGCATCCTAGTGCTTGTTTTGGTTGGAATTGGATTGGCTAGTCCAGCCAATCGACAATGAGTGTTTCTTTGCATTTGGTTTCTATATGTGACATTGTAGTATAAGAAATGTTTTGAATGGATATTTATGTATAATGCATGTTTTAATGATTCATGAAATGGATTTGATTTAGCAAATATGTGCATCTGCTAGCTAGGATTTTATGAAATCTCATGTGCTAGATTGTGATCCCTAGTTGTGGACCTAGAAGAGGATTTTATGGCTTGTGTAAATAGGATCGTCTAGGCATGAAAAGTGTCTTTGGTGGGCTGATCCTATTAGCTATATAACCCCAAGTGTGACTACCCACACCCCAGACCGCCATCCCTCATGGATCGACATGGGGAAGTGTCGGGGTGAGACGCTCGACGTAGGCATCCATGACCACCTCAAATCATCTCATGAGATGATCGGAACCCTACAAGCCTCAACCAGACTCTCACATAGAGTCTCTAAAAAAAATTTTAAAACCATATCAAACCTGATAGACTTAACAATTTAATATCAAAGACACCCTCATCCACATCCATATGAATCAACATGATATAAAGACAATCTCCCTATGAACAAGACAATAATCATAAAGATCATAATAGTCCTCAAAAGCACATAAGACAATGATCCTCAAATAAACATACAACCATGATCATAAGATCTCCAACATGAATCCAAAATAGTCTAAGACAATATGCCTAGATTCATCATCAAATCTAAGTCCAAAATATACAACCAAATACATCAAATCCAAGGCCACAAGGCCAATATACATCAGCAAACCATAGTCCCTCTCACCATCTAGGTTTAACAAATGTCATAGATTACATATGTATCAAAATAAGCAAAACAATATACATATGCAAATAAAGGACATCCATCCACACACAACAAACCTAGACTCACGTTGGGATGTCCCTAGCTACTGCAGTGGCAAACTCTCAAGCAATAACTACACCCTTGCCCTTACTCTTATTAGTAGAACCTGAAAAGAGAGAGAGTGTGAGCCAACGGTGCCCAGTGAATAATGTTTAATAATGCCATCATTCATACATCAATAAAAGTCATATATGCTCATGCATGAAATTATGCTCATAAGTATGTGACACATAAAACACATTAAAATAAGCATCAACCATTTTCATGCATTTCAAATCCATTCGTCTCAACCTCTAGAGAAGCCATCTTGGCAACATGCACAAAGCTTCGTAGGAACACCTAAGAGGACTTAGCCTGGGAACACCCAAAGCTTCTAGGGTTTCAACTCCATTCATTTCCATATCTAAAGAAGCCAGCTTGACAACATGCTCAAGCTTCTTAGGAACACCTAAGAGGACTTAGCCTAGGAACACCCAAGTCTTCTAGAGTTTCCAAAACCATTTAAAATCCACCTCTAGAGAAGCCAACTTGACAACATGCACAAGCTTCTTAGGAACACCTAAGAGGACTTAGCCCGGGAACACCCAAGGCTTCTAGAGTATCATTGCATGCCATTTCAAATCATATTAAACACATGCATTTCCATAAAGATATTCACGACTTTCAACATACAAGTATAAATGAATATGATGCCACAAGTGATAAACAAGATGAAGAACTACTCACAACTAATGTCACGCAACAAGTTATCCACACACGTGTTTACACGAATCCCAATGCAACACAAGATCTTGTAAACCATAGATTTATGCACATGTATCAATCATCATGACCATCCATACATAGACACACTAATCATGATCAATTCCTAACCCAATAAGTCCATGTGCATCTAATTCCCACCATGAGTCTCCCATCTCATGATCAACCTCGACATCCCGTGCCAAGCCACGAATAAGGCTAATTCCCAAGAACTAAGAAAATCACTTAGTCTAGGTCATTCAATCCTAACACAAGTCCAAACCATTCAAAACCATGCAAGATTGATCATAATCAAGTCAATTCCTCAATTCGAATCAATACATGGCATATGACCCAATTTGGAAAAAATCTCTATAATAGGCATAGAGCCAAATTGTACTAAGTCATACAAAATTAGCATAGGTTCAAACATTCTAAACCCCATGATTCCACTCAATTTAAGTCCAATTAGATAATCCCCAAGTCAATTGATAAATTGACTTGTTAAAGATCAAAAGCCCCAATTTGGGAAAAATCCCCAAAATCAAGCCCTAGGCCGATTTTACACTACAACTAGGGTTTTCGATGGATAAAAACACTGAACACCACCATCAATCAACTAGGATCAACCACTTATCCAACATAGTTGACATGTAAGCCTAATCGAAATCTCTAAGTTCGAGTTCTAGGGTTTAGGTCTTTATACTAGATCCACCAATTTCTTGCTAGAAATTGGAAAAAATGGTGTCATTGGGTTCCAAATCCACCCAAGAACCCAAATTTATGCCATACACCACGTCCCTAAGAGTTTCACAAGAAACCCTAATCCTTTACACCACCAAAAACGTGGTGAAGTTCATGCAAAATGCATTCCAAGTGTAGATCTAGGTCTTAGAGGGTAAAATCAACCATAAACAACCATGAATGAACGAAAATCAGTGAACCCTAGGTTAGGGTCACTTCAAAACCGTGGTCAACACCCTCCCTTAGGTCAAATTCGAGCACATAAACCCATCTACAAAGAGAAACTAGAAAGAAAAGGGAGAAATCATACTTACTTTGGGTGAAATTTGAGCAAGCAACCTTCAAGCCCTAGCTTTCCCTTTTTCATCTCCTCTCCTCCTCTTTTCCGTCTTTCCAAGCTCAAAAACATGCAAATGAGCACAAAATGGGTATGCATTGCTTAAATAGTCATTTTGGGCCCACACAAAAAGACTTGCAAAAATTGGAAAAATTTCGATTTTCAGGCCATGGAGCGCGCTCCACTAAAAGTGACCTCACTCCTCTAAACTGAACACATTTTTTTTCGATTTTTCACTTCGACATTGTGCACTCGATACACATCGGAATTTCACGTTTAGATAGACATTTTCTATGTAAAAATGTGTGACGGACTCGATTCTAACATCCCCCAATCCATTTGATGCACCCAACATAAAGTTATCATCAAATCAATGCAAAAACATTCAAAATAACATGCATAAAACATCAAACAACCAAGGCAAACAACAAGGAAAATACATAGAGTTTGGGCATAACACAAACGGGTTACGGGTTAAATGAAATCATTTCTAGGGCACAATCCTAATAGAATGTGAGTATGTGATGTCGGATCGGGAGCTGAGCGTCACGAACTTAGGCCCTGATCGCTTCTTACTCAAGAGGTGGATTAAGATGGCATATTGCATGTTTGAAAATGGAAATGCATTGATAGATTATTGTAATGGATGCATTATATTTCAGCATGTATATGATATTTGTATCTCATCATGTTATTTGAACTGTTTTGATGAACTCGTGCCTTATTTATATAAATGCATATATATTTTCATTGAGCTTGCTGTAGCTCACACCTCCTCCTTATCATTTTAGGTTCAGATAGGAAGGGGAAGGGGAAGGTTTAACTGTGGAGCACTTCTTGTGGTCTTTTGTGATGTAGGTGTTAGTGTTCTTGTCATATTGTATTTTGAGACTATGTACATGATAACACCTATTGTAAATATTTAACACTTAGATGGGCTATAATTATTTTGGAAGCTTTATTTATTTTGATAATGTTTATGATCTGGATTATGTTGTTTGAGGATTGGATATGTTTAGCAGGTTGTTTATGTTGAGGCTGAACAGGACATCGGGGGTGTCGAGGGAAGATATACCCGGGGTTCTTTGCCGGTTACGACATCTTAGGTTGTGGGTTGTGATAAGTTTGGTATCAGAGCGAGGTTTAGGTTTAAAAACCTTAAAATTAATAAAAAGACTTATATGATGTTATATTTACTTTTATGGGTATGATTATGGGTAGTTATCTTAAGGATAACCTTTTTCATGGATTGAGATCCTGATATGTTTCCCTTGTTGAAAAATTTTAGAGAAAAGGAAAGAACAGGATTAGCCATGGATCCAGAGAAACGCCTTAGGCATATTGAGGCAGTCTTAGAGGCCACACACAGCAGCAGACCCAGATCCTTGAGTTGCTAGGCCTTACACAGGGTGTTAGGCCGCCACCGCAGGGTAATGTAATAGTAGCTGCAGGGCATAATAGTGTAGCAACAGTAGTGGGGGATCAGGCAAGACCAGCTGAGGTCTAGTATGCTGTAGAAGGGGAGATTGAGGCAGAGAAAGCGGAGAAGGACCACTATGAGAAGGTCATGAAAGTTTTCAAGAATAGGAATCTGGTTGAGTTTCTAGGGGGTTTGGACTTAGAGCTAGCTGAGGGATGGTTGACGAGGATGGAGACCATTTTCAATGGCATGCGGGCTCTCGAGCATGACAAAGTCAAGCTAGCCAGGTTCAAGCTAATTGGCAAGGCAAACAAATGGTGGAAACGAATGGAGCGTACGGAGGGTGAGATTCGAACTTGGACTAGATTCAAGGAGTTGTTCTTTGAAGAGTTATATCCACGAGCCGAGAGGGATCAGCCTCGGATCCAGTTTCTGCACCTGACCCAAGGTAGCATTTCTGTCAGAGAGTATGAGAAAGAGTTCAACAGGTTGACACTCTTTGCTCCAGAGATGGTGTTTACGGATGAGTTGAGGATGCAGAGGATACAAGATGGTTTTCAAGACCGTATTCGTCAGGGTATGCTTAGGCGATAAGGCAGGCCGCAGATTTTGAGACTGCTAAGGCTAACTCTAGGATGAGGGTACCAACCGCGATAGTTTTTCTCTTTCTTTCTTGGAAGTACATGACAAAATATTCATTTATATATTGGTTGTAGAATATTAATACTAAATGAACTATCACATGCACTAGAAGAGGTATCCCTATGATCTTATTGGAGAATGTGAGAACTTTTATATTTGTCAAAAGATTCTTTTTTAATCTCCAGCATTAATAGATGTATATTACTAGAACTACACCCATTAATTATCTTCCATATTTTTTAGTAGGATTTTGACAATTTCTTTTGATATGATTATATATATTCTTTGCAGTTAAAAAGTAGCTAGTATTGTGTTTGCTCTTTTATAAGTTGAATACACCGACCAATAATATAGTTTGAGAAGTATTGAAGTTTATCTTTTACTCTTTTAAGTTGTTATCTTTGATGCATGGCTTAGGTTTGGCCTCCTAGCTACTTTTTGATGAAGTCTAATTTGATCAAAATTTCTACTTATATATATGGTATATCTTTGTATTTTTCATAAGATCATAAGAAAAAATTTATGAAGGCATGGACAAATGAACTTATGCATTTTGCAATACCACAACCAACAGAGAGAAGAGTGCCCACTCAAAATTGAAAAGATACCTCGGTTCATCGCAAGGTCACTTCGAGTCTTCTTGGGTTGTGATTAATTCCATGCTACAGTTGCAACATACATAAATTAATGCGTCATTTGAACAATTTTCAACATTGTGCAACATAAAATAGAGAGTACACGATGTATACAATGAGCCAGATGAAGGGGCTCGGCCCTGTACTTGCATACATCGAGAAAAAGGGAGCACGCATCGTTGAATCGCTGCATCTGCCGAGGTTTGCTGAGTTAGCCTCAGTAGTTATAACATTATGTGAAGGAACTTAATATTATAGCATTTCTCCAAAATATGTGAAGGAACTTAATTATAATAAATATCATCACTTATAACATTATGTACCTAGGTTGAAACTACTATAGTCAGTAGAACATGAGTCTGTTGTTTGTATCTGTTTTTATCTTGCAACTGGTGTCCATTAATTCACACTTTCCTAGCGATTCACCTTTGATTTAAGTATTCAATATATATTTGTATAATGAGCATATAATGTGGCAAGTCTGTAGATTATGGTGTATTTATGTTTTTTAATGCCAAATTTAGGTTAACTGAATGAGAAACTTGAAACAGGCCCTTTAGTTTCCTTCTATTTCGATGCATTATTTATAGTTATTTAAAACTTCTTCAAATTTGTGCATTTAGACAAGATATATCATTGTTGAGTTGCTATTCCTTTGCTTAATACATATTTTAAAATTAGCAAAAACTTAGGGGAGAAATATAGTTACTCTATGAAAAAAGTATTTTAAAATGAGTTCACATGCTCCCAAGTTTCTTATTGGTACTAACAAGGGGTACTATGGGCCTATGCTCAGTGCATATAGATTCTATGCCCCCTCCATATTGATAATAAGATGTGGTTTTATGATAGAATTTGAAATGCCATTGAAGAACTCATTTTGTGTTCAATATCATTTAAGCAAATATTTGATTTCATCTTGCAGGAGTTTTATGCAGACTTTTGTGCCATAGATCCTTACCATTTCACCTTAAATTTTCCCCTGAATCACATTTACATGCTCCCAGCAGTGGTAGATCCAACAACTTTGCAACACTTTTGTGATCGAGTGGTTGATGGAATTGCAACAGTTTTCCTAGCTTTAAAACGCCGACCTGTTATCCAGTATAAAAAAACCTCTGATATTGCGAAAAGGATTGCACATGACGCTGCAGTGAGCATTCCCTTTTGTTTTTTTCCTTTTCTCCACCTCCCACTTCTGTTATTATTGATGTTTAGTATGGAGCATGTTGGTTTTAAGAGAGGAAAGAAAATGCATCTAACTTGCCTATCTTATATAATTTTTTCAATATATGTGTGAAGTATCATGTTCATCTGTGTATGGCGTATATGATATTTTGTGTTGGTCATGACGTCACCCTACGGAGGGGGTTGTGACACCAAGTTCTGGTTCTCACATTTCATCATGCACCATTTGCTCAAGACATCGAACTTCTCCTAGTCAATACCTTATGCCACAGTCGCCACCCCTTTTCTTTAAGAGGCTGGAATTGATCTTACCAATTGTCAAATATTCAAGCAACTTAGGGTACTCACTGTACTCTTTGAAGAAAGTCTTTTTTAGTTGCCTATATTCATCCATTGTTTCACTACACATCAACGCATTTCATGAGTTAAAAAATACTTTAAAGTCTTCATTCTTTGAAAAAAAGCACTTTGACTTAGCCAAGACATTCTTGCTGATATACCAAGTACAAAGGAGATTGGCAGTACCGACGAACACCTTTGAAATCGCATTCATTAAGGCCAACTCCCGATCTGTCACGATCACCTTGGGTGGAGAGTAATCATTTAACAACTCCTTCAATTTACTTGTTGCCCACATATAGTTGTCTTCATTTTCACTCTCCAAGTATGCAAATGCAACAGAAAATGTCATCTCCGTTGGCGTAACACCAACAATCTGTAATTGTGGAAATCTACATCTATTTGTCTTGTATGTACAATCCATCAACAAAACATGTGGAAAACATCTTAAAAGATCAAACAAAACTGAATGAGCCCAAAACAAATCTCTCATTGAATCTATTGTTTCATCACACCTATGCCACTCAACGTACGCTTCGTCCTCCAACTTGTGCAAGAGTTGTTGTATTTGAGATCTACCCCAGTATTCCATTAACTTATGCTTCTGTCTTGCATTATAGATTGTTTTCAAAGTCGAAGCATTATTACCATTTCTTTCTTTTAACGTCATCAAAATGCCTTTCAACCTTGCATGACTTTTAGACATTTGAATCATGATTTCCATTTCTTCGTTGGTTAACCTTCAAGCAAATGAGTGGCCTTCTAAATAGTTCGAAGTTGGATGATTATGAGTGTCGCATGCAACAATTACTATCCATTCACCGTCTCGAGGGCTCTTACACTTTAGCAAAAAAAGGTATCCACGTTTTTTTGATCCAGTGTCATTTCTCTTCTTTTTACCAACTGAAACATTTTCCAACAATAGATTTATATTGACCAAATCTCTCGCAAGCAAAGTTGATTCTTGGTATTCTACCATTACCCCCAACATCAGAATTGCGAGTAATGGGAACTAATCCATTCCTCCTTTCAACTTCACGGACCCATCCAACAAGTTCTTCTTTAGTACTGAATGAAACGTTTGATGTGAATTGCTCCGTGTAGTCTATAATGATCTCAGAACCAATCATATTACCTTGGCTTGACCCTTCATTCTACAATAATAATAAAAAAATAACAATTAGACAAAAAAACCATTAAAACAATCACAAGGACATAAAAAAATAATTTCATTTAACAAGACTAAAAAAAAATGAAAAAACAAGTGGTTCGGTCATATGTAACCAAACTTAACATATAGGTTCGGTCAGCAGATCGAATCTAACACACTGGTTCGGTCACACATACCAAACCTAACACACGAGTTCGGTTACATAGACCGAAACTGTTTAATAGTTTCAGGCACGCAGGCCTGAACCGATGACGATGTTTCTCTTTTAAAACCCAGAACACACACAAAAAAAAACCACAAAAAAACTCACCAAAGATTGCTGAACTTTGTCCCAACGTGAATCATCCGCCATTGTGCTTTCAAATGGTGTGAAGATCAAATTTTTTTATTCCTTAAAGGTTTTTATACACTTGAGAAAATTACTATAAAACACCTCAAAAATGGTTGTAAAAGCTTATATAGAGTGTTTAAAGGAAGAAGGGTATGAAGATTGGTAGTAGCAATAGAGAAGAGTGGTAATGGAACAATGGTTTAGGGTTTATGGGATGAAAATGAAGAGTTTAGGGTTTGTGGGATGAAGAAGATGAATAGTATAAGGGTTGATGGTGGGGTAAATTTAGTAAAGATGAGTTAGGTGGAAATAAAATTAATTTAAGGGTAGTTTAGACAATTCATACAAGGGTTGTTTTAGGAAAAAAATATTTTTTTTAGGTGTGGTAGGAAGATTAAAAATTGTGGTATGTTCTAGAAGGACAAACATGGAAATAGCGCAAAAATGGCCACACAGTGAGGGGGTAAAAAGTATTTCTATATATATATAGTACTTATAATGCAAAAACTTGAGAAAGGGGTCATCATTTTATCAAAAACCCTAAAATTGCCTCTATATTCTATAATAATTTAACGGTTTCATAAAGTTATAATTTAAGTTTTAAGGGGCATATACGTAATTAACCACTAAAAGTTTTGGTTTCCTATCGACAATATACTTTTAAAATTTATCCATATAACCACTTTCCCCACGTTGCAGGATTCTAGATCCTGCAATCCAATGTGTAGAACAGTAGAGGTTGCAAAACTACTTGCTACAATTTTGAAACTTTCGAAGTGGCATTTTGCCTTACGGTTAACTGTCTTCCTCAAAATCTTCAGTATTTATACTTTGAGGCATGAAATCTTCAAAACAGGTAAATATCTCTTTCCCATTCTCAAGTTTTTATTATCTATCACTCATTGATTCATTGTTGCTTGGTCATTCACATATCGCCTATTGGTGCAAGATTTGACCAATACCAGTAGATGATGAGGTGGAGGGAATAAAATGACCTGGGACTCGTCGGAGTGTTGGAAAGGTCGCTAAAGATTGATGATCTGAGAGGGAAAAACAAAAAAAAATAAGATATCGTGAGGAACATCGGTGCGGTGTCGGCCAAAGACCCTTCGATGCCTAAGTTAGTTTAAAGCTCCGTAGAGTTAATGGTACTGAACTGGGTTGAGAGTTGCTTACCTCTCTTTTAAGGATTAGGGTCTTTTTATAGAGAGGGCTAGAGGTTTTGTCCTAGTACTAGAGTTGTTGTAAAATCAGGAATCATTCTTGTGTTGGAAGAGCACATTTGATTCTTAGTTGAATTAGGAAGATCTGGTGCGATCCTTATAAGATTAGGATGACTTAGTAGCTTCCTAGTCGAACTAGTAGAGCTTCAGGCCTTATCATTGTAGAATAAGGAGTAAATCCTGAACTTATCGCAGTGAGTCATTCCTTATCCCTATCTGAACCTACATTTAGTCATCATCCGTTTCGGAGTTGTAGACCTTGTCAGATCGGTATGCCGATTTGGAGTCTTCCATTATGCCTGCTTGTAAGCAAATATATAGTTGGTAAAAGAGGTCGGTGGTTTTAGGTTGGCAGGACATGTAACTCTCGTTATCTTAGGATGATGTCATTTTGACCAGTAGAGTACCAGTATAGTACCCATATAGGTGTACGTATACATATATTGATGCTTGAAGTGCGTTGGTTCAAGTGCCTTTGCATGAAGTTTTGGAATGATTGGAGACCCGTTCGTCGTCGAAATGTGTCGAAAACGATGTTTTGGATCAGTGGAGCTCGCTCCATTGAGGAAGAAATTTCTGTCACCGATTACATCAATAACTTGATCCCCTAGATCCGTGGTTCGATTGAGCTAAACTTTTGTCAGCTTATTCTTCTCTGATAGATCTTCATTATGTACGGTGAAGATCTTGATCGGAGTTGTCTACTGTGAGCTATAAAGCTCAAAACACTATTTTTTGGATTTTATGGATTTTCTTGCACAGTTTTGATCAAACAATTGGCAACTGACTCATAAAAATTTTGAACAGTTAAGATGTTAAATTGATAAGTCATTTGCATAAAATTGAGTATCTAAGTAAAAGTAATTGCAGCAGAAAAAAAATTATTCATTTTGTTTAAGTGTATTTTTAGTTGTGGGCCCAAAGTTAGTCTATAAATACAAACCAAAACGAGATTTTCTCACACTTGCTCATTTTTCCACCTTCAAGAGTGCTAGAGAGCTTGGAGAAAGGGGAAAGAAGAGGAGAAGAAAAAAAAAGGGAAAAATGAGGTTTTTGGGTGGATTCTTGCTCAAGGATCATCAAGGTAACCATTTCATTCTCATTTTTCTTCCTTCCATCATTCTCTTACAAGCATGCAACTGTTTTTTTCGACCTAGGGTTCTATTGAATCCCGTTTTTGAAAGGGTGATGGAAAATCAAAGTTGAAATTAGGTCTTGAAATTAATGTATGTTGACCTAGAGTGTATGGGGAGTACTCTAGAGGTGAACCCCCAATTTCTAGCAAGAAATTGGAAGGGTTTCATAGACTTGACCTAAAACTAGTGTTTTGACATAGGGTTTTCTATTCAAAATTCTTGTGATTTGTATGAAATTGATGAGTAATTATGGATTTATGACACTCTAAATTACTGATCTTGAATAGGGGAAACCTAATTGTAGGGTAATTTTGGCACAGGCTATGTAAATTAACATTCCCATGCAATTTGAGGATTTCCATGTAAATTGGGGATTTTGTCCTAAACCAAGTCAATTGACCAAATTGACTTGGGAATCATCTGATTGGACCTCATTTGAGTAGATTCATGGGTTTAGAATGTTTGAACCTATGTTAATTTGGTATGACTTAGTTCAATTTGGCCTTAGGGTATGTATTGCCAAATTAGGGATTTTGACTTGAACTTAGTCAATTGATGTAATTGACTTGAGGAATAGCCTAATTAACCCTTAATATGATTGAATGCTTTGTATTATAGTGTTCGGGATCATGAGAATCAACCTATGACATTCAATTTGGGTTATGTGTAGTCTAATTTGATGATTATATGGTTGAATTGAGCAATATGGGTTGACTCATGACTATGACCATGCTAGAATCTCAAATTGACTATAGAATTAGGTTTGAACATGGTTATTAACATACTTTGGCTGATCTTTAGTATTATATGGACCATGTGTTATATGTAGGGACCTTGGTTGGTTTGAGTAAGCCACGTAGGCAAATTGCTGATTGAAGTACTCGAGGTGATTCGTGGATCTTCTAGTACTTTCTTGGATTGACTAGTCTTAGCCAATCAATTGTGAGTGTTTCTTTACTTATGTCTTCTATGTGTGGTATTCTATTATATAAATGTTTTAAATGCTTAATTATTATGGTATGCATGATTTGATATCTCATGAAAATTATTTGATCATAGTTAGTTGGGAAAACAATTTGGGTTGAGTCTCCTAGTTGGGGTTTCCTTTGAGAAATTCCGTAAGTCTAGTGGGATCCCCGGTTGTAGACCTTACAGAGGGTTTCAAGGGTAGGCGCAGCCGTAGTTCGTCTAAACCTGAAATAGGGTTTGGAATGAATAGTAAATCGGTGACGTGCCCTTAGAATTCCTATTAGAATACAGGTAAGAGGTCATTCGGGCATGGGTCTTGCACACTCATGTTCTTGAATCCATTCTTACCTAGGAGGTGTTTAGGTGCATAAACATGTCATAAGTGATATGCATTGTCTTGATATGAATGAGGTCTTATATTGAACATGTATGTAACTTCGTTTACATTCCAGTTGTTTAAACTGTTTTAATGAATGTTGCAATGTTTTACATAAATGCACATGTATGTAACCACTTGTAGAAAACATTCACTGGGCTTGTTGTAGCTCACTCCTCACCATTATCTTTTCAGGATCGAATAGGAAGAAATAGGGAAAGGCTTAGCTGCAGAGCATTTTCGGAACTCTGGTTGATGTAGGTGTTGGTACTTTTCCGCATTTATTTTGATAAATTGTACTATGTAACACCTAATACGTATACTTAATACTTAGATGGGTTGTAATCATTGTTAAGTATTATTTTGTACTTTTGATCACTGTGAACTTAAAATAAAAATAAAAATTATGGCTTACATTTTGGGAATGTAATATTATTTGATTATGCCCATATGCGTTTATTATTGTGTATTTGGGATTATGAAGTGTATTAGAAAGCTTATCGAGATGTCGTGTATATCGAGGGAGGATATACACGGGGTTTCGTGCAGATCATGACATCACATATCGTGGGTCGTGACAGGACACATTATGTCCTACCGGGCTGATATTGTCGTTTTATAGTTGCTGACTTGTCATTCAGGTCGGTATTCCAACCCGCCGACCTGGAGCTCTCTCATGTTGATCGATCATTATGGTGAATAATATGTCGTTTAGGTTGGTAGGACCGACCATGTCTCGAGCTGTATGGATAGCTGAATATATCGATATTCTTTGTCCAGAACAGGTCGGTATATCTACTTGATCTGTATTACATCCTATTTGGTGAAACTAGCGTGGCTGACATGTCTTATGCTCGGTATATGGTCCAACATCGCCTACAAAAGAACCAAAAAATTATATATCTCATCTCTATGCTGAATTACAACAAAAAAAATAGAGAAAGAGAAATAGAGATGCAATGAACTCCAACCTCATTTCTTTTTAACTTCGACAACATGAATCTCCACCTTTATAGGAGTTATATAAAATAAATGTATTTCTTATTATATAGCTCTGCACACAGACTTCAAATGTATTTCTTATTATTATTTTTTTTAGGTTTTTTATTATTTCTTTAAGTTTGAAGAGGTACAGAGCAAAAGAAAGTGATGGACAAGTTTGAAGAGATCTGCTTTGTAGTTGAGGAAAGAAGGTCAGCCGTTGGAGAAGAAAAAATTTGATGGATCGAAGCTTCATTTCCAAACTCATTGAACCTCAGCTACATTATTCAGAAATTTAATGCCGCTTTGTACAAACTAGTGACCAATTGATAATCCAAAGGCCTTCAATCTTGAACTCTTCTATCATTCCAATACTTCAAATTTTATTATTCCAAAACTTGCTCAGACTACTTGGCCGCTCCTTTTTCCTTTCTTGGCTTGCTCCTAGCACCTAAGTCTCCTTCTCTCTCCCTTATTCTCTCCCCGTTTACAATGCTATTAAAGAAAGATACAACTTTATATGTTATTCCCAGTGGGTGACAAGTGTAATACAAAATACTTCTTACCCTTTTTCTTTCTTTCATTTTTTCTCCTTTTTTTTTTCAATTTGGTATGATTTACTTGGTAAGCATATGATTTATATTCCAGTATTTTGCAATTATATGATGGGATATATAAATGAATTAGATCTAATACGGGCTTATAGAAAATTTATTTTTTAACATTTTGCCTTTACTATTTCATTATTAATTATTATTTTGTGGAACATATGCAGATCCACTAAGCTTAATTTTAAACTATATAAATTATTTTTATTAAGTGTAATTCACTTGCTATAAGGTTGTTACAAGGATCAAGGATCATCTTACAATACAACACTGGTAGAACCTTATATCTGGTAGAACGGATTACAAGATTTCAACTTCAAACTCTAATAAACTTCAACTTCAAATTCTAAAATACCAAAACACGCATTTCACTCTTTATTTATAAGCATACAGACACGAACTTAATGCATCTTCAAATCCACGAACTTAAGAGCACTTCAAATCCACGGGCAGTTGGGAGTCATTGAGCTGGTTGAAGATTAGATCACATGCAAACTTTAACAAAGTAGATGTGACAAAAGCAAAGATTCCATATCTTCTTACTGTACATAAACAATATCGGAAAAGAGAGACGCACTAAGATGGTGGATGTGACGTGTCATCATTATCTTGTCGTGAGTGGGAGACATGTGTGGGGTTAGATTCATTGGATGAAGTGCTTGCTGATAAGGAAGAATCTAGCAAGTTGGCTGGTGGAGATGATTGTTGTGCAATGTTGATGTCATCCATGATGTCAGATAGATAAGGTTGCATCTGTCGTTGGAACAGGAGGCGAGCACGTCGGAGACGATACATGACGGAGAGTCTGGTTGCCGAAGATGAAAAAGTTAGATCGATATCAGAGAGTCGTTGAAGGATCCGTTGAGCATCTCGAAATCGTCGAAGTCTGAGGATTGTGATTTCTAGTCGGAGAATATGGTGACGGTTATGGATGTTATTGTTGTCGTCCATGAAGGCAGTGAGTGATCGAGATAATGAGGATACCATTATGGAGAAGTATCACACTGAGTTTCCATGTATATGTCAGAATTATCAAAATGTTGCCAGTAGTCTTGGTGGCACTGAAAATCATCAGGTGGAGGAGAGCGAACGCCTAATGCGATGAGAGCATTGTTTTCAACGTCTTCAGCTTGTTGGCATTCTATGATTTCAGTATCAGAAAGAGGTGGATCGTTTACACGTCTTCTGGTTCGAGGAGCTAGAGAAGGAGATCTTGGTGAAGGATCTCGAAAATTAGCAGGAGGAGATTCTGGAGACCAAGGTGCAAGATTCTGATTTAATGCATCAAAGCTATCTGGAGGAATGAACTCATGAGGTCCTTTGACAGAGGGAGCAATGGTTGGAGCACCATTGATATCATTGAGGAAGTCACGAATTCCAGTGAGAACTTGATCAGTGAGGTTGCAGGAGTATGTCTGAAACTGTTGGAGATAATGTTCTGCAACAAGTCCTTGTGGAAAATCAGAAAAAGGCTGATAGCATATATATACTGCATGCAATCTGGATGGAATCTGTTGACAGATCTCAGTAACATATGTCTGCCATGTGCGATGGGGAGCAAAAAGATCTAGACAACAATCAAGAAGGAAAGTCTGGTGGCTTTGGAAATATTGTTGTAATTGAGAAGGGATAAAGGTGATAGCAATCTTATATAGACAAGATACACACCATATGTGCCAGAACAGTGTATCGGAAATATTAGGACGAAGATGAAACAGAAACAAATATGGTCTAGATTGATTAAATGGATTGCCTTGATGGATTTGATCTGGGTAGTCCATGAAGTACTTATGGGCATAATAAAACAAATTGTGTCGGGCAAAGTCTTGGATTTCATAGGCAGTCGTAGGATTGGGTAGTTCAGGAGGGAATATAGCACCTATGAGAGGAAACAAGAGGATGGAAAAGTTGAATGGGTTTGGGCCTAGCTACCAGATTGGGCTGTAGAAGTAATGGTAAGGTAAGACATCCAATAAACAAAGATAATTGGGCTTTGTTCTTTTGGATGGGCCGGGATAAAAAATCTGCTAAAACATTCTTTTGTCCTGGAATATGTTTGACTATAAAATTGAACTAAGTGAACCATTCCTGGAGTCTAAGAAGGTGAGCAGGAGGAACCATCTTGTTCTTGAAGTCCAACATCTTAGGAAAAGATGAATTGTCCATTTGTATTTCAAATGTTGCTGGTCTTAAGAAGAAGGAGAACTTCTGTATGCCATATCGAACTGCAAGAATTTCTTTAATCGTGATATGGTAATGAAGTTCAGAGTCAGAGAATTTTCCACTATGATAGCCACAAATCTAATCAATATTATCCTTGTGTTCAAGAAGAACAGTACCCCAATACAAATCAGACGCATCTGTCTGAAGTATGAGTGAGCCGGTGCTAGGGATAACCAATGGTGGAGGATTCTGACATGCTTGTTTGATATAAGTCACAACATCTGTATGTATAGATTGCCACGGAGGTGGATCTTTCTTTAATAAGGCAGATAAAACAGATGTATAGCGACTAATACGTGGGAGAAAAGTCCTGAGATAGTTGACCACACCAAGGAATTGCTATAACTGTTTGATAGTTAAATCTGAGTCAGGGAATTTCAATAATTCAACAGCAATATGGGAGCCAGGTTGATAAATTCCATTAAAGAATTTCATACCAAGAAATTCTATCTCATTGGTGTTAACTATACTCTTTTTCTCAGAGAGCATGATGCCATACTATCGGGTGATATCCAAAAACTTGAGGCCAAATGGCATAACTGTCCATTGGTAGTGAGTATTAGGTATGCAGAAAGCTGTTTTGGGGCGATCATCAGGGTGGATACCCAATTGCCAGAAACGTGCTTTAAGATCGAATTTGCTGTAGATAGTTGATCCAGAAAGTAAAGCAAGTTGAGAAGAAATCTTTGGCAGAGGAAACTTGTCATCTTTAAGGAAGATATTTAACGGCTTGTAATTGATCACAAGGCGTTTCTTTCCTCGTTTGAGTTCAACTCTTTTATTCACATAGAAGGCTTGACAAGCCCAATCGGACTTAGTTGGTTCAATCAAACCTTGAGAGAGTAAATCAGCACATTCTTGCCGAGCAAGGGTAAGTTCTGCTGGAGGCATTCCAGGATGGATGGCCTTAGTAGGATTGACATCTTCATTAAGTTTAAAAGGGAGGTGGACATAATATGTTGTATTCTTCCATAAAGGATTGGGATGATTGAAATCCTTATGAGAGTCACTGAAACATGACTTGAGCTTATCCTGTAGAGATGGAACATCAAGGATAGCATATAACTTTGGAATAGTCGTGTATGGAAGAGTCTGATTCTGATAATATATACCAGTAGGTAGTATTCTGAGCTTGGATTTTGAATATATGTCCATACCAAAGAGAATATCTTTATCGGGAAGATCGCATCCTATGATATGTGTCCAAATAGTGAGATTAGGGAAGAATTTCAGGCCAATCTTTCGAGAAGTAATTAAATGTGTCTGAAAAATCTCATTATTGGCTGCTTTGAAGGATTATGTACGAGACTTCCAAAACGTATCAGGGAGAATACGGGGATTCATCATACTTTTGAATGCGCCAGTATCAAAGTAAGCAATAACTTTGATCGGATTGTCATACTTAGATGGGAGAACTGAAATCTCTGCATAGGGCATGACGTGAGTGACAGCCATAGAAAGGGTAGAAATCATTCCCATATAGGGTTCTGTATTGTCATCACTTGAATGGGAAGCATCGGAAGAGTAATCGTGATAGGCAAAAAGAGTAGCTTCATCTGGGGATTCTTGTTCCGAAAATAAAGATTCAATATCTTGATCATTGTTGAGGGAATAAGAATGTTGAATCTGCTGAATAAGATGCTGACTCTTTTTCTTATCTGGGCATTGTTTTGCATAATGTCCAGGTTTCTTACAGATATAACACCGAGCAGTTTTTGGTGCAGTGGATCGTCGTTTGAAGTATCGGAGACGACGTTTCTTCTTCCAGCGAATAGGTTTAGAAAACTTCTGGGGATTCTTTTTATGAAACTTGAATAACTTCTTACGAGAAGATTTGTTGGTAGAAGAACAATCACATTTGTCCTTACATCCAATCGTAAGATGTTTCTTATCACAAACATTGGAAGAAGAAAATGAAGTCTTCTGTGAATCTTTAATAATTTTTCGTAATTCACATATTTTCTCAATTGCATCGAGAAGGAGCTGGAAGATTTCAGCAAGAGATAACTGATCTAAAGAACGTCCTGTAGCCAGAAAGAGTAGATTCAATTCAGGATGTATTTCAGTTGGAAGAGAGGCTATAAACGTATGTTTTAAATCTGTCTTATCATAACCACCAAGAAGATGAAATCGTTGCATCATACGAAGGTAGTGACGATAAAGATCTTTTTTCCGGAGAGAGCAGCACTTCATTGTAAAATATTCTTGCTTGTATTTTTTCTCCAGAGTGGAGACATCACCAACAAATTCACGGAGGAACACATGATAAAGATCAACTATAGAAAGTTGAGTGAGTTGAAGAACATGATACTCACCGAGTGAAGTCAACCAATCACGGACAAAACCAGTGCATCGTGAGAGAAAATCTGATATAACTGCATTAGGAAGACGACCAGCGACTTGTTGATTAGACATCCATGCGCCCCAAGAAAGTATCTTGTTGCGCCATTGTTCATAAGGGATGTCATCCAAAGAAAACCAAGGACCATTGCCAGAACGAGCAAATTGTGGTTGATTTGGATCAGGAGGAGGATCCTGTGGAGGATCATTAGGAGCTGGTGGCATATCAAATTCTTCATCAAACAGTTGTTGTTGTTGTTGAGATGTAGAGGGATCATCTGCCATATGAATCTGTGCTAGGGCAGAGATATCCATAGTCTGGGAATCATACGAATCATCGAAATCTGGAACATCAAAGTCAGTAGCATCTGAAAGTTGTTCAGGACTATGATTATCATCATCAGAAGAATCTAAATTAATAGATTCAAACTGTTCAGCTAGTTCATCAACAGGAGAGATGTCATGACGATCTTCATAAGGATAAATAGGATTACTAGGGGGAGGTTGTGGTATGGGAGTTGGTGAAGGTATTGGTAAAGATGATGTGGAAGTAGTAAGAAGTAAAAACGGTGAAGAGGGTAGAGGGGTTTTACCTTTATCACCAAATAGTGGTCTAGGTGGACGCTGTTGTGGAATAATAGAAGGTGGAGCAGGAAACTGAGAAGGTGCACCATAGCCAGGTGAACTAAATGGTTGTAGTGAAAAAGGGGTTTCACGAGATCTAGCTAACATGAGGGTTTGAATAAAGGTGGATTGCGGATCAGTTCTAGAGCTAGGGGGAGGTATCAAAGGTTGATAACTCGATGAAGGAGAAGGAAAAGAAGACCGAAAAATGGACATAGGATAGGCTTCAGGTAAGACAGGAGGTTTCTGAAACCTTTGAAGATCAGCAGTAACATAAGTAAGTTGTTCCTTCAGTTGACGAATCTCATGTTCAGCTGCATCAAAATTAGGACCACTAATATTATGTTGTAAATAATACCGGAGAAGAGTATCCAGTTCATTAATTTTAGCAGTGAGCTCAGCATAATATTTTTGACTGATAGCAGCTTGAATATCTGTATTATGTACTAAACTGGTGGTAGTAGAATAAAGACTATGAAGTTGTTCATCAATCTTTTGTAAATAACCATTCTGAACGATAACATTTTTGGTTTGCCAGTTTAAGACTTCTTCAGCAGGAGTGAGTGGTTTGGGAGTACCATTAGCACGAACTTCCGTAGACTGAGTAAATGGTTTAGCCGTAGTCTGATATGTAGGATCTTGAACTCTGGTAAGAGGGGGAAAATCTGTATCATAAGATCCAACTGGAAAACATGGAGGAACCAATGGAGCTGCGAGAGGAGCAGGAGGCTCATCCTGGTAATCAGATGATCGACAAGAAGAGAAGATAGGTGTCTTTTTCTTCTTCTTAGTTTTGCGTCGGCGAGACAAATCATCATATTGAGAATCAAGATCATCAAACCAAGCTTCATATTCCAGTTCTTCAGCACATGGGCAACCAGGTTTACACATTTCAGGTGCACAATCCCATATAAAATGACCATCCACATGGGAATGATACAATATACGACCATCTGCTTGAAAAGAATGAAGAGGAGGGTCTGCGACAGGTTCATGTGTAGAAACAGGCTGGATCATCATAGAGTGATGTACCGGAAGAATATCCTTTGTTGATGGAGGAGAGTCAAAACTGATTTTGATGGCACCATCAGCTTGTTTCTTCAGTAAAGGACATGCAGTACTGGTGACAGGTTCGGAGCGTTTTAAGAACTGTTCATAGTTTGTAAACCATGTCAAAGGGAGCATCTGGCGAAGATCTTTCTGTGGGATCTGCTTGGGAATTTGCACAATAGTGGGAACGCCATTATCATGGACAAAGGCCATGATAGTTCCAGTTGGTTTCTGAGTTCTGAGGTGGATAGCATGATCTTGAAGGCGAAAAGCCATTTGATGGTGTAGAGTGGCCATGATACTATCCATTCTGTGTTGAACTCCAGTAAATTGAACTTGAACCTTAAATCGAGTCGGGAGTGTAGGATCTTTAAGACAGACATTAAAGTCTGGAGTAATGGTAAAAACCATAGATCCATGACTCAAGGTAGTGATAACAGTTCCGATACAAGCATGCTCATAATCAAGAAGATTTGTATCAAGTAGAGCTATGCGAGCATACATAGGTAGGTCACCTCGACCATGATACGAAAGGACTAACCGAATAGCACCACCCATATGGAGATGAGTGTATCCGTGAGCCAACCAGTGGCGAATGAACGAAGGTTCAAACTCAAGAGTAACATACTGTTCTTGAAGGGTTGCTTCAAGTTGACAATGAGTAAGAGCAGTACTCTGTATATATTCCTTAATAGGAGGACTCTTACGACTAATTAATTTTTTGACAGACGTAGAAAACGACTGTTGTTTTTTCGTAAATAACCAGTAAGGGTTTAACAAGGGAGGTATAGTTGCACTGACTTTACTATCTTCAGGTATATGGGTGACTTCGATTAAATCATCGATCTTAGATGCTTGTTTAATACAGGACTCAGGGAGACTTGAAAAATTAAAAGACGAAGATTTTAAAATTGGAGTAGGGTCGGACGTAGAATGTGGAGGAGGACTGTCACCAAAGGGATCCACGGATATCAGCAGACCTTTGTCTTACGACGACACTCCTTGCCCGTCAAGACCTCGTCGTGGTATCCAACGGATAAAACAGGTGAAAAACAAATTCCTTTAATTCTATTAAAGACACAAAACCAATTGTAAAAACTTACGAGAGTCTAATCATCAATCTCCACTGCATCACATATGTAACATACAAAGCAAAGACGAATCAAACCGAAAAACAGAATACCTAGGATAATCAACACAATAATTAACCAGACTGGAAGATGACTGAGTAAAGCCATGAAAAACCACACGTATTTATTTAATACAATATCATATACCTTACAGAAAAGATGGCTCTGATACTATTATTTTACTCATGTGCAACATAAGTGCCTGTTTACTATCTAAAAAGTCTTTTTCCTTAATTTTTTTATAAGAATCGTTTTTTATAAACTTTGTCAAAATTTTGAAATTGAAAAAGAATAGAAAAGAACTCATTTTTAATCAGGCAATATGCATTTTTTTTTTTTTTTTGGTTCAAGTGCAATACCTTCCATTGTCAACGAAATAAGGTTTTCTGTTTTTGCTTCTTTTTGTTCCTCCAACGTCTATGGGATTTTGAAGGTTAGCTGAGAAAATGAAAATGAAGAGAATATGTCATTTGGTTTGATATTTATATTTTGTTGCATGACAAACACAGTTAGATCTTGAATTGTTACATAATTTTCTTATTTTTTGTTGCATGATAAACACAGTTAGATCTTGAATTGTTACATAATTTTTTTTATTTTACTCTAATGTAATTCAAAAGAATTTTGGAGATGTATTTTTATAAAATGAAAATAATATTTGATAAATGGATTAAGCCATAAGGTGTCCGATACTCATCAAACAGTAGGGATGATGCAAATAATATTATTAAAAATAAAATACAGAAAAATATTTCATATATTTCTAATGTACATCTATATTATTTTATTTCTTTCTAATGCAATCTAACTTTATTTATTCTATATGATTCAATATTATTCCAAATATTATTATGCAAAAAATTTCCTTTATAATATTTTTTTTCTTGCTTTAAAGGTTTCTAACATTTCAATTTTTCATTTCGAATGGTATTTAGATAACTCGTCACAAAAAACTAAAATATCATGTATTTAGATAATGTCAGATATCTGAATTCTCTCCCAACCTATATATACAACTTCTCCCCTTATTTCTCGTTCAACTTGAGAAACAACTTTTCTCCTAAATGTCTAAAACAAATTACCATTCTCAATCTCACTCACCATTTTCTTTTGCATAGTGCGCTGGCTTCACTATCTGTGTTAAAAACGATTAACCTTCATCACGATGCATTTTTGAAAGATTATAAGTCGTTTAAAGAATCTCCATTTCAATTGTATCACAGTATCACACGCCGCAATCTATCTATAGGTACCTTCTACTCATGCTTTCACTCAACTAAATTTCTTTCAATTTTCCAATGACAATGTTAGATAATTACTCTCTTTCTTTTCTAAATTTTCTATCCCAATTAATTCTTTTAGGATCTAGGTTGTTTCTGAAAAAAAAAGAAAAACACTCCGCTGCAGTGCTGTGCACTCTGTTTTCTTTTCTTTTTATTTACAACATTGTATCGTCGCAGCGCATATACCGTAGCGCTCCTGCAATACAGGCATTGTTTTTAAATTTTATTTCTTTTTGAACAAGTAATCTGTTCTTTTTAAGGCCTAAATCATCTTATCAGCATTTCACTTTCATAATTTTTACAGGTTTTCAATATTTAAATTATGCGTTACTTTATACGTAAAATTCTATTTCATAAGTTGGGTTCTAATTTTTTTCAATTTTATGACATTCTCATGACAATGTTAGACAATTACTGATTGTTTTGGGTCGATTTTTCTAAACCATTATTTGGCATCTAATTTTATTAATTACTAATATTTTTGGTCAATTTTCTATTTCATTATTTGGCATCTAAATTTATTTCAATGTTAAATAATTATTTAATTTTTTTAGGTTCACGTTTAATTACTTATTCTTTTCCTTTAATTTTTAATTTTATTATTATTTGGGTTCTAATTTTTTTATTTAAATTTAATCATTATAACTTTTAAAAAAACCAATTTCGGGTACAATTTTAAGCTCATAATTCTTGGGTTGTTTAAAAAAAAAAAAGAAAAATTATTTTTCATTAAACACCCAAATTTGGAGATATTAAAACAGCGTTGGGAGGAAGGGAGAAGAAAACAAAACAAAAGAAAAAAAATAAAAAAAATTCAATTTTTATTCTATTTTCGTCCCGTAGTGTCACAATGCCGAGGCCTGAACGCTTCGCCACTGTGCACTTGTATAAAATGTAGTGGCGCGGCAACGCAATGCACTAGTGTTGTAGCGCCGCAGACAATTTTTTATTTTTTTCTTTTTTCTTTTTGCTTTCTTAACAACTAACCAATTTTTTTTCGGCCTTTCACTATCATCATTTGTATAGTTTCCAATATTTAAATATTTTTTGGAGCTTCATATTTAATTACTTATTCTTTTCGTTTTATTTCTTAAGGTTTAATTATCATAAATGAATACTAAAGAGAACGACATCCTATCACTCAACAACGCTTCCGAAAAAGAATGTCATTTGAGGCTAGAGAACACTTACTTGCTCAACGGTGTCAACAACAAACAATTGAAACAGAACAACAAAGACAGCAACGACAACTTAGAGATAGACTGCGACGTCAAAGGCAAATGCAAAAAACTCAACAACTACCAATACCTCCACGTGAAGGTATTTTCAAGTTCTTTTTAATAATTAAAAAAAAATATTTCTTTCATAATCATTCCTTAACATATTTACTTATGTCAATTGCTATTTTTATGTAGGCACCCTATCAAATATACAAACCAGAGGAAACATAAGATTAATAGAATTAGGTCCTCAAGCTAAAAATAACTATGAATATAACCCTCCTACTAGATCAACAAATATGTCTAGAAGATCTATTAGATTACACAATTATGGGAGAAATTTTGTCGAGGATGGACACTATCATAAATTGATACTACCGGAACCTATTTTGTGTCAAAATGTGGTGCAAAACTATTTATTCAGGAGAGTTTAAAATTTTGTTGTTATGAGAGAAAAATAAAATTACCACGACCCACATCCCCACGGGAATTAATTGAGTTATATTTGGACCAACGTAACGAAGGAGAACATCTTAGACAAAACATTAGGTCTTATAATCATGTATTTTCTTTTACATCAATGGAAGTATATATTGATGAAAAACTAGCAAGTGGAAGACATGGAATATTTTCATATCGTGCACAAGGTATAATATATCATAGAAATGGAAGCATTTTCCATTAAAAGGGAGTAGACCTACATTGTCACACTCAGTCTGGACGCGCATTTTTCCATTAAAAGGGCGTGAATGTATTATAACGATATCAGAGTGCGCGAAAGCATAATTAAGTAGTTAAGAGAACATTCTCTCAAAATCCCCAATGAATAATACAAAGGGTACAAAATATGGGCCCAAAAACTTGCATCCAGTCCACCCTAATCTCATGTGAAAAATTGGATAACAGCGGGGTGAGCTACATGCTCAGTGGGTAAAATAATTCGTGAATATAACAATTAATAAAGCAAACTTCATAATCAAATATCTTAAATACACATCAGAACATCATAATCAATACAATATGTATGTATGCATGACACCGTCTCGTATTGGTTTGATGATTGTACATCCCCTGAGTTCACGTACAGATGTCCCTCCCCAGGATTAGTCGGGTTCTCATTGTACGTCCCTCCTCAAGAACGACGCTCTGGATTCACGTACAGATGTCCCTCCCCAAGAGTAGCCAGGTTCTCATTGTACGTTCTTCTCCAGAGAAATATAATGAATAGCGAGCATTGCTTCTAACTATTCTATGAATCATAAACCATGTACGTCCCTAGGTGGTGCTATGTATGATGTCAATGCATGAACTGGTCCGGTCTTTACTTAATATTTAGACAGAATTTGGCAATGTCTGGTGATCCTCATCAGGGTCGGTATCATGATGTGCAAGGTTAGGACATTCATTATTACTTGTTTAAGCTGATAGCTTTCAAATAAGAACAACCAGATCTGTCACACCCCGGGTTGCACAGCGTGCCCCCTACCCAGGTGCGGGCGCACCCCCTCGGGGCGAACGCCTATGCCATTGTACCACATAATATTGTCCTATCGCCATGTAGCAACCCAACCGCAGCTGGTCTACATCGAAACGATTATTTGTCCCTACTATTCCCTCATGAATAGTAAAGGGCCTCCTCCAAGTTCGAACCTCAAGGGATACTCAAGTTGCGAAATCTAACCTTATGAGGAAGAGGTTGCGAGTTCGAACTTGGGGGAGGCCCTTTACTATTCATGAGGGAATAGTAGGGACAAATAATCGTTTCGATGTAGACTAGCTGCGGTTGGGTTGCTACATGGCGATAGGACAATATTATGTGGTACAATGGCATAGGCGTTCGCCCCGAGGGGGTGCCCCCGCACCTGGGTAGGGGGCACGCTGTGCAACCCAGGGCGTGACAAAAAGGCCTTATGTATACATAAGGCCTTTTTGTCACGCCCTGGGTTGCACAGCGTGCCCCCTACCCAGACGCGGGCGCACTCCCACCACAGCGGGAGCGAACGCCTAGCCATTATATATCTACAATATTGTCTTCATTGGGGTCTACAGAACACTGCACGCACCCAACGACCTTTGTCCTTTTCCTATGCAGAACACTGCACAGTTCAGGGGCCTCCCCCAAGTTCGAACTCGCAACCTCTTCCTCATAAGGTTAGATTTCCCAACTTGAGTATCCATTGAGCCATATGAGGAAGAGGTTGCGAGTTCGAACTTGGGGGAGGCCCTCCTTGCGCTGTGGATTGTGCAGGGGGATAAATGATCTCGGTGACCGACGTCCTTGTGTGGCGTGGCTGGCAGAGATGTGACAATATTATGGGATCCATAATGGCTAGGCGTTCGCTCCCGCTGCGGTGGGAGTGCCCCCGCGTCTGGGTAGGGGGCACGTTGTGCAACCCAGGGCATGACAAGATCAGTCTCTAGTTTAGAGGTGAGACACGAGGTCTACTTAAATACCAGTCGTCTAGAGCAGCACGCTGCCTCCCGTTCATTATTTAAAGTTACTGAGGACAAGACTGAGTCTAGTTGAGCTAGATTGACCACTAATCCGGCATAACAACAGTGTAATACATGAACTCCAAACATACAGGCATAAGTATGACATTATGAACATTATACGCAATAATGCAGTGTAAATGAATAGTAGACATAATGATAAATGAATGTAAACTTTAATAAAAGTTATAAGACACGTAAACCTATGTTTCGTTCCCACCTTCAGATAAAAACTCCTTTCAGAACTGACGCCTTCCCTCGGGCAGGACCACGTTGCACCGCACTGAGAGTCTCAGAAAGAGAGTCTCAAAAGAGAAGACAAAAGCTCAAAATGAGTGAATAAGAGAAGGAAAATCACAGGGAGAAGTGATTTTGGTGTGAGAAATGATGAGGGGGATGAGTTCTTTATATAGAAAAAATGGCGCTTAAACGTTTGGGCAGGCGCCCGGACCAATTATTATTATTTTTTGGTGCAAACCTAGGGTATTACACTCTACCCCCCTTAAAAGGATTTCGCCCTCGAAATTAGTCCAAGTAGTCATGATAGTTCTCTGCGTGAGATTCACTGCCGTCGTCATCGTTTGCTAGTTCAGGGTAATGCCTGTATGGTATCTGAATGGCACTGTGGCCGGTGGAATCCTCAACATCATGAAACCATACAGAGTAAATGGGGTCGGATTCGTCCTCAGAAGATTCCAACATTTGCTTAACAAATGGTGGTGTAAGGCGTTGGTCGCATCGTTTAAGGGGAGGTAGGTTGAGCAGTGGGATGCTTTTTCATGATATTGCTCGAATCTGGCGGCCTGACAATTTTGATAGAAGATCCTGCCAAGATGTGGGCACATGATTGTTTTGGGCAAAATTGTTACGAAAAAGCCATGCGCGCTCTGGCGATAAGGATCGTTGATTGTGTAACACTCTGTAGTTTTAATTAAATAAATTACGCATATATTACGATGTATAATACACGTATTTTATATGTAAGAGACAATATATGCGTATATGAAATACATGCTATATTTAAGGAGTATGAGCACATAAATAAAATTATTAAATAAATAATATAAGTTTTATTAGTTGAATGGGTTGATTAATTAAATATGTGAATTGAGTTGATGATAAATGGTTTAAAGAATTAACAACTAACTATGGGGAGTTGCTTTATTAATTTGCATGAGGAAGCATGGAATCAAGATGTTTTTATACTTATCTTTCAATCTTTCACTTATAAACTCTATCTCTCCAACGTTGTAAAACAAGAAAAAAAAAAGAAAAAAAAAGAAGTTGCTAGAATGCAAGAAGTAGAACGAAAAAAAGAAGAAGAAGAGAGAGATAGAAGAACGAGAAAACGAAGAGGAAAAAAAAGGAGAAACGTGGGATTTGCGCGAAATCGGGACCCGAGGTAAGTGATTTTCACTCTATTTCTTCGTGAAATTAATATCTAAGCTAGATGTAACGATTCTAGCGGAGTAAGTTTAGCTATGAGAGTTGTTTTACGACGTTTTTAAAATTGGGGTTTTGACCCAACTTGAATGAAAATTTGTTCGAAAGGTTGAAAAACACTCCCTACACTGTAGGAGCCCCGAATATGTGGTTCGATTTCGTTTATTTGTTCAATTGAAATTTTTATGGCTGTTGGAAGTTTGTTGGAAGTTGGAAGTTAGAGTTATATTGAAAGCCTTTTGAATCATATAAAAACCCGATTAATATAATACCCTAGGAAATCGCACAAAAAAAAATAAAAATTCATGGGCAACGCTTGAACGTTCGGGCATGCACCAACCCCCTCTTCATTTTTTGCACCAAATTCTCTCCAAATTGTGATTTTTCCTTCTCTTTTCACTCATTTTGAGTTTTTAGTCTTTTGAGACTCTCTGTTCGAGACTCTCGGTGCGGTGCGACGAAGTTCTGTCCGGAGGAAAGCGCTAGATCTGAAAAAGAAGTTCTTATCTGGAGGTAAGGAACGAAACATAGGTTTGCGTGTTTTATAACTTTTATTAAAGTTTACATTCAGTTATTATTATATCTACTGTTCATTTACACTGCATTATGTCATATAATGTTTATACTATCGCACTTATGCCTGTACACTTGGAATTCACATATTATACTGTTACAATGTCGGATTTGTGGTCAATCTGACTCAACTAGACTCGGTCTTGTCCTCAGTAACTTTAAATAGTGAACAGGAGGCAGCGGGCTGCTCTAGGCGATTGGTATTTAAGCAGACCTTGGGTCTCATCTCTCAACTGAGGACTGATCTAGTTGGTCTTATTGAAAGCAATCAGCTTATACAACTAATACTGAATGTCCTAACCTTGCACGTCGTGATACCGACCCTGATAAGGATCACCAGACGTTGCCAAAGTCAGTCTAAATGTCAAGAAAAGACCAGACCAGTAGACTAGACCAGTTCATGCATTGGCATCATACATATCACCACCTAGAGACGTATACGGTTTATGACTCATAGAATAGTTAGGAGCATTGCTCGCTATTCATTATATTTCTCTGGAGAGGGACGTACATGAGAACCCGGCTAAGCCTGGGGAGGGACATCAGTACGTGAATTCAGAGCATCGTTCCTGAGGAGGGACGTACAATAGAACCTGTCTACGCCAAGGGAGAACGTCCGGGCGGACATTTGTACGTGAACTCAGGCGATGTACGTTCATCAAACCATTACGAGACAGTGTCAAGCATACATATATATTGATTGATTATGATGCTCACATGTGTATTTAAGATATTTGATATTGAAGTATGCTTTATTAATTGTTATACTCACGAACTATTTACCCACTGAGCGCGTTAAGCTCACTCCATTATTATCAAATCTTTCACAGAAAATTAGGGTGGACTGGGTGCAGGTTATGGGGCCCACATTTTTGTACCCACTGTATTGTTCATTGGGGATTTTGGGGAGTATGTTCCCTTGACCGTTTCATGTACAAATTATATTCTAAATTAAATGAAATCAGATTTGTACTGTGTATTTTGTATTTCTGCTGCGCACTCTGTTGTGTAATACCCTGTATTTCACAAATTTTTTTTTTCCTATTTGGGCAACGCCTGAACGTTCAGGCGCATGCCAGAACGTTCAGGCGCATGCCAGAACGTTCAGGCGCAATGCCAGAACGTACAGGCGCATGCCAAAACGTTCAGGCGCATGACAGAACGTTCAGGCGCAAAAATCTCTATATAAGAAACCTCATCATTTCTCATTCCTTACACCAAATCACCTTCTCTTGTGATTTTTCTTCTCCTTTCCACGCATTCTAAGTTTTTAGCTTTTGAGACTCCCGGTGCGATGCAACAAAGTTCTGTCCGGAGGAAAGCGCCAGATCTGAAAGCGGTGCAACGAAGTTCTGTCCGGAGAAAAGCAGCAGATCTGAAGGTGGGGAACGAAACATAGGTTTGCGTATTTCATAACTTTTATTAAAGTTTACATTCAATTATTATTATGTCTACTATTCATTTACACTGCATTATGTCATATACTTTTTATACTGCCGCACATATGCCTGTATATCTGGAATTCATGTATTGCACTGTTATAATGCCGGATTTGTAGTCAATCTGACTCAACTAGACTCGGTCTTGTCCTTAGTAACTTTAAATAGTGAACGGGAGGCAGCGGGCTGCTCTAGGCGATTGGTATTTAAGCAGACCTTGTGTCTCACCTCTCAACTGGGGACTGATTTAGTTGGTCTTATTGAAAGCTATCAGCTTATACAGTAATACTGAATGTCCTAATCTTGCACGTCGTGATACCGACCCTGATAAGGTTCACTAGACGTTGCCAAAGTCAGTCTAAATGTCAAGAAAGACCAGACCAGTAGAGTAGACCAGTTCATGCATTGGCATCATACATATCACCACCTAGGGACGTATATGGTTTATGACTCATAGAATAGTTAGAAGCATTGCTCACTATTCATTATATTTCTCTGGAGATGAACGTACATGAGAACCCGGCTACACTTGGGGAGGGACATCAGTACGTGAATTCAGAGCATCGTTCCTGTACGTGAATTCAGGCGATGTACGTTCATCAAACCATTAATACGTGACGGTATCATGCATACATTCATATTGATTGATTATAATGCTCACATGTGTATTTAAGATATTTGATATTGAAGTATGCTTTATTAATTGTTATACTCATGCTCTATTTACCCACTGAGCGCGTTAAGCTCACTCCAATATTATCAAATCTTTCACAGGAAATTAGGGTGGACTGGGTGCAGGTTATGGGGCCCACATTTTGTATCCTTTGTATGATTCATTGGGGATTTTGGGAGTATGTTCCCTTGACCATTTTATGTACAAAAGTATTCTGAATTATATAAAATCAGATTTGTACTGTGTGTACCGTATTTCCGCTGCGTACTCTGTTATTACCATTATAATTGTTCCAAATGCGCGCCTCGTCCAGAGTGTACCGCCGGTTTAGGCGCGTCCGGGCGGGGTGTGACATTTAATGGTATCAGAGCGTACGGTCCACGACCCGCCCAAGTGCACCAAATTAGGGGAAGAAAAATGTTATTAGATATATATATCTCTAGAACTATATATACATACGTCAATTATATATAGTTGAGATTTGTATTAAATATATATATCTAAAAAACTATATGATTTTTATATAGTTTGATTTAAATATACATATAGTCAAAATTTATTAGAAACTATATGTGTAGTTATTATTGAATATATATATCTATATACCTTAGTGTATATGAGGTATATATATATATATATATATATATATATATATAAATTCAATTTTTTTTTTTTCAAAAAATAAATATTCGAAAAAAAAAAAATTAAAAAATTTTATTTTTTTGAAAAATATTTATTCGAAAAAAAAAAAATTGAAAATTTTTATTTTATTTTATTTTGATATATCTAAAACTATATATATATATATATATATGAATTCTATATATAGTTAAGATTTGGATTAACAACAACTATATATGATTTTTATATAGTTTAATTTCAAATATAAATATATATATGTAGTTGATTCATGGAAACTATATATATGATTAAATATGTCTATACATTCATATGTGAATACGACATATATACATATTTCAAATCGTTGTGTTTGGAAACTATATATAGTTATAAGGAAATATGTCTATACATTCATATGTGTATACGACATATATACATCAACTCACTCATGAAAACATCAAAAGAAAACTCGAAAATAATGTCTCGCAGACAAGACATAAAACTTAAAAATGTTAGGAATATATTTTGTATCTTTCACACAAATTATTTTCCTTTTAGCAAAAAAAAAAAAAAAAATGGCCTCAAGGGTAGGAATAGCTTCCACTAGCAGGGAACCAATTCCCACTAGACTCAAGGAATTGTCCAAAAGAGAGGTTATAACTATGAGGAACATCGACAATAGCGATCTTCGCCTCCGCCCAATCCTTCACGACAACATTGGATCGGTTAAATATAACCAAAGTCGAGAGACAAGTCTCTTACAACTTGGTCAGACCCTTCTACAAAGCCATTACTTACGTCGGACTTCCAGAAGAGGGAAACAACCCTGTATTGGAGAAAACAGTTATGGGGATAAAAATGTCTATCAACGTCGAACTTATTGCTCGACTTTTGGAGATTCCGATTGAGGAGAGGATTATTGATCCACATGACCCCCAGACAGTTGCAGAGATCGCAGAATCTAATGCACAACTGTTCAATTCCCTCGCCAAAGAGCCATACACTTAATCAACATACACCAACCTCCCAAAACAATCATCTTAAGCCATCATTATCCAACAAATGTTGAGGGTGATACAAAAACCCTTTGAGAAAGGAATACCTCGGTTACGGAGTCTTGATCATGAGGATGCTATACGAAGCAAACATCAAAACTTTTGATGGGACTTCGAAGCAGATCACAGAGCCGGTCACCGCATCTTCTATCTCCAAGATATATGCCACGAGGGGAGGGGTAACTGATGAGGAAGTATTCGACATGACCTTAGGAAATGCTGAAACAATGACAGACAAACATGGACGTTGTCTTCGACGAAGTCGACGCACGATTCCTGTCAGGACAGTATCAAATAACGAGACAAACCAGAATCCTACGTCAAATGCCCAAGGGGTTCCTATTAAGGGATCCTCGTCCAATCGAAACAACTACCCCTCACTTATGAATCACCCGTACAACCAACACTTTCCCCCAATGCTAATGACTTACCCTCCATTTATGCGACAATCGAGCCATCAACCACCAATGGGCCAATCGACTAACCTTTATAAACGGTTAAATGAAATGGCATCCAATATTGCTGAAATGAGAGAGACTCAAAATAATATATTAACGCGTATGCAAAACCCCGAAGTAGAGCGAGCAAACTCTCAACCATCCATTCGTAGTCCTTCTGTACCTAACAAGAGATCTAGAAGGAGCGGTAGTAGGCAGGAAAATTGATTACTGGCATTGTAAATTTTTCTATTATATATGAATGAAATGTTTTGTTTAAGACTATCTTTGGTGGGCCGACTTACAACCATTCTTTCTTTTGTATCACTAACTTTGGAGTGGTATGGGACACAACAAAATTGAATGATACTAAATAAAATGTGGAAGTAAGAAAACCCATGACCTTGTGTGAAACGAAACATTTGGAGAAAGTTGCATTACTAATATTATCACTAAGTTTACACGGTATGGGACGCGTCAATTTAGACGATACTATTAGTGAACTTCTATTCAGCCAATGTTTTTAGAGACCGTGTTCATACAACTTAACTTGGTTGACACCCTTATTACTAAATTCATGCGGTATGGGACACATGAACTTGGATAATAATCGAAAAGACTAAGAGTAAGCGTCTGAATGCATAAGATTGCGATAGAACGTTAGCTCAGGCTATTTACCGAGGCAAATCTTAGAATTCTTATAACTCGTATGGATTTTCAATAAAATATATATGTATGTTCACAAAGGCCACAACCAAAATCATTTGAAATACTTGCAAAGTTTTCTACTTATTATATAAACATTCTAACATTGTTTGTTTTTACACCATGGCCACACATACGAGATATATAAGATTCTTTGATTCCTCAACAACAACTTTACACTCTACTTAGAAAAATAGGTGATTTTAATATTACAGTACTCTCGAAATTGTTGTTGAGCATACTATAACATTATACTTGCCTACAGTTTCTTAATCTTGGTTTTCTTTTCTCTTTGCCAGTGAGAAAATGCAAACCAGGAAGAGAGGAAGGCCACGTACTGTTCGTCCCACAGTGGAGGCACCTCCTGAGATTCAGGAACCGACGCCTCCGACAATAGCACAGGCCACACCCAACACTACCACTACATCTGGGCAGGCAATACCACCCCCACCCGCACCCTTTGCCACGCCTCCAAGCATTGAAACCTTCTTCGCTGGATTTATTGAGGCGATGAAGGCCACTGTTCAAACTGTCGTTCGTGAGACTGCAGCCAGTTAGGTTGCCACGGTTCAAGCACCTGTAAAATTTGGGTCGGAAGCTCAAACCGATCAGATTACTAAATACAAGCGACTACAACCTCTTACTTTCGATGACACCATTGATCCTGATGAGGTGCAAAAGTGGCTAGATGAGTCAAAGAAGGCTCTTGATGCAATGGGAGTCGATGAGACTCACAAAATTCCACTAGCAACTTACCAACTTGTTGGTGGAGCAAAAAAATGGTGGCTCACAGTAAAAGAAGACCCAAGGGTCAATATAGCAGATATGACTTGGCAACAATTTGAGTCAATGTTTATTGATGAGTATTTTCCCAGCGTGGTGACAAAGCAGAAGCGCCAGGAATTTGCTAAGTTATATCAGGGCACCATGACCGTCAGAGAATATGCTGGAAAATTCAAAGAATTATCTGTCTACTCTCTCTCCACCATCTCAACGGAGCGAGATAAGTCTGAGAAATTTTATAATGGCCTTCGCCATGACATTCGGCAAGCCTTATCGATCTTGGATCTCAAGATTTACAAGGAGGTTGTTGACAAGGCCATGAGTTTTGAACAAGAAAAGCTCTTACAAGAACAGCGAATGAATAAGGGCAAACGGCCTGCAACGTTTTCCCAACAAGGCTCACAACAGGGTGACAGGAAAAAACCCTACTACAATCAAAACCCAGCCCTCCCAGCCCCGGTTTCGAAGAATGAAGCCACAACACCTGCGGCTGAACCTTTTAACTCTAACCACCAGGGTTTCCGAAATCATGGCCGTGGCGGTCGTTATGGACGAGGTGGCCGTAGCAACGGCAATGGCAGAGGTGGTGGTCGACACCACAATCAACAAGGCCAGCAGAATAATCAGAATGGCCAGCAAAACCATCAGCAGTACAGGCCGACTTGTTTCAACTGCGGCCAGAAAGGCCATGTCAAACATCTTTGTCCGCACCTTCAGCAACCTATTCCCGCTATTCCAGTCCAACAAGCACCACCTGCTGCTAATGCCCAACCCAGGCAGACCCAGCAGAACCAGGGTCCACGGAATCAGGGCAGAGCATATGCCATCGCTCACCAACCCCTCCCAGACAATAATGTCGTCGAAGGTACCTTTCCTATGTTCAATACAATGGTGCATGTTTTGTTTGATTCAGGTGCTACGCATTCTTTTATATCATCAGCATTGGTACGACATTTAGGCCTGCATCCTGAACCCACGAACATCACACTCCATGTCACATCACCATTCGGGTCGGGTACTGACGTGAATTTGCAGTGTTCTCGATGTGAGCTTCGACTGTCCGAACAGATAATATATGCCGATCTTTTTGTGATGGATTTTGAAGACTTTGACATCATCCTCGGCATGGACTGGCTGGCACCACTGAATGCAAAGATCGACTGTATGAACAAGCAAGTTCAGTTAACTTTGCCTACAGGGGAGTTTGTCAAGATTCAGGGAACAAGGCAATGGATACACAAATCAACAGTTGCCCTTCTCAAGTCACAACTTCGAGCGTTGTCTCTTGGTGACGGCAATGAATCACCAGCTCTGTACCCTCCCGAAGTACGCGATGTTCCAGTCGTATCTGAATTACCAACAGTTTTTCTTAATGACCTTCCTGGTCTACCTCCAGTTAGGGAATTCGATTTTGAGATCAACCTCATACCTGGGACAGGGCCTATCTCAATTCCACCATACAGAATGTCAAATGTTGAACTGGTCGAATTAGACAAACAACTTAAGGAATTAGAGAGTAATGGCTTCATCCGAAAGAGTTCATCACCCTGGGGCGCTCCAGTTCTGTTTGTTCGCAAAAAGGATGGTTCGTTACGACTTTGCATCGATTATCGCAAGTTGAATAACGTCACCATCAAGAACAGATACCCGTTGCCCAGGATTGATGACTTGTTCGACCAACTTAGAGATGCCAAATACTTCTCTAAGATTGATTTACGGTCCGGTTATCACCAACTCCGCATCCGAGAGTCGGACATCACCAAAACGGCATTCAGAACTCGGTACGGTCATTACGAGTTCTTAGTTATGCCAGTCGGTCTAACAAATGCCCCTGCAGCATTCATGGATTTGATGAATCGCATATTCAGGTTATACTTAGACCGATTTGTGGTGGTTTTTGTGGACGACATCTTGATATATTCCTCAACCGAGGAAGACCATAAACTACATTTGAGGATCGTCCTCCAGACCTTACAAAGACACCAACTGTATGCAAAGTTGAGTAAGTGCGAATTTTGGGCGCAGAGAGTTCAATTCCTCGGCCGTGTGGTTTCAGGCAATGGCATTGAGGTCGATCCTTCTAAAGTTGAAGTAGTTTTAAACTGGAAGCAGCCTACCACTGTTACTTAGATTAGGAGTTTTCTTGGTTTGGCTGGCTATTACAGACGCTTCATCAAGGACTTCTCTAAGATTGCTGAACCTATGACCAAGCTCACTCGAAAAGACGTGCGATTTATCTGGAATCCTGCCTGTGAAGCATCATTTCAGGAATTGAAGAAACGCCTCACGACAACACCTGTACTTATCACTCCAAGAAATGGAATTAGTTTTTCATTATACACCGATGCCTCTCTCCAAGGCTTAGGTGCCGTACTAATGCAAGAAGGCCAAGTTGTTGCGTATGCCTCCAGGCAACAGAAGATTCATGAGGGTAATTACCCAACCCATGACTTGGAACTTGCTGCTGTTGTGTTTGCACTTAAATTATGGCGTCATTACCTATATGGTGAACGGTTCGAGGTCTTCTCAGATCACAAGAGTCTTAAGTACATATACACTCAGAGAGACCTAAACCTCCGCCAAAGAAGATGGTTGGAATTCTTGAAAGACTATGACTTTCAACTCCAGTACCATCCCGGAAAGGCCAATGTTGTGGCCGATGCTTTGAGTAGAAAATCTTATCTTGCTTGCACTCTTAACTATGAAATGGGGAAGTTGGCTACAGAGATGGAGAACTTTAACCTCCAGCTGAACGAAGAGGGACCACGCCCACGACTCTCTCAATTATCAACCACCTCTGAACTCGTTCGAAAGATTTCAGCTACTCAAGCCAATGACCCTATGTTAATGGAGAAACGAGAACTTCTACTCCGCGGCCAGAACCTTCCTCATTGGTCAGTCTCTGACGACGGAGCTGTTTTCTATAAAAAACGTCTTTGTCTTCCGAATGATCCTGAGGTTCGGAAAGACGTGCTTACTGAGATGCACTGTTCGAGATACACTATGCATCCTGGGGGTGACAAGATGTACTAGGATGTCAAGCGACAATTCTGGTTTTCTGGAATGAAGAAGGCAATTGCAGACTTCGTTGCTCGATGTCTTGTTTGCCAGAAAGTTAAGGCAGAACGAAGACTTCCCTCTGGCCTTCTCCAGCCGTTACCTATTGGAGAATGGAAGTGGGAGAACATCGCAATGGATTTTGTTACAGCCTTACCTCGCAATAATAAAAGGCAAGATGCTATCTGGGTTATCATTGACAGACTTACCAAGTCTGCACACTTCTTGCCAATAAAGTTCACGGATAATCCCGCCAAACTAGCAGAACTATATGAAAGAGAGATCGTACGCCTTCATGGCATCCCACTCACGATCGTCTCTGATCGAGACCCTCGATTCACATCAAACTTTTGGAAAAGCTTCCAGAATAGAATGGGTTCAAAAATCACTATGAGCACAGCCTTCCACCCTCAGACTGATGGGCAGTCAGAACGACTTATCCAAATCTTAGAGGACATGCTACGATGCTGCATTTTGGACTTTAATGACGGATGGGCAAAGTATTTGCATCTAGCTGAGTTTGCATACAACAACAGCTACCACACTAGTATCGGCATGGCACCATACGAGGCTCTCTATGGTCGGCCTTGCAGATCTCCGGTATGCTGGTTAGATATGGCAGACCGACCGCAGTTGGGCCCTGAACTAGTACACGAGACTTCTGAGAAGATCACACTAGTAAAGGAATGACTTCGTGTTGCACAAAGTCGACAGAAGAGCTATGCTGACAAGCGGCGACAACCTCTAGAATTTGATAAGGGGGACTTTGTTTTTCTGAAAGTCCAGCCCACAAGAGGTGTCAAACGCTTTGGGATCAAAGGAAAGCTCTCCCCGTGATATATCGGTCCATTCCCGATCATTGAACGTATTGGCAAACTTGCTTATCGTCTGTCCCTTCCATCGTCCATGCTTCAGGTTCATGACGTTTTTCACGTATCTATGCTTTGCAAGTATCGTCCTGATCCTTCGCATATCATCGCTTTAGTCGAGGTTCGGGTTGAGAAAGGAAATACGTATCAGGAGAAAGCAATCCAGATTTTAGATAGAAAAACTCAAGAACTACGGCGCCTTAGCATACCACTTGTGAAAGTGCTATGGGATCACCACGGCGTAGAGGAAGCAACATGGGAACTAGAATCAACAATTAAACAGAAATACCCTGAATTGTTTTCTAGTACCAACTGATGATGTGATACGTTGTATTATTTTCACTTATCAATCTCAGGATGAAACATTGTTTACACCTATCTTGATACATTGTTTCACTTCAATAACTACCAAATGTCTGAAAATAATATCAATGGATTTAGTGATGCACACATGCAGTGGCCTCCTTCACAGCCAGCGGCTACTTCTCAAGCCGACAACCCTCACCACTACTTGACTTGATTTCGAGGGCGAAATCCCTTTAAGGGGGGTAGAGTGTAATACCCTGTATTTCACAAAAAAAAAAAATACTATTTGGGCAACGCCCGAATGTTCAGGCGCATGCCAGAACGTTCAGGCGCAATCCCAGAACGTACAGGCGCATGACAGAACGTTCAGGCGCAAAAATCTCTATATAAGAAACCTCCTCATTTCTCATTCCTCACACCAAATCACCTTCTCTTGTGATTTTTCTTCTCCTTTCCACGCATTTTAAGTTTTTAGCTTTTGAGACTCCCGGTGCCGTGCAACAAAGTTCTGTCCGGAGGAAAGCGCCAGATCTGAAAGCGGTGCAACGAAGTTCTGTCCGGAGAAAAACACCAGATCTGAAGGTGGGGAACGAAACATAGGTTTGCGTGTTTGATAACTTTTATTAAAGTTTACATTCAATTATTATTATGTCTACTATTCATTTACACTGCATTATGTCATATACTTTTTATACTGCCGCACATATGCCTGTATATCTGGAATTCATGTATTGCACTGTTATAATGCCGGATTTGTAGTCAATCTGACTCAACTAGACTCGGTCTTGTCCTCAGTAACTTTAAATAGTGAACGGGAGGCAGCGGGCTGCTCTAGGCGATTGGTATTTAAGCAGACCTTGTGTCTCACCTCTCAACTGGGGACTGATTTAGTTGGTCTTATTGAAAGCTATCAGCTTATACAGTAATACTGAATGTCCTAATCTTGCACGTCGTGATACCGACCCTGATAAGGTTCACTAGTCGTTGCCAAAGTCAGTCTAAATGTCAAGAAAGACCAGACCAGTAGAGTAGACCAGTTCATGCATTGGCATCATACATATCACCACCTAGGGACGTATATGGTTTATGACTCATAGAATAGTTAGAAGCATTGCTCACTATTCATTATATTTCTCTGGAGATGGACGTACATGAGAACCCGGCTACACTCGGGGAGGGACATCAGTACGTGAATTCAAAGCATCGTTCCTGTACGTGAATTCAGGCGATGTACGTTCATCAAACCATTAATACGTGACGGTGTCATGCATACATTCATATTGATTGATTATGATGCTCACATGTGTATTTAAGATATTTGATATTGAAGTATGCTTTATTAATTGTTATACTCGTGCTCTATTTACCCACTGAGCGCGTTAAGCTCACTCCAATATTATCAAATCTTTCACAGGAAATTAGGGTGGACTGGGTGCAGGTTATGGGGCCCACATTTTGTATCCTTTGTATGATTCATTGGGGATTTTGGAAGTATGTTCCCTTGACCATTTTATGTACAAAAGTATTCTGAATTATATAAAATCAGATTTGTACTGTGTGTACCGTATTTCCGCTGCGTACTCTGTTATTACCATTATAATTGTTCCAAATGCGCGCCCCGTCCAGAGTGTACCGCCGGTTTAGGCGCGTCCGGGCGGGGTGTGACATGTTGTTACCATTGTTATTGTTCTAAATGCGCGCCCCGTCCGCGAGTGTACCGCTGATTTAGGCGCGTCCGGGCGGGGTGTGACATTTAATGGTATTAGAGAGTACGGTCCACGGCCCACCCAAATCCACCAAATTAGGGGAAGAAAAATTTCATTAGATATATATATCTTTAGAACTATATATATATATGAATTATATATAGTTAAGATTTGTATTAAATATATATCTAAGAAAACTATATAGTTTTATATAATTTAGAAATATATATATAGTTATGGAATATAAGCTTGAAATAAGACACTACAAGACTCGATGCTCAACAAATGAGCTTACAACTCTTATTTATAGACAAAAGACACGGACTTCACATATCTTCAAATCCGCGGACTTCAGAGAGCTTCGAATCCGAGACAGCTGTTAGTCTTTAGGCTGGCAGAAGATAAGATCACGTGTGCGGAGCTGGAAAGACGCACTCAAAAAAGCAAATAGGAAAGATGCTTCATCTTTACACTGTACAAAAAGGAGATGCCTTATGTTGGTTTGTCTTCTGGTGATGAGTGGGAGACAAAGGTGGGGACCACCGCATCATTGGAGGTGCTGGCTGAGTCAGAAGATAAGGAGGAATCTTGGAGTGCATGTTGTGCTAGTGGAGATTGTCGTGCGAGGGTGATGTCATCCATGAGGTCAGGGAGAAGAGGTTGCATCTGTCGGTGAAGTTGTCGGTGAGCATTGTGGATTCGTCGGAGCACTGTACTTCTTGTAGAAGGCGAGGATTCAGAGAGATCAATTTGGTTAAGACGACTGATGATTCGTCTATAGTCACGGAATCTGCGAAGTCGAAGAAGTGCAAGTTCTCGTCGGAGACGGGGAAATTGATTATGAGGGTTGTTGTTCATGAAAGCAGTGAGAGTCTGATGTGTATTAATTCTATTACGGTCGTCGGCAAGGAAGGCAGCAAGATATCTGGAAAAACGATGCATATTCATGGAGAAATATCACACTGAGTTTCCATATCTACATCAGGGTCACCTGTGTCAAAGTTGTCGAGCCAGTCTTCATGGTGATCAACAGGTGGTGGAGAACGAACTCCTGAGGCAATGAGTTCCTTTTCTTCAAGATCTTCAAGATCTTGTTCTTCAATAAGCTCAGCACGAGTCAAAGGGGGATCGTGTATACTTCGTCGAGGTCGATTAGGAGGATCTCTGAAAGTTGGAGAAGGAGGAGGATTTTGACGACGAAGCTGATACTGATATTCTTCTTCCTGGAGAGCTTGATTATCATATAGAGCGGCAGAAATCAGGGGAGCTTCACGGAGACGGCGTCTGACTGGAGAAGGACTAGGTGATCTTTCAGGAGGATCTCGGAAGTGAGGAGGAGGAGCATCAATGTGCCACGGAGCTTGACTCTGGATTAAATCATCCAGGTGTTCAGAGGGGATGAATTCCTGTGGTCCGATATGAGTATGAGAGCTTGGAGGAGAAGAACCATTGATGTCGTCTAAATAACTTCGAACTCCGGAAAGAATTGTTTCTGAAAGATGGCAAGAGTAAGTCTGGAACTCTTGGAGATAGTGTTCTGCAATCAGTCCTTGTGGTGAATCAGAGAAGGGCTGGTAGCCGATATATATAGCATGGAGGCGATGTGGCCGTAGCTGGCATATTTCTGTTATATGACGTAGCCATGTCTGTCGTGGAGCAAAAAGATCCATACAGGTATTCAAAAATGAAAATGTATTACATATCTGTAAATGGTGCTGTATTTCAGATGGAATAAAGGTGATGGCTATTTTGTACAAACAGGAAATACTCCATAAATACCAAAAGAACTTTTCAGATATATCAGAACGAAGGTGAAATAGGAATAGGTAGGGCTTAGTTTGATGAAGGGCCTGAGGTTGTTGATACAGATGGGCTGGAAAGTCCAAAAAGTAATTATGGGCATACTCAAACAAGTGTTGTTGAGCATAAGTCAGGACCTCATGAGCAGTCATGGGCTTAGGCATATCTGGAGGGAAAATAGCACCTATAAGAGGAAAGATGCCATGGGCATGGATAAGTTGCATGGGCTGGACTCTGGGAATAGTATTGGGTTGAAGGAGTAAGGGAAAAGTAAGACCCTTATGAAATAAAGAAACCTGTTGAACAGTAGGTTTCTGAATAGGTCTAGAGAGGAAGTCAGCCAAAACATTCTTAGTTCCGGGAATATGTTTGACGGTGAATTGGAACTGAGTAAACCATTCCTGGAGACGAAGAAGTTGAGCAGAGGGAACCATTTTGTTCCTGAATTCCAACAGTTTGGGAAATGAGGAATTATCCATTTGTATCTCAAATTGGGCAGGTCTTAAGAAAAAGGCAAACTTCATAATACCATTTTTAACAGCAAGTACTTCTTTGATGGTGATATGGTAATGGAGTTCGGCATCGGAGAATTTGCCACTGTGATATCCACAAACAGAATTAACAGAATTCTTGGATTCAAGAAGAACAGCACCCCAGTAATAATCAGACGCATCTGTCTGCAAGATTAAGGAACCTGTACTAGGTATAACCAGTGGGGGTGGAGTCTGGCAAATCTTCTTAAGGACTTGAACGGCCTCAGTATGTATATTTTGCCAAGGAGGCGGATTTTTCTTCAAGAGCGAAGATAATACTGAAGTATGCCGAGTAATGTGAGGAATAAACATCCGAAGGTAATTAATAATACCAAGAAATTGCTGAAGTTGTTTAACAGTCAAATGAGTGTCAGGGAATTGAAGTAATTCCACAGCAATATGAGAACCAGGTTGATAGACACCATTAAAGAACTTCATTCCAAGAAAATCAATTTCGGATGTGCAGAGAATACTCTTCTTTTCAGAGAGCATGATACCATGCTGTTGTGTAATATCCAAGAACTGATTGATAAGCTGGTGATGAGCAGCTTCAGTCTTTGAGAAGAGTAGAATGTCGTCAATATAGATAAGAGCTGTTGACAATATGGAGGCATAAATTCGAGTCATAGCTTTCTGGAATAAGGAAGGTGCAACCTTAAGACCAAAGGGCATAACAGTCCATTGGTAATGAGCATTAGGGATGCAGAAAGCCGTTTTAGGCCGATCATATGGATGAACACCTAATTGCCAAAATCCTGCTTTCAGATCAAATTTACTATAAATGGTGGATCCTGAAAGTAAGGTAAGCTGAGAGGATATCTTGGGAAGAGGGAACTTGTCATCCTTGAGAAAAACATTCAGTGGTTTATAATTGATAACAATTCTTTTCTTGCCTCTTGTTAATTCAGCTCGTTTATTTACGTAAAAGGCTTGACAGGCCCAATCAGACGTAGTAGGTTCAATCAAACCTTGAGACAGTAGATCATCACATTCATTTCTTGCTAAGGCAAGATCATCAGGAGGCATTCCAGGGTGAATAGCCTTTGTTGGATTGACGTCTTCATTCAGTTTGAATGGGAGATGGACATAGAATTGTGAATTCTTCCATAGAGGATGGTCATGAACAAAAGTCTTGTGAGACTCGCTGAAACAGGACTTGAGCTTATCTTGATAATCTGGAAGAGAAGGAATATCTTGAATAGTATACAACTTAGGAATAGTTGTATATGGGAGAAGTTGATTCTGATAAGAGATTCCATGAGGGAGAATTCTGAGCTTGGATTGGGCATATAAATCCATTCCAAAGAGAATATCCTTATCGGGAAGAGTACAACCAAGAATATGTGTCCAAATAATGAGATTAGGGAAGAATTTAAGACCAATCTTCCGAGAAGTAATCAACTGAGTCTGAAAAATCTCATTATTAGCAGCTTTGAAGGATTCAGTATGAGGCTTCCAAAATTCATCAGGGAGGATGCGAGGATTCATCATACTTTTGAAAGCACCAGTGTCGAAATAACCAATTACCTTGATAGGATTATCAAATTTTGTAGGTAAGATGGAGATTTCAGCATAGGGCATAACATGAGCTGTAGCCATTGTCGGAGGATGATATGGTTTGATCATCCCAATATAATTATCATCATCAGGAGAATAAAGAGGATCTTCATAATCAGAAGAGGCTTCATGATATACAAAGAGTGTGTCATCATTAGGAGAATCTTGTTCAGAGAAAACAGACTCAATATCTTGGTTGTCTTGCAAGGAATAAGAATGTTGAATCTGTTGAATAAGATGCTGGCCTTTCTTAGTCTTATCAGGACATTGTTTTGCAAAATGGCCGGGTTTCTTGCATATATAGCACCGAGTAGAAGTAGAAGGTGTGGTGCGGCGCTTGAAATAGCGAAGATGACGTTTATTCTTCCATCGTCGGCGTTTGGAGAATTTGGAAAGCTTCTGAGGATTCTTTTTATGGAATTTCCATAATTTAGTCTTCTTCGGAGGACAGTGACAATTGGATTTGCATCCAATCTCAAGATACTTCTTATCACAGACATTTGAAGTAGAGAAAGTAGATTTCTGAGATTCAGAAATAAGTCGGCGTAGCTCGCAATTTCTTTCAATTGCTTCGAGTAATTGCTGAAAAATCTCAGCAAGTGATAATTGTTCCAAAGGACGACCAAGAGCTTTGAGAAGTCGGTTTAACTCAGGATGAGTTTCCTGTGGAAGTGAAGCAATAAAGGTATGTTTCAAATCTGTTTTATCATATCCACCGAGTAGATGATATCTTTGAAGCATACGAGTATAATGTCTGTATAAATCCTTTTTGCGGAGAGAACAACATCGCATGGTGAAATATTCTTGTTTGTATTTTTTCTCCAGAATTGCAGCATCACCAATAAATTCTTTAACGAGGACATTAAAGAAATCTGTAAGAGAGAGCTGAGTCAATTGTATCATGCGATATTCACCAAGGGAGGAGAACCAATCACGAACAAATCCAGTACATCTTGAGATAAAATCAGAGATGACAATATTAGATGTACGGTCAGCAATCATTTGGTTTGACATCCATGCTGCCCAAGATATGATCTTAGAACGCCATTGTTCATAAGGGATATCATCAAGAGAAAACCAAGGACCAGTACTATTACGACTGAAGAATTGCTGAGGATTGGTAGTTTGATCTTGTGCGGGGTCATTTGTGTCCCGCATGTCAACCTCTTCATCATAAGCTTGAGGTTGCGTCTGGGATGAAGAAGGATCGTCAGCCATATGAATCTGGTTGAGAGCAGATATATCCATTAAGTATGATTCAGATAATTCAGACGTAGCTGGATCTGAAGAAACATCTGTAAAATTCTCAGATTCATTATCAGAAGATCCCAAAGAGAGGGATTCAAAGTGATCAAGATCTTCAATAGGAGCAACATAAGTAAGATCATCATAAGGTATGATAGGGTGACTCGGAGGAGGTTGAGGTGGCTGAGGCGGAGTAGGTACAGTGGCAGGGACTGATACTGGAGGCGTCTGGACAATGGAGGTATAAGATGGTGTGAATGGGACAAACGGAGAGTATGGCATGGGTGCCTTTCCTTTATCACCAAAAAGTGGTCGAGGACCTCTAGATGGAGGTTCTGTAGAGACCGCTGGTTGAACAGGAGGTGGTAAAGTAACAGTGGGTGACTGTGAGAAAGGTTGGCCTGGAGTTTTTGGAGCAGGTGCCTTACTAGCTTTGATCAGCGTATTTAGAAATACTGTTTGTCGATCGGTTTTTGGTACAGGTGGTGGTAAGAATGAATATAACGGTTGTGAAGGTTGAGAAGGGAAAGATGACCTGATGAGAGACATAGGGTAAGCTTCAGGGAAAACTGGAGCAATAGGAGGTGAAAACCTCTGGAGATCATGCATAACATATGATAGTTGTTCTTTCAATTGTCTGATCTCATGTTCAGCAGCATCAAAACTGGGGCCAGTGATATTATGTTGGATATAATAGCGGAGAAGAGTATCCAATTCTTGTATCTTCATAGAAAGTTCAGTATAATATTTCTGACTGATTGCAGCCTGAATATCATTTTGCTGAGTCAGACTGGCCGTTGTTGTAGATAACTGAGTAAGATGCTGATCAATCTGTTGAAGATAACCATTCTGAACAATAGCATTTTTGGTTTGCCAATTTAAGACTTCTTCAGCAGATGTTAACGGCTTCGGAGAACCATCTGACTTAATTTCATTGAGAGGAACAAATGGTTTAGCCGTAGTATGGTGTGTTGGATCTGTCACTCTGGTGAGAGGAGGGAAATCCTGATCATAAGGACCAATAGGAAAGCAAGGAGTTACCATTGGGGCCTCAGGTGGAGCAGGAGGCTCTGGTGGCAATTGCTTAAACTGAGAACGACAAGAAGAGAGCACCGGGCGTGTCCGTTTGGATTTCTTTAGTTTGGTATACTCATATGGTGGACCTAGACTGTCCAACCATAGTTCTTCCTCAATGTCGTCAGTACAAGTGCATCCGGGATGACACATTTCTGGAGCACAATCCCATATAAAGTGGCCATCAACATGAGAATGATAAATAAGGTGACCATCAGGGGCAAATGAATGGAGAGGTGGATTGCCACTATCAGAGAGATCATAATGAGAAACTGGCTGAATCATCATAGAGTGATGAACTGGTAAGCTGTCTGTGGATTGCTTCAAAGATTCGAAAGTAATTTTGACAGAACCATCAGCTTGTTTCTTCAAGAGCGGACAAGAGATACTTGTAACAGGTTCTGAACGTTGTAGGAAGTGTTCATAATTGGTGAACCATGTTAACGGTATCAACTCGTGGAGGATCTTCCGAGGGATCTGCTTAGGGATCTGAATAATTGTTGGAACGTCAGTATCATTAACAAAAGCCATGATAGTACCTGTGGGTTTCTGAGTTCTGAGATGGATAGCATGATCCTGAAGGCGAAACGCCATTTGATGATGAAGAGTAGCCATTATGCTATCTGTTCGATGTTGAACGCCAGAAAATTGGATCTGGACCTTAAACCGGGTAGGTAAAGTAGGATCTTTTAAACAGACATTGAAATCTGGAGTAATTGTAAAGATCATAGATCCATGACTGAGAGAAGTGATGACTGTTCCAATACAAGCATGTTCATACGATAACAGGTTCGTATCTAGCAGAGCTATACGAGCTGTCATAGGTAAATCACCACGGCCATGATAAGAGAGAACAAGGCGGATGGCGCCCATATGAAGATGGGTGTATCCATTAGCTAACCAATGACGGATGAAGGATGGTTCAAACTCAAGGGTTACATACTGTTCTTGCATAGTTGACTCAAGGGTACAATGAGTAAGAGCTGTACTCTGAATATATTCCTTAATAGGAGGACTCTTACGACTAATTAATTTTTTGACAGACGTTGAAAACGACTGAGACTTTTTTGTAAACAACCAGTAAGGATTTAACAGGGGAGGTATAGTTTCAGAAACTTTACTATCTTCAGGTAAGTGAGTTACTTCGACTAAATCATCAATTTTTGAAGCTTGTCTAATGCATGAGGCAGGAAGACTTGAAAAATTAAAAGAGGAAGATTTTAAAATCGGATTAGGGTCGGACGTAGAAGATGAAGGGGGACTATCACCAAAGGGTTCCATGGATACCTACAGACCACTTTGTCTTACGTCGGCACTCTCTCTTGGCCCGTCAAGACCCTGTCTGTGTATCCAACGGATAAAACTGGTGAAAAATAGATTCCTCTGCTTCTATTAAAGACCAAAATCAATTATCAAAATCTAAGTACTCGTTTAATCATCAACTTCGACTGCATCACATATATAACAAGCAAAACATAAGCGAAGTAAACCACAACATAGGATAGCAAATATAACCAAGACGATAATCAACCACAAAGGGAGATGACTCAAGAGAGACATAGTTTAGAGGTTAAAAAGATGTTCGAGAATAAGGATAATCGTATGCAAACTGACACACATAAGAATTCCTAAAAGGATTATAACAGTAAAAGCATATGGATTAATAGGCACGAAAAACCAGAATAAACTTAACATATTACCAGGGACAAAAGGATGGCTCTGATACCATTACAGACGTGCTAGGACTTTAAACACCTATAAGGCACACAACGTACACAACGTTAAAAGGATTACAAGCAAAGGATTATCTGTCGGTGAAGTTGTCGGTGAGCATTGTGGATTCGTCGGAGCACTGTACTTCTTGTAGAAGGCGAGGATTCAGAGAGATCAATTTGGTTAAGACGACTGATGATTCGTCTATAGTCACGGAATCTGCGAAGTCGAAGAAGTGCGAGTTATCAGAGCCATCCTTTTGTCCCTGGTAATATGTTAAGTTTATTCTGGTTTTTCGTGCCTATTAATCCATATGCTTTTACTGTTATAATCCTTTTAGGAATTCTTATGTGTGTCAGTTTGCATACGATTATCCTTATTCTCGAACATCTTTTTAACCTCTAAACTATGTCTCTCTTGAGTCATCTCCCTTTGTGGTTGATTATCGTCTTGGTTATATTTGCTATCCTATGTTGTGGTTTACTTCGCTTATGTTTTGCTTGTTATATATGTGATGCAGTCGAAGTTGATGATTAAACGAGTACTTAGATTTTGATAATTGATTTTGGTCTTTAATAGAAGCAGAGGAATCTATTTTTCACCAGTTTTATCCGTTGGATACACAGACAGGGTCTTGACGGGCCAAGAGAGAGTGCCGACGTAAGACAAAGTGGTCTGTAGGTATCCATGGAACCCTTTGGTGATAGTCCCCCTTCATCTTCTACGTCCGACCCTAATCCGATTTTAAAATCTTCCTCTTTTAATTTTTCAAGTCTTCCTGCCTCATGCATTAGACAAGCTTCAAAAATTGATGATTTAGTCGAAGTAACTCACTTACCTGAAGATAGTAAAGTTTCTGAAACTATACCTCCCCTGTTAAATCCTTACTGGTTGTTTACAAAAAAGTCTCAGTCGTTTTCAACGTCTGTCAAAAAATTAATTAGTCGTAAGAGTCCTCCTATTAAGGAATATATTCAGAGTACAGCTCTTACTCATTGTACCCTTGAGTCAACTATGCAAGAACAGTATGTAACCCTTGAGTTTGAACCATCCTTCATCCGTCATTGGTTAGCTAATGGATACACCCATCTTCATATGGGCGCCATCCGCCTTGTTCTCTCTTATCATGGCCGTGGTGATTTACCTATGACAGCTCGTATAGCTCTGCTAGATACGAACCTGTTATCGTATGAACATGCTTGTATTGGAACAGTCATCACTTCTCTCAGTCATGGATCTATGATCTTTACAATTACTCCAGATTTCAATGTCTGTTTAAAAGATCCTACTTTACCTACCCGGTTTAAGGTCCAGATCCAATTTTCTGGCGTTCAACATCGAACAGATAGCATAATGGCTACTCTTCATCATCAAATGGCGTTTCGCCTTCAGGATCATGCTATCCATCTCAGAACTCAGAAACCCACAGGTACTATCATGGCTTTTGTTAATGATACTGACGTTCCAACAATTATTCAGATCCCTAAGCAGATCCCTCGGAAGATCCTCCACGAGTTGATACCGTTAACATGGTTCACCAATTATGAACACTTCCTACAACGTTCAGAACCTGTTACAAGTATCTCTTGTCCGCTCTTGAAGAAACAAGCTGATGGTTCTGTCAAAATTACTTTCGAATCTTTGAAGCAATCCACAGACAGCTTACCAGTTCATCACTCTATGATGATTCAGCCAGTTTCTCATTATGATCTCTCTGATAGTGGCAATCCACCTCTCCATTCATTTGCCCCTGATGGTCACCTTATTTATCATTCTCATGTTGATGGCCACTTTATATGGGATTGTGCTCCAGAAATGTGTCATCCCGGATGCACTTGTACTGACGACATTGAGGAAGAACTATGGTTGGACAGTCTAGGTCCACCATATGAGTATACCAAACTAAAGAAATCCAAACGGACACGCCCGGTGCTCTCTTCTTGTCGTTCTCAGTTTAAGCAATTGCCACCAGAGCCTCCTGCTCCACCTGAGGCCCCAATGGTAACTCCTTGCTTTCCTATTGGTCCTTATGATCAGGATTTCCCTCCTCTCACCAGAGTGACAGATCCAACACACCATACTACGGCTAAACCATTTGTTCCTCTCAATGAAATTAAGTCAGATGGTTCTCCGAAGCCGTTAACATCTGCTGAAGAAGTCTTAAATTGGCAAACCAAAAATGCTATTGTTCAGAATGGTTATCTTCAACAGATTGATCAGCATCTTACTCAGTTATCTACAACAACGGCCAGTCTGACTCAGCAAAATGATATTCAGGCTGCAATCAGTCAGAAATATTATACTGAACTTTCTATGAAGATACAAGAATTGGATACTCTTCTCCGCTATTATATCCAACATAATATCACTGGCCCCAGTTTTGGTGCTGCTGAACATGAGATCAGACAATTGAAAGAACAACTATCATATGTTATGCATGATCTCCAGAGGTTTTCACCTCCTATTGCTCCAGTTTTCCCTGAAGCTTACCCTATGTCTCTCATCAGGTCATCTTTCCCTTCTCAACCTTCACAACCGTTATATTCATTCTTACCACCACCTGTACCAAAAACCGATCGACAAACAGTATTTCTAAATACGCTGATCAAAGCTAGTAAGGCACCTGCTCCAAAAACTCCAGGCCAACCTTTCTCACAGTCACCCACTGTTACTTTACCACCTCCTGTTCAACCAGCGGTCTCTACAGAACCTCCATCTAGAGGTCCTCGACCACTTTTTGGTGATAAAGGAAAGGCACCCATGCCATACTCTCCGTTTGTCCCATTCACACCATCTTATACCTCCATTGTCCAGACGCCTCCAGTATCAGTCCCTGCCACTGTACCTACTCCGCCTCAGCCACCTCAACCTCCTCCGAGTCACCCTATCATACCTTATGATGATCTTACTTATGTTGCTCCTATTGAAGATCTTGATCACTTTGAATCCCTCTCTTTGGGATCTTCTGATAATGAATCTGAGAATTTTACAGATGTTTCTTCAGATCCAGCTACGTCTGAATTATCTGAATCATACTTAATGGATATATCTGCTCTCAACCAGATTCATATGGCTGACGATCCTTCTTCATCCCAGACGCAACCTCAAGCTTATGATGAAGAGGTTGACATGCGGGACACAAATGACCCCGCACAAGATCAAACTACCAATCCTCAGCAATTCTTCAGTCGTAATAGTACTGGTCCTTGGTTTTCTCTTGATGATATCCCTTATGAACAATGGCGTTCTAAGATCATATCTTGGGCAGCATGGATGTCAAACCAAATGATTGCTGACCGTACATCTAATATTGTCATCTCTGATTTTATCTCAAGATGTACTGGATTTGTTCGTGATTGGTTCTCCTCCCTTGGTGAATATCGCATGATACAATTGACTCAGCTCTCTCTTACAGATTTCTTTAATGTCCTCGTTAAAGAATTTATTGGTGATGCTGCAATTCTGGAGAAAAAATACAAACAAGAATATTTCACCATGCGATGTTGTTCTCTCCGCAAAAAGGATTTATACAGACATTATACTCGTATGCTTCAAAGATATCATCTACTCGGTGGATATGATAAAACAGATTTGAAACATACCTTTATTGCTTCACTTCCACAGGAAACTCATCCTGAGTTAAACCGACTTCTCAAAGCTCTTGGTCGTCCTTTGGAACAATTATCACTTGCTGAGATTTTTCAGCAATTACTCGAAGCAATTGAAAGAAATTGCGAGCTACGCCGACTTATTTCTGAATCTCAGAAATCTACTTTCTCTACTTCAAATGTCTGTGATAAGAAGTATCTTGAGATTGGATGCAAATTCAATTGTCACTGTCCTCCGAAGAAGACTAAATTATGGAAATTCCATAAAAAGAATCCTCAGAAGCTTTCCAAATTCTCCAAACGCCGACGATGGAAGAATAAACGTCATCTTCGCTATTTCAAGCGCCGCACCACACCTTCTACTTCTACTCGGTGCTATATATGCAAGAAACCCGGCCATTTTGCAAAACAATGTCCTGATAAGACTAAGAAAGGCCAGCATCTTATTCAACAAATTCAACATTCTTATTCCTTGCAAGACAACCAAGATATTGAGTCTGTTTTCTCTGAACAAGATTCTCCTAATGATGACACACTCTTTGTATATCATGAAGCCTCTTCTGATTATGAAGATCCTCTTTATTCTCCTGATGATGATAATTATAATGGGATGATCAAACCATATCATCCTCCGACAATGGCTACAGCTCATGTTATGCCCTATGCTGAAATCTCCATCTTACCTACAAAATTTGATAATCCTATCAAGGTAATTGGTTATTTCGACACCGGTGCTTTCAAAAGTATGATGAATCCTCGCATCCTCCCTGATGAATTTTGGAAGCCTCATACTGAATCCTTCAAAGCTGCTAATAATGAGATTTTTCAGACTCAGTTGATTACTTCTCGGCAGATTGGTCTTAAATTCTTCCCTAATCTCATTATTTGGACACATATTCTTGGTTGTACTCTTCCCGATAAGGATATTCTCTTTGGAATGGATTTATATGCCCAATCCAAGCTCAGAATTCTCCCTCATGGAATCTCTTATCAGAATCAACTTCTCCCATATACAACTATTCCTAAGTTGTATACTATTCAAGATATTCCTTCTCTTCCAGATTATCAAGATAAGCTCAAGTCCTGTTTCAGCGAGTCTCACAAGACTTTTGTTCATGACCATCCTCTATGGAAGAATTCACAATTCTATGTCCATCTCCCATTCAAACTGAATGAAGACGTCAATCCAACAAAGGCTATTCACCCTGGAATGCCTCCTGATGATCTTGCCTTAGCAAGAAATGAATGTGATGATCTACTGTCTCAAGGTTTGATTGAACCTACTACGTCTGATTGGGCCTGTCAAGCCTTTTACGTCAATAAACGAGCTGAATTAACAAGAGGCAAGAAAAGAATTGTTATCAATTATAAACCACTGAATGTTTTTCTCAAGGATGACAAGTTCCCTCTTCCCAAGATATCCTCTCAGCTTACCTTACTTTCAGGATCCACCATTTATAGTAAATTTGATCTGAAAGCAGGATTTTGGCAATTAGGTGTTCATCCATATGATCGGCCTAAAACGGCTTTCTGCATCCCTAATGCTCATTACCAATGGACTGTTATGCCCTTTGGTCTTAAGGTTGCACCTTCCTTATTCCAGAAAGCTATGACTCGAATTTATGCCTCCATATTGTCAACAGCTCTTATCTATATTGACGACATTCTACTCTTCTCAAAGACTGAAGCTGCTCATCACCAGCTTATCAATCAGTTCTTGGATATTACACAACAGCATGGTATCATGCTCTCTGAAAAGAAGAGTATTCTCTGCACATCCGAAATTGATTTTCTTGGAATGAAGTTCTTTAATGGTGTCTATCAACCTGGTTCTCATATTGCTGTGGAATTACTTCAATTCCCTGACACTCATTTGACTGTTAAACAACTTCAGCAATTTCTTGGTATTATTAATTACCTTCGGATGTTTATTCCTCACATTACTCGGCATACTTCAGTATTATCTTCGCTCTTGAAGAAAAATCCGCCTCCTTGGCAAAATATACATACTGAGGCCGTTCAAGTCCTTAAGAAGATTTGCCAGACTCCACCCCCACTGGTTATACCTAGTACAGGTTCCTTAATCTTGCAGACAGATGCGTCTGATTATTACTGGGGTGCTGTTCTTCTTGAATCCAAGAATTCTGTTAATTCTGTTTGTGGATATCACAGTGGCAAATTCTCCGATGCCGAACTCCATTACCATATCACCATCAAAGAAGTACTTGCTGTTAAAAATGGTATTATGAAGTTTGCCTTTTTCTTAAGACCTGCCCAATTTGAGATACAAATGGATAATTCCTCATTTCCCAAACTGTTGGAATTCAGGAACAAAATGGTTCCCTCTGCTCAACTTCTTCGTCTCCAGGAATGGTTTACTCAGTTCCAATTCACCGTCAAACATATTCCCGGAACTAAGAATGTTTTGGCTGACTTCCTCTCTAGACCTATTCAGAAACCTACTGTTCAACAGGTTTCTTTATTTCATAAGGGTCTTACTTTTCCCTTACTCCTTCAACCCAATACTATTCCCAGAGTCCAGCCCATGCAACTTATCCATGCCCATGGCATCTTTCCTCTTATAGGTGCTATTTTCCCTCCAGATATGCCTAAGCCCATGACTGCTCATGAGGTCCTGACTTATGCTCAACAACACTTGTTTGAGTATGCCCATAATTACTTTTTGGACTTTCCAGCCCATCTGTATCAACAACCTCAGGCCCTTCATCAAACTAAGCCCTACCTATTCCTATTTCACCTTCGTTCTGATATATCTGAAAAGTTCTTTTGGTATTTATGGAGTATTTCCTGTTTGTACAAAATAGCCATCACCTTTATTCCATCTGAAATACAGCACCATTTACAGATATGTAATACATTTTCATTTTTGAATACCTGTATGGATCTTTTTGCTCCACGACAGACATGGCTACGTCATATAACAGAAATATGCCAGCTACGGCCACATCGCCTCCATGCTATATATATCGGCTACCAGCCCTTCTCTGATTCACCACAAGGACTGATTGCAGAACACTATCTCCAAGAGTTCCAGACTTACTCTTGCCATCTTTCAGAAACAATTCTTTCCGGAGTTCGAAGTTATTTAGACGACATCAATGGTTCTTCTCCTCCAAGCTCTCATACTCATATCGGACCACAGGAATTCATCCCCTCTGAACACCTGGATGATTTAATCCAGAGTCAAGCTCCGTGGCACATTGATGCTCCTCCTCCTCACTTCCGAGATCCTCCTGAAAGATCACCTAGTCCTTCTCCAGTCAGACGCCGTCTCCGTGAAGCTCCCCTGATTTCTGCCGCTCTATATGATAATCAAGCTCTCCAGGAAGAAGAATATCAGTATCAGCTTCGTCGTCAAAATCCTCCTCCTTCTCCAACTTTAAGAGATCCTCCTAATCGACCTCGACGAAGTATACACGATCCCCCTTTGACTCGTGCTGAGCTTATTGAAGCACAAGATCTTGAAGATCTTGAAGAAAAGGAACTCATTGCCTCAGGAGTTCGTTCTCCACCACCTGTTGATCACCATGAAGACTGGCTCGACAACTTTGACACAGGTGACCCTGATGTAGATATGGAAACTCAGTGTGATATTTCTCCATGAATATGCATCGTTTTTCCAGATATCTTGCTGCCTTCCTTGCCGACGACCGTAATAGAATTAATACACATCAGACTCTCACTGCTTTCATGAACAACAACCCTCATAATCAATTTCCCCGTCTCCGACGAGAACTCGCACTTCTTCGACTTCGCAGATTCCGTGACTATAGACGAATCATCAGTCGTCTTAACCAAATTGATCTCTCTGAATCCTCGCCTTCTACAAGAAGTACAGTGCTCCGACGAATCCAAAATGCTCACCGACAACTTCACCGACAGATGCAACCTCTTCTCCCTGACCTCATGGATGACATCACCCTCGCACGACAATCTCCACTAGCACAACATGCACTCCAAGATTCCTCCTTATCTTCTGACTCAGCCAGCACCTCCAATGATGCGGTGGTCCCCACCTTTGTCTCCCACTCATCACCAGAAGACAAACCAACATAAGGCATCTCTTTTTTGTACAGTGTAAAGATGAAGCATCTTTCCTATTTGCTTTTTTGAGTGCGTCTTTCCAGCTCCGCACACGTGATCTTATCTTCTGCCAGCCTAAAGACTAACAGCTGTCCCGGATTCGAAGCTCTCTGAAGTCCGCGGATTTGAAGATATGTGAAGTCCGTGTCTTTTGTCTATAAATAAGAGTTGTAAGCTCATTTGTTGAGCATCGAGTCTTGTAGTGTCTTATTTCAAGCTTATATTCCACATCGTTGGGTCTTCTAAATTTCATATGTGTAGCAAAGATTGTTTTGTAAGATAATCCTTTGCTTGTAATCCTTTTAACGTTGTGTACGTTGTGTGCCTTATAGGTGTTTAAAGTCCTAGCACGTCTGTAATGGTATCAGAGCCATCCTTTTGTCCCTGGTAATATGTTAAGTTTATTCTGGTTTTTCGTGCCTATTAATCCATATGCTTTTACTGTTATAATCCTTTTAGGAATTCTTATGTGTGTCAGTTTGCATACGATTATCCTTATTCTCGAACATCTTTTTAACCTCTAAACTATGTCTCTCTTGAGTCATCTCCCTTTGTGGTTGATTATCGTCTTGGTTATATTTGCTATCCTATGTTGTGGTTTACTTCGCTTATGTTTTGCTTGTTATATATGTGATGCAGTCGAAGTTGATGATTAAACGAGTACTTAGATTTTGATAATTGATTTTGGTCTTTAATAGAAGCAGAGGAATCTATTTTTCACCAGTTTTATCCGTTGGATACACAGACAGGGTCTTGACGGGCCAAGAGAGAGTGCCGACGTAAGACAAAGTGGTCTGTAGGTATCCATGGAACCCTTTGGTGATAGTCCCCCTTCATCTTCTACGTCCGACCCTAATCCGATTTTAAAATCTTCCTCTTTTAATTTTTCAAGTCTTCCTGCCTCATGCATTAGACAAGCTTCAAAAATTGATGATTTAGTCGAAGTAACTCACTTACCTGAAGATAGTAAAGTTTCTGAAACTATACCTCCCCTGTTAAATCCTTACTGGTTGTTTACAAAAAAGTCTCAGTCGTTTTCAACGTCTGTCAAAAAATTAATTAGTCGTAAGAGTCCTCCTATTAAGGAATATATTCAGAGTACAGCTCTTACTCATTGTACCCTTGAGTCAACTATGCAAGAACAGTATGTAACCCTTGAGTTTGAACCATCCTTCATCCGTCATTGGTTAGCTAATGGATACACCCATCTTCATATGGGCGCCATCCGCCTTGTTCTCTCTTATCATGGCCGTGGTGATTTACCTATGACAGCTCGTATAGCTCTGCTAGATACGAACCTGTTATCGTATGAACATGCTTGTATTGGAACAGTCATCACTTCTCTCAGTCATGGATCTATGATCTTTACAATTACTCCAGATTTCAATGTCTGTTTAAAAGATCCTACTTTACCTACCCGGTTTAAGGTCCAGATCCAATTTTCTGGCGTTCAACATCGAACAGATAGCATAATGGCTACTCTTCATCATCAAATGGCGTTTCGCCTTCAGGATCATGCTATCCATCTCAGAACTCAGAAACCCACAGGTACTATCATGGCTTTTGTTAATGATACTGACGTTCCAACAATTATTCAGATCCCTAAGCAGATCCCTCGGAAGATCCTCCACGAGTTGATACCGTTAACATGGTTCACCAATTATGAACACTTCCTACAACGTTCAGAACCTGTTACAAGTATCTCTTGTCCGCTCTTGAAGAAACAAGCTGATGGTTCTGTCAAAATTACTTTCGAATCTTTGAAGCAATCCACAGACAGCTTACCAGTTCATCACTCTATGATGATTCAGCCAGTTTCTCATTATGATCTCTCTGATAGTGGCAATCCACCTCTCCATTCATTTGCCCCTGATGGTCACCTTATTTATCATTCTCATGTTGATGGCCACTTTATATGGGATTGTGCTCCAGAAATGTGTCATCCCGGATGCACTTGTACTGACGACATTGAGGAAGAACTATGGTTGGACAGTCTAGGTCCACCATATGAGTATACCAAACTAAAGAAATCCAAACGGACACGCCCGGTGCTCTCTTCTTGTCGTTCTCAGTTTAAGCAATTGCCACCAGAGCCTCCTGCTCCACCTGAGGCCCCAATGGTAACTCCTTGCTTTCCTATTGGTCCTTATGATCAGGATTTCCCTCCTCTCACCAGAGTGACAGATCCAACACACCATACTACGGCTAAACCATTTGTTCCTCTCAATGAAATTAAGTCAGATGGTTCTCCGAAGCCGTTAACATCTGCTGAAGAAGTCTTAAATTGGCAAACCAAAAATGCTATTGTTCAGAATGGTTATCTTCAACAGATTGATCAGCATCTTACTCAGTTATCTACAACAACGGCCAGTCTGACTCAGCAAAATGATATTCAGGCTGCAATCAGTCAGAAATATTATACTGAACTTTCTATGAAGATACAAGAATTGGATACTCTTCTCCGCTATTATATCCAACATAATATCACTGGCCCCAGTTTTGGTGCTGCTGAACATGAGATCAGACAATTGAAAGAACAACTATCATATGTTATGCATGATCTCCAGAGGTTTTCACCTCCTATTGCTCCAGTTTTCCCTGAAGCTTACCCTATGTCTCTCATCAGGTCATCTTTCCCTTCTCAACCTTCACAACCGTTATATTCATTCTTACCACCACCTGTACCAAAAACCGATCGACAAACAGTATTTCTAAATACGCTGATCAAAGCTAGTAAGGCACCTGCTCCAAAAACTCCAGGCCAACCTTTCTCACAGTCACCCACTGTTACTTTACCACCTCCTGTTCAACCAGCGGTCTCTACAGAACCTCCATCTAGAGGTCCTCGACCACTTTTTGGTGATAAAGGAAAGGCACCCATGCCATACTCTCCGTTTGTCCCATTCACACCATCTTATACCTCCATTGTCCAGACGCCTCCAGTATCAGTCCCTGCCACTGTACCTACTCCGCCTCAGCCACCTCAACCTCCTCCGAGTCACCCTATCATACCTTATGATGATCTTACTTATGTTGCTCCTATTGAAGATCTTGATCACTTTGAATCCCTCTCTTTGGGATCTTCTGATAATGAATCTGAGAATTTTACAGATGTTTCTTCAGATCCAGCTACGTCTGAATTATCTGAATCATACTTAATGGATATATCTGCTCTCAACCAGATTCATATGGCTGACGATCCTTCTTCATCCCAGACGCAACCTCAAGCTTATGATGAAGAGGTTGACATGCGGGACACAAATGACCCCGCACAAGATCAAACTACCAATCCTCAGCAATTCTTCAGTCGTAATAGTACTGGTCCTTGGTTTTCTCTTGATGATATCCCTTATGAACAATGGCGTTCTAAGATCATATCTTGGGCAGCATGGATGTCAAACCAAATGATTGCTGACCGTACATCTAATATTGTCATCTCTGATTTTATCTCAAGATGTACTGGATTTGTTCGTGATTGGTTCTCCTCCCTTGGTGAATATCGCATGATACAATTGACTCAGCTCTCTCTTACAGATTTCTTTAATGTCCTCGTTAAAGAATTTATTGGTGATGCTGCAATTCTGGAGAAAAAATACAAACAAGAATATTTCACCATGCGATGTTGTTCTCTCCGCAAAAAGGATTTATACAGACATTATACTCGTATGCTTCAAAGATATCATCTACTCGGTGGATATGATAAAACAGATTTGAAACATACCTTTATTGCTTCACTTCCACAGGAAACTCATCCTGAGTTAAACCGACTTCTCAAAGCTCTTGGTCGTCCTTTGGAACAATTATCACTTGCTGAGATTTTTCAGCAATTACTCGAAGCAATTGAAAGAAATTGCGAGCTACGCCGACTTATTTCTGAATCTCAGAAATCTACTTTCTCTACTTCAAATGTCTGTGATAAGAAGTATCTTGAGATTGGATGCAAATCCAATTGTCACTGTCCTCCGAAGAAGACTAAATTATGGAAATTCCATAAAAAGAATCCTCAGAAGCTTTCCAAATTCTCCAAACGCCGACGATGGAAGAATAAACGTCATCTTCGCTATTTCAAGCGCCGCACCACACCTTCTACTTCTACTCGGTGCTATATATGCAAGAAACCCGGCCATTTTGCAAAACAATGTCCTGATAAGACTAAGAAAGGCCAGCATCTTATTCAACAGATTCAACATTCTTATTCCTTGCAAGACAACCAAGATATTGAGTCTGTTTTCTCTGAACAAGATTCTCCTAATGATGACACACTCTTTGTATATCATGAAGCCTCTTCTGATTATGAAGATCCTCTTTATTCTCCTGATGATGATAATTATATTGGGATGATCAAACCATATCATCCTCCGACAATGGCTACAGCTCATGTTATGCCCTATGCTGAAATCTCCATCTTACCTACAAAATTTGATAATCCTATCAAGGTAATTGGTTATTTCGACACTGGTGCTTTCAAAAGTATGATGAATCCTCGCATCCTCCCTGATGAATTTTGGAAGCCTCATACTGAATCCTTCAAAGCTGCTAATAATGAGATTTTTCAGACTCAGTTGATTACTTCTCGGAAGATTGGTCTTAAATTCTTCCCTAATCTCATTATTTGGACACATATTCTTGGTTGTACTCTTCCCGATAAGGATATTCTCTTTGGAATGGATTTATATGCCCAATCCAAGCTCAGAATTCTCCCTCATGGAATCTCTTATCAGAATCAACTTCTCCCATATACAACTATTCCTAAGTTGTATACTATTCAAGATATTCCTTCTCTTCCAGATTATCAAGATAAGCTCAAGTCCTGTTTCAGCGAGTCTCACAAGACTTTTGTTCATGACCATCCTCTATGGAAGAATTCACAATTCTATGTCCATCTCCCATTCAAACTGAATGAAGACGTCAATCCAACAAAGGCTATTCACCCTGGAATGCCTCCTGATGATCTTGCCTTAGCAAGAAATGAATGTGATGATCTACTGTCTCAAGGTTTGATTGAACCTACTACGTCTGATTGGGCCTGTCAAGCCTTTTACGTAAATAAACGAGCTGAATTAACAAGAGGCAAGAAAAGAATTGTTATCAATTATAAACCACTGAATGTTTTTCTCAAGGATGACAAGTTCCCTCTTCCCAAGATATCCTCTCAGCTTACCTTACTTTCAGGATCCACCATTTATAGTAAATTTGATCTGAAAGCAGGATTTTGGCAATTAGGTGTTCATCCATATGATCGGCCTAAAACGGCTTTCTGCATCCCTAATGCTCATTACCAATGGACTGTTATGCCCTTTGGTCTTAAGGTTGCACCTTCCTTATTCCAGAAAGCTATGACTCGAATTTATGCCTCCATATTGTCAACAGCTCTTATCTATATTGACGACATTCTACTCTTCTCAAAGACTGAAGCTGCTCATCACCAGCTTATCAATCAGTTCTTGGATATTACACAACAGCATGGTATCATGCTCTCTGAAAAGAAGAGTATTCTCTGCACATCCGAAATTGATTTTCTTGGAATGAAGTTCTTTAATGGTGTCTATCAACCTGGTTCTCATATTGCTGTGGAATTACTTCAATTCCCTGACACTCATTTGACTGTTAAACAACTTCAGCAATTTCTTGGTATTATTAATTACCTTCGGATGTTTATTCCTCACATTACTCGGCATACTTCAGTATTATCTTCGCTCTTGAAGAAAAATCCGCCTCCTTGGCAAAATATACATACTGAGGCCGTTCAAGTCCTTAAGAAGATTTGCCAGACTCCACCCCCACTGGTTATACCTAGTACAGGTTCCTTAATCTTGCAGACAGATGCGTCTGATTATTACTGGGGTGCTGTTCTTCTTGAATCCAAGAATTCTGTTAATTCTGTTTGTGGATATCACAGTGGCAAATTCTCCGATGCCGAACTCCATTACCATATCACCATCAAAGAAGTACTTGCTGTTAAAAATGGTATTATGAAGTTTGCCTTTTTCTTAAGACCTGCCCAATTTGAGATACAAATGGATAATTCCTCATTTCCCAAACTGTTGGAATTCAGGAACAAAATGGTTCCCTCTGCTCAACTTCTTCGTCTCCAGGAATGGTTTACTCAGTTCCAATTCACCGTCAAACATATTCCCGGAACTAAGAATGTTTTGGCTGACTTCCTCTCTAGACCTATTCAGAAACCTACTGTTCAACAGGTTTCTTTATTTCATAAGGGTCTTACTTTTCCCTTACTCCTTCAACCCAATACTATTCCCAGAGTCCAGCCCATGCAACTTATCCATGCCCATGGCATCTTTCCTCTTATAGGTGCTATTTTCCCTCCAGATATGCCTAAGCCCATGACTGCTCATGAGGTCCTGACTTATGCTCAACAACACTTGTTTGAGTATGCCCATAATTACTTTTTGGACTTTCCAGCCCATCTGTATCAACAACCTCAGGCCCTTCATCAAACTAAGCCCTACCTATTCCTATTTCACCTTCGTTCTGATATATCTGAAAAGTTCTTTTGGTATTTATGGAGTATTTCCTGTTTGTACAAAATAGCCATCACCTTTATTCCATCTGAAATACAGCACCATTTACAGATATGTAATACATTTTCATTTTTGAATACCTGTATGGATCTTTTTGCTCCACGACAGACATGGCTACGTCATATAACAGAAATATGCCAGCTACGGCCACATCGCCTCCATGCTATATATATCGGCTACCAGCCCTTCTCTGATTCACCACAAGGACTGATTGCAGAACACTATCTCCAAGAGTTCCAGACTTACTCTTGCCATCTTTCAGAAACAATTCTTTCCGGAGTTCGAAGTTATTTAGACGACATCAATGGTTCTTCTCCTCCAAGCTCTCATACTCATATCGGACCACAGGAATTCATCCCCTCTGAACACCTGGATGATTTAATCCAGAGTCAAGCTCCGTGGCACATTGATGCTCCTCCTCCTCACTTCCGAGATCCTCCTGAAAGATCACCTAGTCCTTCTCCAGTCAGACGCCGTCTCCGTGAAGCTCCCCTGATTTCTGCCGCTCTATATGATAATCAAGCTCTCCAGGAAGAAGAATATCAGTATCAGCTTCGTCAAAATCCTCCTCCTTCTCCAACTTTCAGAGATCCTCCTAATCGACCTCGACGAAGTATACACGATCCCCCTTTGACTCGTGCTGAGCTTATTGAAGAACAAGATCTTGAAGATCTTGAAGAAAAGGAACTCATTGCCTCAGGAGTTCGTTCTCCACCACCTGTTGATCACCATGAAGACTGGCTCGACAACTTTGACACAGGTGACCCTGATGTAGATATGGAAACTCAGTGTGATATTTCTCCATGAATATGCATCGTTTTTCCAGATATCTTGCTGCCTTCCTTGCCGACGACCGTAATAGAATTAATACACATCAGACTCTCACTGCTTTCATGAACAACAACCCTCATAATCAATTTCCCCGTCTCCGACGAGAACTTGCACTTCTTCGACTTCGCAGATTCTGTGACTATAGACGAATCATCAGTCGTCTTAACCAAATTGATCTCTCTGAATCCTCGCCTTCTACAAGAAGTACAGTGCTCCAATATATATATACCATGTTGATAATGAAAAATTTTGAATGAAAAATTTTATTAGATATATATATATATATATCTAGAACTATATATACATATGTCAATTATATATAGTTGAAATTTATATTAAATATATATCTAGAAAATTATATGATTTTTATATAGTTTGATTTAAATATATATATAGTTATAAATATATATATATAGTTATGGTTTATGAAAACTGTATATATTGTTATGATTAAATATATATATCTATATATCTATGCATATAGGAGACATATACATACCTCGTTACTAATGAAAAAATTTGGATGAAATTTTTTTTATTAGATATATATATCTCTAGAACTATATATATATGTTAATTATATATAGTGAGATTTATATTAAATATATATCTAGAAAACTATATGATTTTTTATATAGTTTGATTTAAATATGCATATAGTCATGATTTATTAAAAACAATAAGTATAGTTATGATTGAATATATATATCTATATACCTTAGTATATATGAGATATATTTATATATCATATTATTGATGAAAAATTTGAATGAAAAATGTTATTAGATATATATATCTTTAGAACTATATATATATGAATATGAATTATATATAGTTAAGATTTGTATTAAATATATATCTAATAAAACTATATATAGTTTGATTTATGAAAACTATATATATAGATATGATTAAATATATATATCTATACATTCATATATGAATACGATATATACACATTTTATTGCTAGTGAAGCATTTTGATTACATGATGGCATAAATATCAAGAGAAAAATATAAAATATTGTCTAAAAGACAGAATAAATTTTAAAAATGTTAGGAATATATTTTGTGTCTTTCACAAATTTATTTTCCTTTCAGCAAAAGAATGGCCTCAAGTGAAGGAGCAACTTCCACTAGCAGGGAACCAATTACCACTAGACTCAAGGAATTATCCAAAAGGGAGGTTATGACTATGAGAAGCATCAACAATAGAGATCTCCGCCTCCGCCCAATCCTTCACGACAAACTCGCAACACTGGGTTGGTTAAATTTAACCAAAGTCGAGGGTCACGTCTCTTACAACTTGGTGAGATCCTTCTATGAAGCCATGAATTGCGTGGAACTTCAAGGAGATGAGCTCAGCCCTATTTTGGAGACAACAGTCATGAGAATGAAAATTCCTATCAACATCGAGATTAATGCTCGACTTTTGGAGATTCCAATTGAGGAGAGGATTATTGATCCACATGAACCCCAGACAGTTGCAGAGATCGCAGAGTCTAATGAACAGTTGTTCAATTCCCTTGCCAAAGAGCCATACACTCAATCAACGTACACCAACCTCCCAAACAATCATCTTAAGCCATCTCTTGCCGACCTCGGAAAGATTGTATACGACAACATCTTGCCAGAAAGGGGGACTAGAGGCACTATGTCAAGGGCTCAACTTCTTATGTTATACTGCATAGAGAAGAAAATTAAAGTCTCCCTACCTCACATTATTATCCAACAAATGTTGAGGGTGAAACAAAACCCTTTGAGAAAGGAATTCTTCGGCTACAGAGTCTTGATTATGAGGATGCTATACGAGGCAAACGTCGACACTGTTGATGGGACGTCGAAGCAGACCACTGAACCAGTTACAACATCCTCTATCTTCAAGACATATGGCACAAGTGTGTGGGGGGGGGGGGTAACTAACGAGAAAGTATTCGACACGACAATAGGAAATGCCGAGAGAATGAGAGACAAGCATGGACGTTGCCTTCGTAAAAGTCGACGCAAGATTCCCGTCAGAGAAGAACCAAATAATGAACCAAATCAGAATCCTACATCAGACCCAGCCCCAAATAATGATCCAACCGATCAACCATTCACTGAGGAAGAGTTATATGCCACACTAAATCAACCTCAACAAAGTCATGATAGACAAGGTACACAAGCAAAACCACCAACTTGGAACGTGCCAACTTAAGGCAACACTTCGTACCAAAGATTTCCAACTCCTGAGGTACAGTATTTGCCAGTTCCACAAGTTGCTGTGAACCAACAACAACAGTATTGCGCGTCACCAAATTTTGGAGGGCAAAACATCCCAATGAGCCCATTGTTTCAAAATTTTTCACCTCAAACAAATCCAAATATCCAAGGGGTTTCAGTTAGGGGATCCCCGTACAATCAAAACAACTACCTTCCACCTATGAATCACCCATACAACCAATACTTTCCCCCAATGCCTATGACCTACCCTCCACCTACGGGACAAACGACCCATCAACCACCAATGAGACAATCAACTAACCTATTTGAACGGTTAAATGAAATGACATCCAATATTGCTGAAATGAGAGAGACCCAAAATAATATATTAACACGTATGCAAAACTCCGAAGCAGAGCGAGCAAACTCTTAACCTTCTGTTAGTAGTCGTTCTGTACCTAGCAGGAGATCTAGAAGGAGCGGTAATAGGTAGGAAAATCAAAATGGATTACTGGCATTGTAAGTTTTTCTTTTATTTATGAATGAAATGTTTTGTTTAATACTATCTTCAGTGGGCCGACTTACAACCATTCTTTCTTTTGTATCACTAACTTTGGAGTGGTATGGGACACAACAAAATTGGAAGATACTAAATAAAATGTGGAAGTAAGAAAACCCATGACCTTGTGTGAAAATAAATATTTGGAGAAAGTTGCATTACTAACATTATCACTAAGTTTACACGGTATGGGCCGAGTAAACTTGGAAGATACTATTGGTGAACTACTATTCAACTGATGTTTTTAGAGACTGTGTTCATGCAACTTAACTTGGTTAACACCCCTATTACCAAAGTCATGTGATATGGGACACATGAACTTGGATAATAATCGAAAAGACTAAGAGTAAGAGTTTGAATGCATAAGATTGCGATAGAACGTTAGATCAGGATATTTACCGAGGCAGATCTTAGAAGTCTTATAACTCGTATGGATTTTCAATGAAATATATATGTATGATCACAAAGACCTGAACCAAATCATTTGAAATACTTGCAAAGTTTTCTACTTATTATATAAACATTCTAACCTTGTTTTTACACCATGGCCAAACATACGAGATATATAAGATTCTTTGATTCCTCAACAAAAACCTTACACTATACTTAGAAAAATAAGTGATTTTAATATTGCAGTACTCTCGAAATTGTTGCTGAGCATACTATAACATTATACTTGGCTACAGTTCCTTAATCTTGGTTTTATTTTCTCCTTGCCAGTGAGAAAATGCAAACCAGGAAGAGAGGAAGGCCACGTACTGCTCGTCCAGCAGTGGAGGCACCTCTTGAGATTCAGGAACTGCCGCCTCCGACAATAGCATAGGCCACACCCGACACTGCCACTACATCTGGGCAGACAATACTACCCCTACCCGCACCCTTTGCCATGCCTTCAAGTATGGAAACCTTTTTCGCCGGATTTATTGAGGCGATGAAGGTCACTGTTCAAACTGCCGTTCTTGAGACCGCGGCAAGTCAGGTTGGCACTGTTCAGGCACCTATACGATTTGGATCGAAATCTCAAACCGATCAGATTACCAAGTACAAGAGGCTACAACCTCTTACTTTCTCTGGCACCATTGAGGCTGATGAGGTACAAAAGTGGCTGAATGAGTCAAAGAAGGCTCTTGATGCAATGAGAGTTGATAAGACTCAAAAAATTCCACTAGCGACCTACCAACTTGTTGGTGGGGCAAACAAATAGTGGATAACAGTGAAAGAGGACCCAAGGGTCAACATAACAGATATGACTTGGCAACAGTTCGAGTCAATGTTCATTGATGAGTATTTTTCCGGCGCTGTCAAAAGACAAAAGCGCTAGGAATTTGCTAAGTTATACCAGGGCACCATGACCATCAGGGAATATGCTGGAAAGTTTAAAGAATTATCAGTCTACTATCTCTCCACCATCTCAACAGAGCAAGATAAGACTGAGAAATTTTATAATGGCCTTCGCCATGATATTCGACAAGCCTTGTCGATCTTGGATCTCAAGATTTACAAGGAGGTTGTTGACAAGGCCATGAGATTTGAACAAGAGAATATCTTACAGGAGTAGAGAATGAATAAGGGAAAACAACTTGCAACGTTTTCCCAATAGGGCTCGCAACAGGGCAACAAGAAAAAGCCCTACTATAACCAAAACCCAGCCCTCCTAACCCCTGTTTTGAAGAATGAGGCCACAACACCTGCGGCTGAACCTTCTAACCCTAACCATCAAGGTTTTCGAAATCATGGCCGCGGAGGTCGTTATGGAAGGGGTGGCCGTAGAAACGACAATGGCAGAGGTGGTGGTCGACACCACAATCAGCAAGGCCAGCAGAACAATCAGCATGGACAGCAAAACAATCAGCAGTACAGGCCGACTTGTTTCAACTGCGGCCGACAGGGCCACGTAAAATATGCCTGTCCACACCTTCAACAACCTATTCCCGTTGTTCCAGTCCAACAAGCACCACCTGCTGCTAATGCCCAACCCAGGCAGAACCAACAGAACCAGGGTCAACGAAGTAAGGGTAGAGCATTTGCCATTGCTCAACAACCCCTCCCAGACAACAATGTAGTTGAAGGTACCTTTCTTTTCTTCAATACAATGATGCATGCTTTGTTTGATTCAGGTGCTACGCATTCCTTTATATCGTCGGCATTGGTAAGACATTTAGGCCTGCATCCTGAACCCACAACCATCACACTTTATGTCACATCATCGTTCGGATCTGGTACTGACGTGAATTTGCAGTGTTCTCGATGTGAGCTTCGAATGTCAGAACAAATAATTTATGCAGATATTTTTGTGATGGATATTGAAGACTTTGACATCATCCTCGGCATGGACTGGCTAGCACCACTGAATGCAAAGATCGACTGTACGAAGAAGCAAGTTCAGTTAACCTTGACTACATGAGAGGTTGTCAAGATTCAGGGAACAAGGAAATGGATACACAAATCAACAATTGCACTTCTCAAGTCACAACTTCGAGCGTTATCCCTTGGTGACGGAAACGAATCACTAGCACTGTACCCTCTCGAAGTACATGATGTTCCAGTCATATCTGAATTCCCAACAATTTTTCTAAATGACCTTCATGGTCTACCTCCAGTTAGGGAATTCGATTTTGAGATCAACCTCATACCTGGGACAGGGCCTATCTCAATTCCACCATACAAAATGTCAAATGTCGAGCTGGTTGAATTAGACAAACAACTGAAGGAATTAGAGAGTAATGGCTTCATCAGAAAGAGTTCATCACCCTGGGGCGCTCCAGTTCTGTTTGTTCGCAAAAAGGATGGTTCGTTACGACTTTGTATCGATTATCGCAAGTTGAATAATGTCACTATCAAGAACAGATATCCGTTACCCAGGATCGATGACTTGTTCGACCAACTTAGATATGCCAAATACTTCTCTAAGATTGATTTACGGTCCGGTTATCACCAACTCCGGATCCGAGAGTCGGACATCACCAAGACGGTGTTTAGAACTCGGTACGGTCACTACGAGTTCTTGGTCATGCCGTTTGGTCTAACAAATGCACCTGCTGCATTCATGGATTTGATGAGTCGCATATTCAGGTTATACTTAGACCGATTTGTGGTGGTTATTGTGGACGACATCTTGATATATTCCTCAACCGAGGAAGACCATAAGATACATTTGAAGATAGTCCTCCAAACCTTGAGAAGCCACCAACTGTATGCAAAGTTGAGTAAGTGTAAATTTTGGGCGAAGATAGTTCAATTCCTAGGCCATGTGGTTTCAGGCAATGACATTGAGGTAGATCCTTCTAAGGTTGAAGCAGTTTTAAACTGGAAGCAGCCTACCACTGTTACTCAGATTAGGAGTTTTCTTGGTTTGGCTGGCTATTACAGACGCCTCATCAAAAACTTCTCAAAGATTGCTGAACCTATGACCAAGCTCACCCGAAAAGACGTGCGATTTATCTGGAATCCCGCCTATGAAGCATCATTTCAGGAATTGAAGAAATGCCTCACGACAACACCTGTACTTATCACTCCAAGAAATGCAATTGGATTTTCATTATACACCGACGCCTTTATCTAAGGCTTAGGTGTCGTGCTAATGCAAGAAGGCCAAGTGGGTGCATATGCATTCAGACAACTGAAGATTCATGAGGGTAATTACCCAACACATGACTTGGAACTTGCAGTTGCCGTATTTGCACTGAAATTATGGCGACATTACCAATACGGTGAATGGTTCGAGGTCTTCTCAGATCACAAGAGTCTTAAGTACATATACACTCAGAGAGACCTAAACCTCCGCCAGAGAAAATGGTTGGAATTCTTGAAAGATTATGACTTTCAACTCCAGTACCATCCCGAAAAGGCCAATGTTGTGGCCGATGCCCCGAGTAGAAAATTTTATGTTGCTTGCACTCTTAACTACAAAATGGGGAAGTTGGCTACAGAGATGGCAAACTTTAACCTACAGCTGAACGAAGAGGGACCAAGACCACGACTCTCTCAATTATCAGCCAACTCTGAGCTCGTTCGAGATATTTCAGCAGCTCAAGCCAATGACCCTATGTTAATGGAGAAAGGAGAACTTCTACTCAGTGAACATGACCTTCCTCACTGGTTGGTCGCTGAAGACGGGACCGTTTTCTATAAAAAACGTCTCTGTCTATCGAACGATCCTGTGGTTCGGAAAGAAGTGCTCACTGAGATGCATTGTTTGAGGTACGCTATGCATCCTGGGGGTGACAAGATGTACAAGGATGTCAGGCGACAATTCTGGTTTTCTGGAATGAAGAAGGCAATTGCAGACTTCGTTGCTCGATGTCTCGTTTGCCAAAAAGTTAAGGCAGAACGAAGACTTCCCTCTGGACTTCTCCAGCCGTTACCTATTGGAGAATGGAAATGGGAGAACATCGCAATGGATTTTGTTACGGCCTTACCTCGAAATAATAAAGGGCAAGATGCTATTTGGGTTATCATTGACAGACTTACAAAGTCTGCACACTTCTTGCCAATAAAGTTCACGGATAATCCTGCCAAACTTGATGAACTATATGAAAGAGACATCGTACGCCTCCATGGCATACCACTCACAATCGTCTCTGATCGAGACCCTCGATTCACGTCAAACTTTTGGAAAAGCTTCAAGAGTAGAATGAGTTCTAAGATCACTATGAGCACAACCTTCCACCCTCAGACTGATGGGCAGTCAGAACGACTTATCCAAATCTTATAAGACATGTTACGATGCTGACGGATGGGCAAAATATTTACATTTAGCTGAGTTTGCATACAACAACAGCTACCAAACTAGTATCGGCATGGCACCGTACGAGGCTCTCTATGGTCGCCCTTGCAGATCTCCGGTATGCTGGTTAGATATGGAAGATCGACCGCAGTTAGGCCCTGAACTAGTTCAAGAGACTTCTGAGAAGATCACACTATTAAAGGAACGACTTCGTGTTGCACAAAGTCGACAGAAGAGCTATGCTAACAAACGGAGACAACCTCTAGAATTTGATAAGGGGGACTTTATTTTTCTAAAAGTCCAGCCCACAAGAGGTGTCAAACGCTTTGGGATCAAAGGAAAGCTCTCCCTGCTGTATATCAGTCCATTTTAGATCATTGAACATATTGGCAAACTTGCTTATCGTCTGTCCCTTCCATCATCCATGCCTAAAGTTCATGACGTTTTTCACGTATCTATGATTCGCAAGTATTGTCCTGATCCTTCGCATATCATCCCTTTAGTCAAAGTTTGGGTTGAGGAAGGAAATAAATATCAAGAGAGAGCGATACAAGTTTTAGATAGAAAAACTCAAGAACTATGGCGACGTAGCATTCCACTTGTGAAAGTGCTTTGGGATCACCACGGCGTAGAGGAAGCAACATGGGAACTAGAAGCAACAATTAAACAGAAATATCCTGAATTGTTTTCTAGTACCAACTGATGATGTGATACATTGTATTATTTTCACTTATCAATAAAATGATGAAACTTTGTTTACACCTATCTTAATACATTGTTTCACTTGAATAACTACACAGATGTCTGAAAATAATACCAATGGATATAGTGATGCACACACGAAGTGGCCTTCATGGCAATCTGTGACGACTCCTTTAGGATCTGAGTCAAGTCATAACTACTGTGCATCACCACCTCCATCACCATACAGACAGCGATCCGTATCGCCAGAGCGTGCATGGATTTTTCGTAACAATCCCGTGCCATCATCTTGGCAGGACCTTCTACAAAAATTGCCAGGCGGCCGGATTCGAGCAACGACACGAAAAAGTATTTCACCGCTCAACCTACCTCCCCTCAAACGATGTAACCAGCGCCCTCCACCACCATCTGTTACGCAAAGGTTGGAATCTCCAGAGGATGTGTCCGATTCCATTTGCTCTCCATGGTTTTATGATGATGAGGATTCCACCGGCCACAGTGCTATTCAGGGACCATACAAGCACTACCCTGAACTCGCAAAAGATGACGACGGCAGTGAATCTCAAGCAGATAACCATCATAACTATTTGAATTGATTTCGAGGGTGAAATCCCTTAAGGGGGGTAGAGTGTAATAACCTAGGATTGCACACAAAAAAAAAATTTCAGGGGCAACGCCCGAACGTTCTGGCGCAATGCCCGAACGTTCTGGCGCAATGCCTGAACGTTCTGGCGCAATATCCGAACGTTCAGGCTCATGCCTGAACATTCAGGCGCATGCCCGAACGTTCAGGCGCCAAAAACTTTTATATAAACCAACCCCCCCTCTTCATTTTTCACACCAAATTCACTCCAAATTGTGAATTTTCCTCCTCTTCTCACTCATTTTGAGTTTTTAGTCTTTTGAGACTCTCTGTTCCAGACTCTCGGTGCGGTGCGACGAAGATCTGTCTGGAGGAAAGTGCCAGATCTGAAAAAGAAGAAGTTCTTATCTGAAGGTGGGTAACGAAACATAGGTTTGAGTGTTTTATAACTTTTATTAAAGTTTACATTCAGTTATTATTATATCTACTGTTCATTTACACTGCATTATGTCATATAATGTTTATACTGTTGCACTTATGCCTGTACACTTGGAATTCATATATTATACTGTTATAATGTTGGATTTGTGGTCAATCTGACTCAACTAGACTCGGTCTTGTCCTCAGTAACTTTAAATAGTGAACGGGAGGCAGCGGGCTGCTCTAGGCGATTGGTATTTAAGCAGACCTCGTGTCTCTTCTCTCAACTGGGGACTGATCTAGTTGGTCTTTTTGAAAGTAATCAGCTTATACAAGTAATACTGATTGTCCTAACCTTGCACGTCGTGATACCGACCCTGATAAGGATCACCAGACGATGCCAAAGTCAGTCTAAATGTCAAGAAAGACCAGACCAGTTCATGCAATGGCAGCATACATATCACCACCTAGGGACGTATATGGTTTATGACTCATAGAATAGTTAGGAGCATTGCTCGCTATTCATTTATTATATTTCTCTGGAGAGGGACGTACATGAGAACCCGGCTACGCCTGGGGAGGGACATCAGTACGTGAATCCAGAGCATCGTTCCTGAGGAGGGACGTACAATAGAACCTTGCTACGCCAGAGGAAAACGTCCGGACGAACATTTGTACGTGGACTCAGGCGATGTACGTTCATCAAACCATTACGAGACGGTGTCATGCATACATACATATTGATTGATTATGATGCTCACATGTGTATTTAAGATATTTGATATTGAAGTATGCTTTATTAATTGTTATACTCACGAACTATTTACCCACTGAGCGCGTTAAGCTCACTCCATTATTATCAAATCTTTCACAGAAAATTAGGGTGGACTGGGTGCAGGTTATGGGGCCCATATTTTTGTACCCACTGTATTGTTCATTGGGGATTTTGGGGAGTATGTTCCCTTGACCGTTTCATGTACAAATTATATTCTAAATTAAATGAAATCAGATTTGTACTGTGTATTTTGTATTTCTGCTGCGCACTCTGTTGTTACCATTGTTATTATTCCAAATGCGCCCCTGTTCGCGAGTGTACCGCCGGTTTAGGCGTGTCTGGGCGCGGTGTGACAACGAAACTCCAGTTTAAGGCTATAGAATGGTAGAATGCACTGTTGTGAGTCCATCAAAGCTAATTTCATGATTTTTGGAGACCGTTTGACAATTTTAGTAAAAATTTCCATGTTTCCAATGAACAGTGACGTGAATGATGTCAGTCCATACCGAGGATGATGTCAAAGTCTTCAATTTCCATCACAAAAAGATCTGCATATATTATCTGTTCTGACATTCGAAGCTCACATCGAGAACACTGCAAATTGACGTTAGTACCAGATCCTAAAGGTGATGTGACATAGATTGTGATGTTTGTGGGTTCAGGATGCAACCCTAAATGTCTTACCCGAATCGAACAAGACATGCACCATTGTATTGAACAAGGGAAATGTACCTTCGACTACATTGTTGTCTGGTTCTGCTAGTTCTGCCTGGGTTGGGCATTAGCAGCAGGTGGTGCTTGTTGGACTGGAACAGCGGGAACAGGTTGCTGAAGGTGCGGACAGGCATTTCTTACATGGCCCTGTTGGCCGCAGTTGTAACACGTCAGCCTTTGCTATTGATGGTTTTGTTGGCCATGCTGATTGTGGTGCTGACCACCACATCTGCCATTGCCGTTTCGACGACCACCCCTGCCATTACGGCCTCCGCGACCATGATTGCAAAAACCCTGAGGCCAAAGTTAGATGGTTCAGCCGCAGGTGTCGTGGTCTCATTATTCTTAATAGGGGCTGGGAGGGTTGGGTTTTAATTATAGTAGGGCTTCTTCTTGTTGCCCTGTTGCGAGCCCTGTTGGGAAAACGTTGCAGGTCATTTCTTCCTATTCAGTCTCTACTCCTGCACAATTTTATCTTACTCAAAACTCATGGCCTTGTCAACGACCTCCTTGTAAATCTTGAGGTCCAAGATCAACAAGGCTTGTCGAATGTCAGGACAAAGGCCATTGTAGAATTTCTCGGTCTTATCTTGTTCTGTTGAGATGGTGGAGAGAGAGTAGACCAATAATTCTTTAAATTTGCCAGCGTATTCCCTGACTGTCATGCCGCCTTGGTATAGTTTGGCGAACTCCTGGCGCTTCTGCCTCTTCATAGCACCGGGGAAGTACTCATCAATAAACAGTGAATCAAACTATTGCCAAGTCATGTCCGTAGTGTTAACCCTTGGGTCATCCTTTACTGTTATCCACCATGTATTTGCTCCACCAATAAGTTGGTAGGTCGCAAGTGGAATTTTTCGAGTTTCATCGACTCCCATTGCATCAAGAGCCTTCTTTGACTCATCCAGCCATTTCTGCACCTCTTCAGCATCAATGGTGCCAACAAAAGTAAGAGGTTGTAGCCTCTTGTACTTCGTAATCTGGTCGGTTTGAGTCTCCGACCCATATCTCGCAAGTGCCTAAACAGTGACAACCTGATTGGCCGTGGTCTCACGAACGGCCGTCTGAATAGTTACCTTCACCGCCTCCATAAATTAGGCAAAAAAAACTTCCATACTCGAAGGCATGGAATAGGGTGTGGGTTGGGTGACACTGTCTGCCCAAACGTAGTGGCAGTGTCGGGTGTGGCCTGTGCTGTCGTCGGAGGAGGCGGTTCCTGGTTCTGTATCTCAGGAGGTGCCTCATCTACTGGACGAACAGTACGTGGCCTTCCTCTCTTCCTGGTTTGCATTTTCTCACTGGCAAGGAGAAAATAAAACCATGATTTAGGAACTGTAGCCAAGTATAATGTTATGATATTCTCAGCAACAAATTCGAGAGTACTGCAATAAAAAAACCACCTATCTTTCCAAGTATAGTGTAAGGTTTTTGTTGAGGAATCAAATAATCTTATGTGCCTCGTATGTTTGGCCATGGTGTAAAAACAAGGTTAGAATGTTTATATAATAAGTATAAAACTTTGCAAGTACTTCAAATGTTTTGGTTATGATTTTTGTGAACATACATATATATTTCATTGAAAATCCATACGAGTCATAAAAATTTTAAGATTTGCCTCGGTAAATATCCTGATCTAACGTTCTATCACAATCTTATGTATTCAAACTCTTTCGCTTAGTCTTTTCAATTATTATCCAAATTCGTGTGTCCCATACCACATGAATTTGGTAATAAGGGTGTCAACCAAGTTAAGTTGTATGAACACGGTCTCTATAAAACATCAGCTGAATAGTAGTTTACTAATAGTATCGTCCAAGTTTACTCGTCCCATACCGTGTAAACTTAGTATATAATGTTAGTAATGCAACTTTCTCCAAATGTTTCTTTTCACACAAGATCGTGGGTTTTCTTACTTCCACATTTTATTTAGTATCCTCCAATTTTGTTGTGTCCCATACTACTCCAAAGTTAGTGATACAAAAGAAAAAATAGTTGTAAGTCGGCCCACCAAAGATAGTATTAAAAAAAACATTTTCATTCATATATAAAATAAATTTTTACATTGCCAGTGATCATTCCTGATTTTCCTGCCTACTACTGCTTCTTCTAGACCTCTTGCTAGGTACATAAAGACTATTAGAAGAAGGTTGAGAATTTGCTCGTTGTTCTTCGACGTTTTGCATGCGTGTTAACAAAGTATTTTGAGTCTCCTCTATCCGAGCAATACTAGGCACTATCACATTTAACTGCTAGAATGGGTTAGTCGATTGCCCCATCGATGGTTGATGGTTTGACTGTCCCATAGTTGGAGGGTAGACCGTAGGCATTGGTGGAAAGTATTGGCCGTACGGTTGACTCATAGGTGTGGGGTAGTTGTTTTGACTGTACGAGAATTTCCTAACAGGAACCCCTTGGACATTTGGATATGCTTGGGTTGAAAGGTCTTGAAACCATGGGCTCATTGGGATGTCCTGTCTTCCAAGATTTGGTGCCGCAAAAGTTTGTTGTTGTTGGTTCACAGGAACTTGTGGAATTGGCCGATACGATACTTCAGGAGTTGAAAACCTTTGGTACGTAGTATTGCCTTGAGTTGACATGTTCCGGGAAGGTGGATTTGCTGGAACTTCTTGTCTATCCTGATTTGGTTGAGGTTGATTTAGGTTGGCAAATAAATCTTCCTCAGAGAACAGGTGCTCGGTTGGATCATTATTCGAGGCTGGGTTTGACGTAGGATTCTGGTTTGGCTCATTTTTTGGTACCTCCATAACAGGAATCTTGCGTCGACTTTTTCGGTAACAACGTCCATTTTTGTCTCTAATTTTTTCGCCAGTTCCTCCTAAAGTCGCGCCGAAAACTTCCTCGTCAGTTACCCTTCCACTTGTAACAAATGTCTTGAAGATAGAGGCTGTTGTAACTGCCTCAGTGATCTGCTTCGAAGACTCATCAAAAGTGTTGATGTTTGCCTCATATAGCATTCTTATGATCAAGACTTCGTAGCCGACGAGTTCCTTTCTTAATGGGTTTTGAATCACTCGCAACATTTGTCGGATGATGATGTGAGGTAGTGAGACCTTAATTTTCTTCTCTATGCAGTATAGCAAAAAAAGTTGAGCCCTTGACATAACACCTTTAGTCACCTTTTCCGGATAGATGTTGCCGAATACGATCTTTCCAAGGCCGGCAAGAGGTGGTTTAAGGAGATTGTTTGGGAGGAGGGCGTACGTCAATTGGGTGTACGAGTTTTTGGCGAGGGAATTGAACAATTGTTCGTTAGACTTTGCGATCTCTGCAACTGTCTAGGGTTCGTGTGGATCAATGATTCTATCTTCAATTGGAATCTCCATAAGTCGTGCAATAACTTCGAGGTTGATAGAAATCTTCGTTCCCCTGACCGTTGTCTCCAAAACAGGGCTAATCCCATCTTCTTGAAGTTCAACGCAATTCATGGCTTCGTAGAAGGATTTCATCAAGTTGTAAGAGACGTGACCCTCAACTTTTGTTATGTTCAACCACCCTAGTGTTGCGAGTTTTTCCTAAAGGATCGAACGAAGGCCGAGATCTCTGTTGTCAATACTCCTCATAGTCATAACCTCCCTTTTGGACAATTCCTTGAGTCTGGTGGGAATTGGTTCCCGACTATTGGAAGTCGTTCCTTCACTTGAGGCCATTATCTTGCTGAAAGGAAAATAAAGTTGTGAAAGACGTAAAATATATTGCTAACATTTTTAAGATTTATGTTTTGTCCGTTGGGCAATATTTTATATTTTTCTCTTGATGTTTATGCCATTATTTAATCCAAATTTTTCATTAGCAATATGATATATATATCTCATATATACATAGATATATAGATATATATATTTAACCATAACTATATATATAGTTTTCATATATCATAACTATATATATATTTGAATCTAAACTATATAAAAACTATATAGTTTTCTGGATATATATTAAATATAAATCTCAACTATATATAATTCATATATATATATTGTTCTAAAGATATATATATCTAATAAAAATTTTCTTCCCTTAATTTGGTGGACTTGGGCGGGCCGTGGACCTTACGCTTTGAAACCATTAAATGTCACACACCGTGTGGACGTGCTTAAACTGGCGGGACACTCACTGACGAGGCGCAAATGCATTATAATGATAGCAGAGTGGGCAGAAGCATAATTAAGTACAAGCCTGATTTCATTAATTTTAGAATATATTTGTACATAAAATAGTTAAGGGAACATTCTCCCAAAATCCCCAATGAATAATACAAAGGGTACAAAATGTGGGCCTAAAAACCTGCACCCAGTCCACCCTAATATCTTGTGAAAAATTGGATAACAACGGGGTGAGCTACACGCTCAGTGGGTAAAATAGTTCGTGAATATAACAATTAATAAAGCAAACTTCATAATCAAATATCTTAAATACACATCAGAGCATCATAATCAATCCATTATGTATGTATGAATGACACCGTCTCGTATTGGTTTGATGATTGTACATCGCCTGGTTTCACGTACAGATGTCTCTCCCCAGGAGTAGTCGGGTTCTCATAGTACGTCCCTCCTCAGGAACGACGCTCTGGATTCATGTATAGATGTCTCTCCCAGAAGTAGCCAGATTCTCATTATACGTCCCTCTCCAGAGAAATATAATGAATAGCGAGCATTGCTTCTAACTATTCTATGAATCATAAACCATATACGTCCCTAGGTGGTGCTATGTATGATGCCAATGCATGAACTGGTCCGGTCTTTACTTAATATTTAGACAGAATTTGACAATGTCTGGTGATCCTTATCAGGGTCGGTATCACGACGTGCAAGGTTAGGACATTTAGTATTACTTGTATAAGCTGATAGCTTTCAAATAAGACAAACCAGATCAGTCTCCAGTTGAGAGGTGAGACACGAGGTCTACTTAAATACCACTCGTCTAGAGCAACAGACTGCCTCCCGTTCACTATTTAAAGTTACTGAGGACTAGATTGAGTCTGGTTGAGCTAGATTGACCACTAATCCGACATAACAACAGTGTAATACATGAACTCCAAATATACAGGCATAAGTATGACAGTATGAACATTATACGCAATAATGCAGTGTAGATAAATAGTAGACGTAATGATAAATGAATGTAAACTTTAATAAAAGTTATAAGACACCCAAACCTACGTTTCGTTCTCCACCTTCAGATAAAAACTCCTTTCAGAACTGGCGCCTTCCCCCGGGCAGAATCGCGTTGCGCCGCACAGAGAGTCTCAAAAGAGAAGACAAAAACTCAAAATTAGTGAAAAAGAGAAGGAAAATGACAAGGAGAAGTGATTTTGGTGTGAGAAATGAAGAGGGGGAGGGGTTTTTTATATAGAAAAAATGGCGCCTGAGCGTTCAGGCATGAGCCCGAACAAATTATTTATTTATTTATTTATTTTGTGCAAACCTAGGGTATTACATAGATGTTTGCAAATATATGTGATGCAGGGACGCATGAAACACGTGCATAATGTGTTTAACATGTCTTATTTTTATTATTTTTTCTATTTTCGTTTCATGTCTTTGTTAGTGGGCCCACGTTACGTGGTTTAAACCCATGTAGTTAAGTAGTTGGAAGTTGTGTCAGTTTAAGATTTTATTTGATAGTTTTTTTTATAAATAAGCCTTTTTGCCATTAAAAGATGGGATGATATTTTTTTCTGAAGAATTCTAATCAAGAGATTTATTTTGGTTATCTTTGTGTATTTTCGTTCTTGCTTCCACGACAAATCTACATCAAATTGGTATCAGAGACAGGTTGATCTTGCTTTTTTTCTACAATGGCGCCGGAGAAGAAAGGAAGACCCGCAGTCAATCCTCGGGTCGATTGATTGGAAGAACTAATCACCGATACTGCCAAAACTATGAACCAACTAACAGAAGTTGTTATGCATTTGAGGTTGTTGCAACAAAAACGTCACGAATCGGTTGGGAGAAGGTCGTAGGTTCTCACGACAAACGTGCAGTCTCATTCAACGATTCGGAGCAGGGGTCCGAATCTGACCAATCTTATGCGATTAAGTTGGATCGCAGGGATTGTTGCCATCACAGGCACTTGCCTGCACCACAACCTCGTCATGAGGCTCGTTCCACACCGACGAACGTAGATGAATGAGTCAAAACTGGGTTACGATATAATTGTAGCGTTGACCTAGGTGCACCAGTTTGGCATTGAAATATGGCTTATAGCGAAGATTATGACCGTGATCCTTCACCATATTTTGTACATCATCTGGGACTATAAAGGTGAGTATGAGATGGCCATTCAGGGTGCTGAGAGCCTCATTTTTACCATCGCGAGCCTCATTTGATCTTCATTACGCGAGGAATGACTTACAGTATAGCTCAACCTCTAGTCCCTCCCCTCTTGGGCATTAGAATGTCAATACAAGGCAGAGAAGTGTTCAGAATGATGCAAGTAACATTGATCTCAATCGTTTTCAGCACATCCTAGAGAAGAATCAATATGAAGATATCAAGATTGATGTTCCCGAGTTTGATGGCGAACTTCACCTTGATTTCCTTGTTGATTGGGTAAACAAAATTGAAAAAGGTTTTTGATTACAAGAACCTAAAGGACCCTAAATGTGTGAAACTCGTTGCTACCAAGTTATCAGGCTATGCTCTAGTGTGGTGGGATGAATTGCAACAAAGTCATCTCCTCAGCGGGCGAGAGAAGATCACCACATGGGACAAAATGCGACGAGAACTAAAAAAAAGTTTATTCCCCCAGATTATGAGAGAGATCTTTTTATGAGATTGCACAACTTGAAGCGGCGCTTTTAGAGTGTGACTGAGTATACAGAGAAATTTCTTTTGCTTGTCACTAGGGCCGAGTTAGTTGAGACAGTCAAACAAAGAATTAGGAGATATCTAAATGGTCTGCGACAGTCCATCCAACAAGATCTAGCTTTCAAGGAGATTCATGACATGTCAGAAGCTATCAAATATGCCTTGAAAGCTAAGGAATTACAAAAATAGAAGATTGGGGCCTTTTCTAGTGCACCTTCCCCTACAGTAGCCAAATCTTTGATCCCTGGAGGTGTTACGTTAACCAATTTTGAGTGCAACCAACCAGGTCACCGTACCAGTGAGTGTCCCAAGAAGAAGCGTGTTGCTTTGGCTTAAGATGGTGAGATGGTGGAACCTGAACCCCAAATTATGATGATTTGGGTGCTGTTTTGTATGTCGAGTAAGGTGCTTCGGCATTAAGTGTGAGACGTTATCTCATCTCACCTGTTTCCCCACATGATCCTAATGCATGGCTTCGCCATAATATTTTTTGCACTCGGTGTAAGTCGCAGGGTAGGCTATGCAATGTGATTATTGATAGTGGTTCCAGTGAGAACATTGTTTCTACAGATATAGTAGAGAAGTTGAACTTGAACTTGAAGGTTGAAGCCCATCCAGATCCCTTTAAAGTCCAATAGTTCCAAAAAGGGAATGAAGTCAAGGTTGACAAACAATGCTTAGTTCCTTTCCCCATCAAAAAATATACAGATGAAGTTTGGTGCACATTAGCTCTTATGGACGCTTGTCACTTACTACTAGGTAGCCCGTGGCAGTATGACAGGAAGTGCAAGCATGATGGCGAGCACAACACTTATACCTTCATGTTTAATGGGGAGCGAGTTACATTACTTCCTTTGTGTCCATCTAGCACCCTACCTACACCACCGTTACTTCCTTCGAAGTCGAGCTTCCTTGCCGCCAGTTGTGATTTTGGTATGGTTTTAGCAGGCATTGATTCATTTGTTGCTTCACCTACTACTATCTCACATGTTTTGCAGTCATTATTAGATTCATTCTCTGATGTTTGTGATGAGCAGACTGATGCTGGACTCCCTCAACTACGAGACATTCAACATGTTATAGACTTTGTTCCAAACTTTGTTCAAGGAGCTTCTCTTCCAAACTTGCCACGTTATCGCATGTCTCCCACTGAACATGCTGAGCTACAACGACAAGTTACAAAGCTGTTGGGCAAAGGGCTAATTCGAGAGAGCATGCCTCCATGTGCAGTCCCAACATTGCTCACTCCCAAGAAGGATGGGAGTTGGCACACATGCATAGATAGTCGAGGGATCAACAAGATAACGGTGAAGTACCATTTTCCTATTCCAAGGTTGGAAGACAAGATTGATTCTTTACATGGAGTAAAAATCTTCTCCAAGCTCAATTTGCGCAGTGGCTACCATCAAATACGCATGCGACTAGGAGATGAATGGAAGACAACCTTCAAGGCGAATGATGGCCTTTATGAGTGGTTGGTTGTGCCATTTGGCCTTTCCAATGCCCCTTCTACATTCATGAGGCTTATGCCTCAGATTTTATGTCCTTATATTGGGAAGTTTTTCGTTGTTTATTTCGATGACATACTTCTCTATAGCATTTCCAAGTCAGACCATATTCAACATCTTCAGGTTATTTTACAAGTTTTGAGGGAAACCAAGTTGTATCTACAGCTGAAGAAGTGTTCCTTCCTCGTTGATTTAATTGTTTTCTTGGGCTTTGTGATTTCTACACAAGGGGTTCAGGTTGATAATTCTAAGGTACAAGCTATACTTGATTGGCCTACTCCCACTACCCTCACATAGGTTCGAAGTTTCCATGGCTTGGATACTTTCTACCAGCGATTCATTCAAAATTTTAGTAGCATTGTAGCTCCCATCACCTCTTGTATGAAAGATGGCCCTTTTGAAGGACTCCCGAGGCTGGTGCTTCCTTTCACTTGATTAAGGAGAGGATGACTTCTGCTTCTATTCTAGCATTGCCAAATTTTTCACAGCTATTTGCGGTTATATGTGATGCATCCAAACAGAGCATTGGGGCTATCTTAAGCCAAAATGAACGTCTTGTTGCATTCTTTAGTCAGAAGCTGGATGGGGCTAAGCTGAACTATTCTACTTATGATCTGGAGCTCTATTCAGTTGTACAAGCTTTGCGACATTGGCATCATTATCTTATACACAAGGTGTTCATCATTAAATCAGATCATGAGGAACTTCGATATATTAACTCGCAACAAAAAGTTTTTGATCGACATGCCAAGTGGTTTGCATTCTTACAGGGTTATACCTTTAATTTGAAATTTCAAGCTGGGAAGGATAATCGAGTTGCAGATGCATTGAGTTGGCGTACTTGCTTGCTTGTCACTTTGCGCACTTCGCTTTTTGGTTTCAATGAGCTACGAGGTCTATATGCAAGTGATGAGTACTTTGGCCCTATTCACGTTGATTGCTTATTACATCATGGGGCTTTTGGTGATTATCTTCTTCAGGATGGTTTTTCATTTCATAGGCAACAGTTATGCATTCCTTCTTCCTCCCTCCATGAGCAGATTATGACTGAGATGCATGCTGGGGGGACGGCTAGTCATTTTGGGGTTATTAAGACCATTGCTTCTATTCGTGAGCACTATTTTTGGCTTACTATGCGTAGGGACATCAATCGCTATATTGCCAAATGTTATGCTTGTCAGACTGCAAAGGGCAAACAAACTAATCCTGGCTTATACATTCCACTCCCTATTCCTGACATACCTTGGCTAGATGTTTCTATGAACTTTGTATTGGGACTTCCATGATCCTCGCATGGTATGGACTCCATTCTTGTGGTGGTGGATCGATTATCCAAGATGGCTCACTTCATTGCATGCACTCGCACAGCTGATGCCACTCATGTTGTTAATTTATACTTTCACGAAGTTGTTTGCTTACATGGCATTCCTCGAAGTATTACTTTTGATCGGGATGCGCTCTTCACTAGCTACTTTTGGAAAACTTTGTGGAAGCTCTTGAAGTGCTAGTTGCAATTCTCTACTACTTTTCACCCTCAAACAGATGGTCAGATTGAAGTCATCAATCGCAACTTGGGAGATTTGTTATGATGTTTAATTGAGGGGAAGCCTAAGTCTTGGGAGTTTGTTTTGTCGCAAACAGAGTTTGCTTATAACAACTCTGTCAACCAGTTTATTGGTTTATCACCTTTCATGATTGTGACCGGTACTTCACCTCTTATAGTTGTGGATTTGGCCCCTCTTCAACGGACTCTTTCGGTGTGTACTTCCGCAGAGAAGTTTGCTTCCAAGGTTAAGTTTATCCAAGAGGATGTTCGTAGTCACCTTAAGAAGTCATACGCTTTTTATAAGGCTCATGCCGATGCTCATCGACGATTTGTTCATTTCAAGGTTGGTGATTTGGTGATGGTTTTGTTGTGAAAGGAACAACTATCATCTCCTCATAAGTTGATGATGCAGCGTTATGACCCTTTTTCTATTGTTGCTTGTCATGGCGATAATGCATATGAGGTTGACATTCCTTCTGAGTGGTGCATTTCTTATCTTTTAATGTTGCACAACTTTCTTCTTTTGTGGGTGATGTGATTCCTCCTATACCTCTACCTAGCGATTCTAGCTCAGTGCCTGCTTCTGCCTCTGATCGTGTTGAGGGTGTTCAAGATGTTTCTTCATTCTCTACTTGCCATGGTACCTATACTCGCTATTTAGTCAAGTGGTGTGGGCGTCATTTGTCTGAGAGTACTTGGATTTCAGAGGCGACATTTCAGAGACTTGATCCTGATTTTTATGATGTGTACAAGAACTCCATCTCGAGGACGAGCTCTTCTCATGCTGGGGGGATTGATGCAGGGATGCATGAAACATGTGCATAACATGTTGAACATGTCTTATTTTTATTTTGATTTCTATTTTCGTAACATGTCTTTGTTAGTGGGCTCCCGTTAAGTGGTTTGAACTCACGTAGTTAAGTAGTTGGAAGTTGTGTCAGTTTAGGATTCTATTTGATAGTTTGTTATAAATAAGGCTTTTTGCCATTAGGAGAAGGGATGAAATTTTTTTCTGAAGAATTCGAATTAATAGATTTATTTTGGTTATCTTTGAGTATTTTCGTTCTTGCTTCCGTGATGAATCTACATTAGTATGTATATGATACTGCACATGAAATTGAAAATTGTCTAGCAAAAAACGAAAAACCAAGACTAGAGTTGCTACATAAAATCAAAGAAATTCTTGATACACACAATCCCTTCGTTCATATGTTTCAACAACTCGGTCAACATGATGATATTCATTATTGTAAACTTATAATAAAAGAACTTAGAATCGATCGACATATTCATGACTTACTGACGACCCCACAAGTAGTGCAGAAGGAGATGACCTCGAAGATTTTAAAGAAAGACATATTATGATTCAAACACAAGATAAAGAGCTTTGTAATATACCAGATACAATTGGCTTTTATGATCCATTACAATATTCGTTGTTATTACCTTATGGAGAACACGGTCGGGACTTAAATATGCGCATCGACGATGGGACGAGAATTATCTGTCGTCGTTACTTTTCATACATCATACAGGTATTTCAACATTCTTAATCTTCAAAAACAAATTTTCTTCTCAATATTTTTAAATTTAATCATTCCTTTCATTATTACATCTCAAGATACGACCTTCATAGTTGTCCCTACTACTTCTTTGTGGGCGTTTCTTTCAACAATATGTCGTCGACACATATGTTAAATTAGAAACAATGAGCTTAAGATATCTTCGTGATCATCAAAAAGTAAGTAGAGCTGAATTATATCAAGGTTTATAAGATGCTATGGCTTATGGTCAAATACATGCCGGTGAGCTTCATTTTAGGGGCTCAATCCGTGACCCAACTCAAACTGATCGGGTTGGGTATTTTAGAACCCAACCCAACCCAAACAACCTATTTAACCCAACCCAAACCAACCCAAAAGGTTCGGTTTAGTTGGTTCGGTTGGGTTGGTTGGGTTGATGAACACCCCTACTTGCGTTCTAAAGTGGGGATTAAGGCCTAGGTTTGCGTACCTTTTACAAGTTAATAATCATAGCATTGCATTAATCATGTTCATAATGCCATGCTACTTTACTGCATGCATTGGCATATTGATGTATATATATTTCAAAGGGGGTGGCTCCATGCATTGTCTTTCTAAGGCCAGTGGGACCCTCTTTGACAAAAGGTTAAGCCCATTGCTTGCGGACTTGTAGTTGTGTCTCATTCAATTCGTGATTTTAAGGGAACTGTCACTCTGTGATACGAGGTTGAGCTCTTTGCTCGCGGGACCTAAAGCAGCATTGAGCTCGGTCCCGTGATATCAAAAGGGAACCATCACACGATAATATTAAGTACATGAACCGCAGTGCACTCCGGTGCTACTAATAAACCTACATTACATGATTTTATTGTATTGTTGTGGTTTGATATGCGTGATCTTTGTACTGCCATTATTATCCTCTGTAAACGCTGCTTGATCCACTGAGCTGTCTTGCTCGCCCCGTTGCTTCATGTTTCAAGGAACTGAGATGGGTTAGGGTTGATCTGTACAGGGAGTCATTGCTTTGTATCAAAGAGCTGACTTGTAGTTTCCTTCTTTTTGGTGGCATTGGCCACTTCATTTTGTCAGGGGGGGAGTGTCCCCTTTTTATTTTGCCTCTTGGAGGCTCGCCTGTAAAACCTTGTTATAATATTTTGAACTCATCTCTTTATCAGTAAAGCTATATTATTTTGAATCGTTGTGTTATTTAATGGGGCCATGTTTCTACTGTCAAACTCTCTCATTGCCATACCTTGTTGGCCCAGTATTATAGTCCAAGAGGGGTGGTGAATTAGACGTGGCAGGTTTTCGCTTTACCTTTCTGTTAATTAAATTAAACAGATTATATGCGCAGTAGGTAACAAGCCAAATAAACAAATGCAGGAAAAATAAATGGACACAGTGATTTATAGTGGTTTGGCTCCCCTTGAGTCTACGTCTACTACCCAATCGCACACACGGTCAGGATTTTTCAATCCACTATTGGCTAGTCAACTTATGGACGTGACTAAAAGCGGTTTATAAAAGCCAATACAAAGGCTTGGCTCAAAGCCTAACACTAACCAGCACAAGGGCTTGGTTAGAAAGCCACACACTAACCAACGCAAGGGCTTGGCTAGAAAGCCACACTGTAACCAACTTGTGGGCGTGGTTACGAGCAGTACAATGTATGGTATGTTCCCGGTTGACAAACATGTCCACGATAAATCAAAATTAAAAATGATTGAGAGAAGTGTTCTAAAACACTCTCAACAATATCTTGCACTATTCCAACCACAATGATTTAAATGATGTGAAGTGTTGAAATAATATTTCTCAAATGCATGCAATCGATTCAAATATAAATGATATGAAATCAAGAATCGAATATGCACATGGAGCCAAATATTGATTCTAACAATGATATGTTTAAAATACAAGAATCAATATGCAATGATGGTCAAGACTTGATGATTCTAAATGTATAAAAGATTAAGATCAAGAATCAAACTACTCAAGTGATGATCTATAAAATCGATTCAATATAGTATAAGTTTAGCGCATGAATCAATACCACAAGATATTTATGAAACCACTAAATAGGGTTTTACAAACTATATTCAAAACGAAATCAGTTTTCAAGATAATAACACAAGCACAAAAACTAATTTACTCAAACAAAATCACAAGAATCTAGATATAAAAATTTTACCCCACTTAGGTAAAGATGAAGCTTAGAGATTCTTTAAGTGTCATGATGGTTGAGAGATTCCTTGCTTAAAGATGATCAAGATTCAACAAGATATGAAGAAAACACTCAAAAAACATCTTGATCTATGGCTCAAGAGAAACATACAAGTTTTTTAAAGATTTTGAAAGATTTGACGAACTATACGAAAGTATGAATCAAATAGCAAAATGTTGTTGAACTTTTGCTTTGAAAGAAGTTTAAAATCACTCAAAAACTTGTTTTGGACTTGTAGAAATGTTAAGATTAAAAACAACACAAGTTCATGTATTTTGCAAAAGTTACTCCTCAAATGAGGAAGTGTGGTATTTATAGAAAAATACCACACCGAGGCAAAGGAACGAGATCCTCAGGTAAGGAGCGCACATTTGTTTTGAAATTTGAAAAAGTTTCAGATTTCCCTCAAATCAAGGAGCGCGTTCCTTAATGTGTCCGTTGGGCATAAGAGCGAGGTTCTTTATCAAGAATCACTAACTCTATAAATTTTTCTATCTTGCCATTTTCTACAGGAGCGCGTTCCTTTTTTCCTGATCAGAAAATTCTGACTATTGGGAAAAACCACAGGAGCGCATTCCTTATACCAAGGACCATGTCCCTTAAACTCTGATAAAAAAACAAGTCTCGGAAAAAATGCTTAGGAGCGCGTTCATTTACTTTGAAGTAATATAAACCTGATTTTTTGATCATAATGAGTTTAGGACTTTTTCAAACACAGTGTAACTTTAAAAACAATTTTTGACAAGATTGAAGTACAATTGACAAATTTAAGCACGTGTAAATCAATCGATTAAACAAATGATTGAAACATTCAATACAATACACATAAAACGATAAAACCATGCAAAGTTGGTTAAACAAATGCATGATAATCAATAATAAATATATGCATGATAAACAACTTTAACTATGTAATTGGATAATAATCATGATAATGTGTGTGCATGCATGATCAATATAATAAAAGTGTACATGCATGAATATGATAACATATATGCATGATTTTAAAAAAGATGCAAATCATATTTGTGGTTGGAACATGTAATGGTTACTCTACAACACTAAGATTCTAAATAAGAATTACAAGCATGAAGCTCTTCAATCTTCGTGCAATGTTGTTCCATCTACATGATTTGACAATATAGTTGAATCCATCTAATATAGCTAGTTAGCACTGAAACAACTAAGTCAAAGATATTAGTACCGTGATTTATTGTTTGTTAGCATCAAAACACTTAGGAGAATACTGAGTGGAAAACCACTTAGATCAACATATCCTGTTTGGTGGAATGTGGTAATGTATGTTCGTGCATGGGACTATTTCCAGACTCAACGGGGTGTGACACTCTTCAAATTAAATATGATATACTAGAGAAAGAGAGAGATACACTTAGAATAAGTGTAGATGACCTAACTGAAGTGATGAAAAAGTTTACAAATGGCCAAAAGCTATTTGACATGATGTTAGGAGCACAGCGGTGTGCTTTTGACAAAACAGGTCTAGGTTATACTCAAGGTGCAAAACAAAAGAGTTATAATTATCTCTTGACCAAAAGACCTACTTGTAACTATTGCAATAGGCAAGGTCATACCATTGCTAGATGTTCACTTAAATTCTAAAGGATAGGTAAACTAGCATGGGTTGAGAAGGATGTTTTACATGATGCTAACCTTGTAGAACCCAAGGCCACTTGGATACCAAAATTGAAGGTGCTCTATATAGTGTAGATTGACTCTTGTTTAATGAAATGGACTCTCAATGGCATGGCTCAAAGCACTTTCGTCAAATCATATTTTTTCAAGCTTGGACCACAAAGGTTGGAGAAGTTGTCTCCCTCGGAGTCAACCTTTGGAGAGAAGATCATCTTCGGTAATTGTGTGGGTAAAATTCTCTATCCTCTTATCTATTTATCACTTTATTTGGGAACGGCCTGAAACATGTTTTCTTGAGCATAAATTAATTATGTGACAAGAAACATGTTCTTAGTTTGAAGCAAGTTGATCAAGCATGATATTAGGATGCATTACTTTGCATGATCACAATGTCTACGTTAATAAAGTGTCTATCTTCATGATAAAAATGCATATCTTGTTTGTATAAGTTTGTTGTATCATCAAGATGATTGAATCATGCATGAATATGAAAATTCTTATTTTTTTTTTACCATGTATGATCATATGTGAACATTTCTCTTACATATGTTCAAATGATTTTGTGTAAATCAACATACTTATTCACATAAATTTATTTGATTTCACACGTAATTATAATGGTGAGAACTCATCCTATGCTTTTATTGATATTTATGATAATGAAATGATCTTGTCTTCATGAGAAGCATGAAAATTTGGCTGATATTGATATGATTTCATGTGTGCTTAAATTGCTACTATTGTGAGTGATATTGATGATATCCTCAATAAATTTTATAAATTTACTTTGATGCAAGCATGAACAATGTATGCTCAAATTTGATGTGGTTGTATGCTTGAGTTGAAATTGAATCATTTCTTGTCATGTCATACATGTGAAAATGATTAGGAGAATATTGAATAAAATCTCTTATATATTTTAGAAAGACAAATCTCCTATCATTGATCAAATTAATAGTCTTTGAGTCAGATTGATACATTTCATATGACAAAGACTATATTAGACAAGATTGATCCTAAGCTATATCTAAAAAATCTAAGGATAATCTTCGTGAAATTGAGAACATTGAGATTCTATCAAAGCCTTTGAACTATAAAAAATTATATTCTTGACAGATTTGATGAATCCAGTATTAAGAAAAGAGGATAAGCTTTAAAATAAATTGTGGGAATAATTATTTTAAGACTTGGTATCCTCAAAAATATATGAATTTGAAATTTTTATTATCAGTATTGACATACTTGAGATCATACTCAATTGGTATAAATTATCTCAAATTAATGTGCAAATGAAGTGACTCAATGATTATTATTTAAAGAAAAATATTGTGCACATATTTGACATGAATTTGGCATGAGGTGTCTAATTTATGACTATTGATGTCTTGGATTAAGTGGACATTAGTTGCTCGTCAAAGTGTCATGGATAAAAATTGGAATTTGAAGTGAAATGTTAAAAATCTCAGAAAATTACTTTTTCTTGTAAAAACATTAGGAAACACATTTCCTATTAAGAAATGCGTTTCTGTGCGTGTTGGGGGTGTTTCTACTAGAAGAATAGCATAAACGCGATTCCTTGCTTCTTGGCAGACTTTATCAGTCGAACCTTAGAGCCAAGTTTTCATTTCAAAACCTTCTCCCTAAACGTGTTTCTATCTCGTTTCTCTTCACTCCTCTTAATTCCAATTGATTTTCGATTAGTTTCCTTGCCCCAAAACGATTCCAAAGTGTTTTCTCATCAATTCCTATCCTGTTTGCACCAAATCAAATCCAAAACCACGTTCAATCCAATCCATTTTGAATCAAAATTCAAAATTTTTCTTCAAACTTCACACCTTCGTTAAATACTCATTTCTCATCCATTTTACACAATCTTGTAGTCAATTTCTTCGTCTCTGTACCTACTCTCATCTCCCACCTTTCATTTATTTTGAGTCACATCCGTTTTATGATAAGTTGACATTTAGATGTGTTTGAGAGTATGTTTTAGGTTAGTTTATTAATTTATTTGGGGTGTTTATCTTAGTTTGGTCTATTTGTTAGTTTAGCCAACTTTTGATATATATTGGTTTATTTCAGTGTTTAATTTTATAAGTTGATTTAGTTAATCTTATAAGTGTTTTAATCATTTTTTTTTATTTGTTTTGTAGGTGTTTAGATGTGTTTGAAGTCAATTTGGATGATGGAAACATGATACATGAAGATGCAATGAAGATACATGAAGAAAACAAGTCAAAAAAAGGTCCAAAAATCGGCTAAGTTGAAAAGGAATGAAGAAATCAAGTTGGAAAACCTGTGGCAGGGCGCTGCAACTCCCAGGTTGTCAGAATGGTGATAGAAAACCAGCAGGTGGACGCCGCGGCACCGGGGAGTTTGACAGTTTTGGAAAGTTTCCAATTTCGATTTTTGGCCCATAACTTGGCAAATTTAAATCCGAATTGGATGTGGTTTGTTTCTTTGAACTCCTTATTATAAATAGAACATTATGAGAGGGTTTTGGAGGCATCACAGAGAGAAGAAAGATGGCTAGGGAAAAAGGAAGAAGAAGAGATCGAAGTTGGAGATAAGGGAGAGATCTTCATCAATCAAAGAGTTTTTAGTTTGTTATTTCATGTTCTTATTCAAGTTTATAATAATGTTTCATGGTTTTATCTACCAAGGTATAAACTAATTTAGTTTTCTAGAGGATAGATGGATCCTATACTTGATTCTATGTATTAAGTTTGGTTTTATGTTTATTATTGATTGAATCTTCAAAGTTTATTTATATTTCTCATTGCTTGATGCATTTAATCTCTTGATCACGGATTGAATGATATTAGATTTGGGGGGTGGAACTCGAGAGAGGATTCCTTGGATTGGAACAAGAGCATTATAACCTAATATCATCATAGAATTGAGAGATTTAAGATATCTTTTGAAGTTATAGGAAGAATCACAAAACCTAATGAGTTGCTAGGGTTTTGGTTTTTATTGAGAGATTGAAATCAAGCCTTGGTGATATGTTCTAGTTCGACACTCGAGAGAGGGAATTAGAGACTTTAGGATTCTTGACTTATAAACTAGAAGAAGATATTGATAATAGACATAGCTAATATGCATAGATGATGGTTGGGTGAAGTTGAACCTCTAGACTTTTCTCTATCGATATCTATCCATTGTTTAATTGGTTTTATATTTACTTTTCTTTCTTTGTTTAAATTACCTGAATTCTACATCTTGATTGTTTAGATAAAGTTAATAATTAGTGAAAATGATATTTAGTAATTAGAATACAATCTCAAAGGATGAAAACCTGATATCTCATCGGTTTATTATTACTTGACACCGTACACTTGCGGTTTTGCGAGTACAAGTTTTTGAGCTTGTACGTGCATTTTGTCACAAAATCGTTAGCTGAAAATTCTTGAACTTCAAGTGCTCGATAAAATGCCTAAGACAAAACAAGTTTCCAAACCTTGCAAGAGGAGGCTCGAGATTGGGGATTTGTCAAACCCCACTCCTCCCAGACCCATGAGGCGGCCGAGGACCACAACTCCGACACCTTCTTCACCACTGTTATCCTCTACCACACCTTCACCTCCCAAGTCACCGTCCGGGAATCCCACCTTAGTGGTGCAGCTGTATCCCCTTCCTTCAGGTTTCCAGCCTTAGAGCCCGTTGCCAGAGCCTTTTCTACTCGATGCATTTTCCCGAGAGTTCGAGTGGACTTTGATTACTTCCAGCGCATCGCCATGCCTCTGCTTTCCTTGTTCTGGATGCTGGGGTGGGATATTTTCTTATCCTTTGGTGATAGGATCTATCCTGAGCTCGTTCGAGTATTTTATTTTGGACTTGCTCATGACCCAAAGGACCCTCTCCTATATCAGATCACCATTTTTGATACTGATATAAACGTTTCTCTGTTGATTCTTCAGGAGATTTTCTAGTTCTCTTCAAATCATCCAATTCCTAGCTTCTAGGATGATCAATTTTCATTTGAGGGTTATAGCCGACTGGCAACTATAGAGAGAATTTTAGGGCAGGCACAATAGCCCCACACCGGAGATGTTTCGAATAACATCTTTAACCTTGAGTATAAACTAAATCATAACATCATCACGAGAGTTATTCTTTCGAGGTACAACACTCGTTCGTTTGTCAAGCCGAATGATACTTTCATTTTCTGTTCAAAAATTTCACCGAGATTCGTGTCTCTCACATCATCTTCCACCATATGGTTAGAACTCGGCACACGTCCATAGCCATTCCTTACGGAGTCATTGTCACCTGACTCGATTTTTTAGTGTTCAACTCTGTAGTCATTCTGGCTCAGAGAAATTTCATTGCAGAGACGATTGTTCGTTCCCTAGGATATCGATGGGTACGACGTACTTAGAGATGGGTTCGACGTACTTAGAGATGGGTTTGAGGTACTTAGAGATGGGTTCACACCTCCTATCTCGCTCCCCTCGAGGGATCGCGCTATGTCAGGCAGTGCCTTCGAATAAGCCTGAGGAGGATGTCCACAGAGTTGGTGGTGCACCACCTCGGCGATACCAGCACCATCCAACACCAGTACCAGCTCCAGCTCAAGACAGATTTGACCCTTACCTTGAGCCAGCAACAACAACAACATGAGCATCAACTTCAGCATCCGTAGCTTCAGCTTCACTTGACATTATGCTTCAGTTCCTTCGGGAATTGAAAAAGTCTATGGATAGGATGATGAGCGTTCTAGAGTAGTCTCACCGAGAGACTAGGAAGTTACTCCATAAATTTATTGACAGCCGCTCACATGAGTACACATTTAATCCAAAGGACTTTTTCCCACGAAATGACTAGATTAGTCCATCATCACCGACTCTCAGACCTTCCGGTTCATCACCAGCTCCTTGGAATGCAACTCCCACTGCCGCTTCGTCCTCGATCTCTTTTGCTATAGTTCTCATTGGTTTTTGTACCATCTCGCATTCCTCGAGCTCCTTCTCCACTTCTTGACGGGGCCCCTTTAGTTCATTTAGGGAGGTCTACACCAGTAGCCTAGTCACCGATCTCTTTGGCGGCGATTGTTTTTTTTTTTTATGATCTGGATTGCACCGACACATGTTCATTCGATCTAGAGTTACCTGCTCAGCTTCCCTCTACTCCAGTTCCCCTCTTTTTGATGATTCAAAAGGGGGAGAATGTTTAGAGACAACAGGAGAGTTTAGAGATAGGGTGAAATAGTTAGAGAGTGAGCGCACACACTCAGGGGGAGAGTTTTGTACACTTTGTGTATTTTTGTCTAGATCATGCATGTATACATTTTTTGTTTTATTTTAACATACATGTATATCCATTTTGTACTCTGATGATGATATATATATATGTATATATATATATATATGATATCTTGTTTTTTCATGATCATGGGATGCTATGTGTAACGACCCACACTAACATATGATGTCATGATGACGTAGAATGTCCAACTCTAAGTGCTTGTGTATGTATTTGATATGTATTATACTCATATTTTGAGCCTATACAGAGTATTTGTGTGTATTTTCATGTTTCCGTCCATGGAGCGTATGAATTTCTTGGAATGTAGATAGACCAAAAGAAAAGGGAATAAAGGGATAGGAATAGGAATAGGAATAGGAATTATATAGCTACTGTAGAAAGGGGCACCCGTGGGAACATCTATATTATTAATGTGCATGGATATGTGAAAATGCACCTAAGTATAAAAAAAATAGTTTCTAGGTAGCAAAAGCGCGCTCCTTAAAGGGAGAAGCGGCTTCTTGCGTAAAACCGAGAAGAAGTTTTCAATTTTTGGAGAAGCGCGCTTCTTGCGTAAAACTGAGAAGAAGTTTTCAATTTTTGAGAAGCACGCTTCTTGCGTAATGAGAATCTATAATTTCTGGGAAATGGAGAAGCGCTCTCCTTAAGGGAGAAGTGTGCTTTTCTGAGTAAGACCGAGAGCTATTTTTTCAAGAAATGGGCTGAGAAACGCATTCCCTCTAGCGAGAAGCATGCTTCTCTCATGAGTTGCAATTTTTTTAAAAAATTTGGATGTGGGCCTCGTGTGTGTATATACAAACCACCTCATTTTCATCATTTCCAGCTAAAGGAAGAGGACAAAAGAGAGGAGAGGAGAAAGTTGGGTGTTTTGGAGCTAGGGCTTAAAAAATTGGCTCCCAAGGTAAGGTGTTTACCCATTTTCTTCCATGGTTTTGTTTCTTGAGTTGATTTTCAGCTTTTGAATGGTATTTTGATGGCATGCATGAGTGATAATTTGATGTCAAGTTAGGGTTTCGAGATTCCAAACCCAAACCTAGCAATCTTAAGCTTGAATCTCCATTAATTAGAGTATTTTACATGCTTTAATGGTGATTTTCCATGGAATTGATGAGCTTAGGTTGTATAGATGATATTGAACATGCATGTGAGTTTTAATGGAAACCCTTGTGGTTTTAATGTGTAATTAGTGTTTCTAATCCAATTATGGGTGGATTAAATGTGTTTAGAGTTGAATTGTAGAGAATTGGTGTTAAGAGTTTGATTGTAGGAAATTTGGAAAATTTATGGAATTTGTCCAATTGGGCTTATATGGCTTGAATTTGATCAATGTGGTGTGAATTTCTTTCATTTCAGGTCATTGAGAGTTAATTAGCCAATTTGAGAATATTTGGCTTGGTTATTGACTTGTGGTTGGTTGTGAGTATTTCTCACCTTATTTCTCCATTTATGACATTGTATTTATATGAAAATGGCTTGTTGAATGATATGCATCCTATTATGTATGCGCATTGTGTTTATGATCATGAGCATGAATTTAATGCATTGGAATTGCCTTAGGTATTTTGGATTAAATACCTTGGCATTTGTTTTCTTTCCATTTACTTGTCCTTTGGGGCAAAGACCTTTCCCGACTGAGGAATGTAAGGGTGGAAGAATTATGATGGATAATGCACTGGTCTGAACCTATAGTACAACGGGGGAAGTGTAGGCATATATTATCCTAACTCGACCTCTTGTTGAGGCTTTTCTGCATATTCTTTATGAAAATGATACACAATCCTTATGATTAGTTGGAAACATGTATAATATGTCTCATTAATGCATTTGAGTTATAAATGTTATTTCAATGGTTTAGATGTTTTATAAATGCATATGCGGAGATTATTGTGAGAATTATTTATTGAGCTAGTTGAGCTCACCCCATTTCCCTATTTTCTCAAGTTTTGATCCAAAAGGGAAGGGCAAGGCTTGATCGCCAGCGAGACCTTCTTCTCTTTCTATTTAGAAGTAGGTTTTTGTGTTGGGGACTTGGGGAGTACAATTTTTGATTATTTTGTTCTTTTGAAACTTGCATATATATAACTATCACTGTACATATGTATATAACACATAAATGTATAGATGTAGATGGACTGTATAGGACATCTTTGGATGATGGACCCTTGTTTGAGTTCTGATGGATATTTTGATACATATTGAACCTTGTGGTTTATACAAGATGGATGTAATCTTGTCTCTTTTATGGATCATGGATTTTGAATTTTGGTTCAATTTTATTTGTCATATGCAGGTTGTATTTTTGTGATTATTTAGGTATTATTTTAGGTATTTTCCGCTTGAGGCTTATTAGTGCTTCAGGTTTTATCGTGTAGTGGTGGCATTATCTGGGGTACTATGCCAGTCGTGACGTCAACCAGAGATGGGTCGCAACACTATGATTCTTAATATTATATTGGCATCATGACATTATTAAATTGACATCACTTCTCTACGAAAATAATGTGTTGGATTTTATACTATGATTACATTTCATGATTGAGCATATTCATTTAGATTATCATGCTCATTGTTTCAATCAAGCCAATAGTGAGTTTGCTTGCATAAAAAAAGGGGAGATTGTTGACTTATTGACCCTCACCCTTGTATGTTTTGATGATTGCAAATAACATTCTTTGCATACTAATCACTTTGACTAAGGTGTTTCAGTACTTAAATGATCAAATCTATAAAGTCAACCAAAAAGTCAAAGTTAAAGCTCGAAGTGGATCAAAGCAATCAAACGATCAAGATCACATCTATGTAATGTAGTTGCTTAGATTCCATAGGGCTGTAGAATACTTTCTACTTGTGTCAGCCAAAGTCTATGCATGCATCATATTTCAAAATAATTCTTGTTTTTGCGAAGTCAACTGTTTTGATCGAAAGTCAACAACTTTCACCTGTTTGATCAAAATTATCTTGATTTGTGGTTTGATCATAAAATCACTTTAATTGTATTGATTTGAAGTTGAGTTGAATGTATTTAACTTTTGATTTGAAAAAGTTAATTGTTTTTGAAAGTAAACCGATTTCAAATTTAGTGATAAGTTGACATTTAGATGTGTTTTTGAGTATGTCTTAGATGAGTTTTAGTATGATTTATTCATTTATTAGGTTAATTTATCTTAGTTTTGGTCTATTTGTTAGTTTAGTTACTTTTAGTTATATGTTGCTTTATTTCGGTTTTTACATTGATAAGTTGGTTGTTTTGATTATATAAGTGTTTTACTCATTAGTTTTGCTTGTCTTGTAGGTGTTTAGATGAGTTGAAAGTGAATTTGGATGATAGAAACAAGTTACAACAAGTTGGAATGCAAGAATATGAAGAATGCAAGTCAAAGGAGATGATAAAAGAGGAAGAAAAGTGTGCAAAAACCCGTAACTGGGCGTTGCGGTGTCGAGAGTTTCTAATTCTGTGCAATTTTAGGGTTTTGGCCATAACTTTCTCATATTAACTCCAAATTGTGGGCGGTTTGTTTTTACTTCTTCCAAAATTGAAGTAGAACATTATGAGAGGCTTTTAGAAAGGGGAATAGAGTGGAGAACAAGAACAAGATGGTTAGGTTTTGAAGCGGAGAAGAAGATCAAGCTTGAAACAAGAAGGGATTCTCTTACACATTCTCTCTTTTTAGTCTGTTTTCTATTGTTCTAGATTCATGTTCATACCATTATTTTATGTCTTTATGTCTTTAGTTATGAACTAAATCCTCTATCTAGAGGTGTAGATCGATCCAAACTTGAAATGATGTTGTAGGTTTTATTGTTTGATTATTATCAATAAAGTTTGCTAGTTTATTTATATTTTTATGGGTGTAATGCTTCTAGTCCCTTGGCCAAGGATTGAATGATTCTAGACTTGAAATAGGTAGGTGCCCGAGATGGGGTATTTTGGGTTGGAATAAGAAAGATAGAACCTGGGTGATCGTGAGACCGAGAGGAGATCAAAATATCTTTTGAAGCCATTGAAGAGAACCATAGATCTTAATGAGTTGTTAGGGTTTTTGCTTTTCATTGAAAGAGTAAAACCTAGGGTTCTAATAACATGTTCTAATTGGTGCTCGAGAGAGGGTGTTAGAAACGTTAGGGTTTTCGGCTTATAAACAAGAAAGTTGCATTGATGATAATCTCATATTTATGCATAGTTGAGAGGGCGGTGAGATTGAACTTCTAGGCATTTTTACTATTGAATTTCTCTGATTTTACATTGCATTGATCTAGTTTACCTTCTAGTTGTTTAAATTGCTTTGTTTAATTCACTTAATCACTCGATTTCGGTTGTCTAGATAAAGTTAGTGTTAGGAACGTGATAGCTAGCGTTAGTAACAATCCTAGAGAACGACAATCCGATTTACTTATTGGTATATATTATAACTTGACACCGTGCGCTTGCAGTTTTGCACACAACATTTAGTCAAAAGTTTGACTTTCATCCATAATGAGTTTAACACTTGTTCATTCTTCAATTTGATCAAATTCAGTGTACCCAAGTGTATTTAGACTTGTTTGATCGAGAAAACATGTTTTGATTGCACACATATCAGAAAAAAACATTTTTATGTTTCAGTGTATTGTAGAAAAGCATTTCCTGTTAAGGAAACACATTTCATGTATGGACTTAGTGAAAAATTTCACTCAGTCAAGAAAAAAGGTGTTTCCTATAGCAGAAACGTGTTTCCTGTTTTGGACTTAATGAAAAATTTAACTTAGTCGAGCAGAAATATGTTCCTGTTTAAAAAACGCGTTTCCTCAAAATTCCTAGAATTGTGTTCTTGGGAAATGCACATAGGAATGCGTTTATCTCAAAGGAAACACATTTTCGTATTAAAAATAGAGAATTGTTTTCTAGTTAAATTTGAATAGAAACGAGGTTCAGTGTATAAAACCAAGGTTCTTACTTTTTTCGAAAATATTTTTCTATAAATATGTTCCTTAGCTCATTATGAGCAACCTTTTGCAAAATCTTTGAAAGAAAGAAACTTGTGCTAAAATTAGTTCTTCACATCTTTCAAAAGGAAAACAAGTTTCAAATGAGTGTTTGAGTGGTTTTTGATTTTCCATCTTTGAGAAGAAAAACTATCAAGTTCTCCAAGTTCTTCAAGTTATTCAAGTACTTCATCCAAGCTTTTCAAGTCTATAAATCACTTTGAAGAAATCTCCTGTGCATTTAATCTTCACTTTTGAGAAGACATCGTTCAAGGAGTTTCAAGTGATCAAGAAAAAGGTTTTCGATTGTGCACTTCATCTTCATCATTTCTCAATCAAATTTCAAAAGTTTCTTCCGTCATCACAGCTTGTGCATCATATTACATACTTTGGCTGTACATCATTTGGAAGGTATTCATTCTTACTTGTACTTCATTTGACAGTTGTTTGGTATAGAACAATCTCTCCATCTTTGTAAACACATTTGGATTGGAATTGGTTGGTTAGCCAATTGGGAAGATTCCTAACCGGAGGTCGGTGTTTGTAACGGTCTGATTAACACCCGTAAGTTCAATCAAAGTTAGGTAGGATCCACACTCGCAAGTTGGATCAAAGTTAGGTAGGATCCACACCCGTAAGTTGGATCAAGTTGTAACGGTTTGATTCACACTTGTGAGTTGAATCAAAGTTAGTGGATGCTTGGAAAATCTTGATCGGGGAGGTCAAGTAATAGAGGTAAGCTTTGAAGAAGCCGAACAACTCTAAATCATTGTGTCCATCATCTATTTTCCTTGCACTTTGCTTAATTGTTTATATTTTTCTTCAAGTGTTTAGCAAGGTTTCACAAAAATCTGCTAAGTCTAATTCACCCCCCTCATCTTGGACTATAACCTGGGCCAACAAAGAATACCTCAAGTGGCCAAAAAAGATCAACGCACCAGCCGATCAATGGGACAAGAGAAAATACTGTCGATATCATAAAGACCACGACCACAACACAGATCAATGTTAAAACCTGAAAGAGGCAATCAAAACGTTGATCTGCCTCATCTCAAAGAATACGTGAAGAGCTCAGACTCGGGAAGAGCTTGGTCCTTGGACTGAATAAGAGTTGATGCACGGTAACACCTTGCCTGGTCATGACCTGGATTCGAGAAAAGACACCTCCAGCCTTAAGGCTCAAGATGAATGGAGGGAAGTCCCTATCTTCGAGGATCCAAACAAAATAGTTAAGGTCGAAATCGGGACGAGCTCAAACTCAGCAGAGCAGGTCATCAATGTGTTGATGGAATACAAAGAGTCATAAAAGAAAAGTTCTTGGTTAGTAATGAGCTGAAGCTCTCAGACAAGAAGTCGACAAGCTCATTCGAGCTTAATTCATCCGAATAGTGTTGTACCCCGACTAGTTGGCTAATGTGATGATGGTTAAAAAGCCAAATGGAAAATAGAGAATCTGCATCGATTTTATCGAATTGAACAAGGCGTAGTTCGATAGTGATGTATTGTTTGAAGTACACTTCATGTTTTTCACATTTTTAGTAGTTCAAAGTGAATAAAGTAGCTCCTTTCAACAATATTCACCATGAGATTATAAGTTGGAAAACTACATATGCCTGGGGGCCCCGAGCTCGACTCAGATGGTTCCTGGGAAGGAGTTCGAAACCTTATAGTAGCTTGGGGTTTGAGCTCGCAAGAGCTCCGATTATCGCCAGGAAAGAGGTCAAGACCTCAAAGTACCTTGGGGTTTGAGCTTGTGAGAGCTCGAATTATCGCCAGAAAGGAGGTCAAGACCTCTGAGTACCTTGGGGTTCGACCTCACAAGAGCCAGAATTATCGCCAGGAAGAAGGTCAAGACCTCAAAGTACTCTGGAGTCCAAGCTCGCCAGAGCTCAGATTATCGCTAGGAAGAAGGGTTAAAACCCCAAAAGAATATTAGTTCGCCAAAGTTAGATTGACATAAGGTCAACTCAGCATCGAGAAATCTCAGCTGAACTCGTGACCAGACGAGTAAGATCTCGCCCTCAAAGAAAAACACTAGGCAAGTAATATTAACCTCTTATAATGCAAGTAATATTAAACTCCTTGAGTAAAGTGAATTTTGACTTGGGCCTAAAACTTCGATTTGTGTTGAGGGTATGTGGTAAGCTCTCTTACACCTAGGGTACTCGATCAAATTGGTTGTCTCAATCCAAACTAAATTTGTACAAGGATGGCAAAGTCTTGATCACAACCTTTATAGGTGGAACGTGTTATCTGCCACACACATCCTGCACACCAATTCAAGATGTTCTTATATCCTCATAAGCTAATTATATCTTGCACACCAACTAAAGATGTTTTATTTAATATATAACTACTTTTACCCTTCTTCTTCTTTTTTTTTGCATTTTTCCTTTCTTTTTTTTTTGGACTATGCAACATTTTTGCTGCCTTTTATTTATTTATAAAATATACTATACTTTAAGCTACTTATGAAGATGTCAAACCAGTTCTTGAGACATAAACCAACCTTATACTCCATAGCTTGAGGAAGTCCACTTTGGTGAGGGCTAAAAACCTAATTTTAGGCCTAGCCAGATGTGAGTGCAAATTAAGAAGTTTTCAATTATTTATTTTATAAAAATCGCATGAGTCATACTCATACTCCTATCCATTTCACTAGATGGGTCAATCAACACATTTTTCACCGTTAGCCTTGAATAAACAATTTTCACACTTAATTCAACGAGCTTATACAAGTGAACACTTTGTTGGCCCAGTATAATAGTCCAAAAGGTGGGAGGGGGGAGGGGGAGTGTTGAATTGGCCTTGACGGTTTTTCGTGTTACCTTTCAGATATTTAAATTAAACAAAGTAATGTGCGCAGTAGGTAACAATTCAAATAACAAGATGCAGGAAAATAAATGGACACAAAGAATTTAGAGTGGTTCGGTTCCCCTTGAACTTACGTCCACTACCTAATCACACTGATCAGGATTTCCCAATCCACTATTGACTAATCACTTACAGGCGAATTAGAAGTCGTTCACACTTAACCAACACCAGGGCCTGGTTAGAAAGCCATTACAATGCTAACCTACACAAGGGCTCGGATAGAAAGCCACAATCTAGCCTACACCAAGGCTTGGCTAGTAAGCCACAACTTGCAACCAACTTACGGGCGTGGTTACGTGTCGTACAGAGTAAGGTAATATCCTGGTTGATTTAACCAAGTCAACAATACATCAAGATTATAAAGATTTAGAGATGTGAATAACAACACTCTCAACAATTTAAGCTTACAATCTTGAATGAGTCAACAATCACTATTCCAACCACTATGATTCTAAATGAAGTGCAATGTTAAAATAGTTTCTCAAAAATACATGCAACCGATTCAAAGTATTTTTATGCAAGTTCAAGAATCGTATTCATACATGTATTTCCAAGTATTGATTCTAAGTATGATTAATGAAGCACAAGAATCAATATGCGAGTTATTGATCATAACTTATTGATTCAAAAATATCAATATTCAGGCATGTGAATCAATATGCACAAGTTATGATCAAAACAATTGATTCAAACAAAATATGTATTAAGCACAAGAATCGATGTTAATCAAATCACATGAAACCATTATCAAGATAATATAAGATTAAAGCACAAGTATGGTTTCACATAATAGAGAAAATAGTTTTGATAATTTATTAAAAAAAGCAATAAAAACCGTTTCTACTCAATACACAAACACTAGAATCAAAAAAGAAAAGTTACCAAACTTAGGTAAGATGAAGTTCGTCAATTCTCCAAGGTGTATGTGGTTGAGAAATTTCACTTCCAAAGATGATCAAGATCAACAAGTATATGATGAAAGACACTCAAGAACACCTTGATCAAACACTCTAGAACTCCTTTCTAGTTTCTCAAAGATTTTGAAATGGTTAGGAGAACTCTTCAAAAGGTTGAATCAAAAACACAAATGTAGTGAACTTTTGCTTTGAAAGAAGGATTAAATGGCTCAAGAACTTGTTTTGGACGAGTATAAATGATGTAGAGAAAATAGCACAAGTTCTCTTGATTTTGCAAAAGTCGTTCTTCAAATGAGCAAGTGTGGTATTTATAGACAAAACCAAACCGAGGCACAGGAACGCCTTCTTTTTCACAGGAGCGCATTTCTGGTTTGAAATTTAAAAACTTTCAGATTTCCCTCAAATTAAGGAGCGCGTTCCTCAATATGTCCATTGGGCATATGAACAGGTTACTTCAACAAGAATCACTGACTCTTAAATTTGTTTCCATTTTGCCCTTGGCAACAGGAGCGTGTTCCTTATTTAAGGAGCTCATTCTTTTTTCTTGATAAAAAAAATCTAAGTCATGGAAAAAGCCACAGGAGCGCTTTCCTCTTACAAGGAGCGCGCTCCTTAAGCTTGATAAAAAAATCACTTAGATTTAGGAAAAAGCTCAGGAGTGCGCTCATTTACTAACAAGTGAAAGAGGCTTGATTTTTGATCATTTTAGGTTTAGGGCATTGCCAAAAACATAGACTAACATTTTAAAACATTTTTACACGATTAAGGTACAATTAACACAGTTAAAATGTGAGTAATTCAATCGATTAAACTAATGATAAAAGCAATAAGTACAATACATGTGAGACGTTAAAATCATGCAAAGTTGACAGGACGAATGCATGTTAGACATTGATCAAAATATGTATGATAAATAATTATGACTTAGTACAAGCATAATTATCAAACTAAAATATATGCATGCATGATAATAATAAACTATATGGATGATTTCAAAAAAATGCAAATCATGTGTGGTTGGAACAAGTAATTGTTACGCGATAGCATTAAGATTCTAGTAAAGTGATACAACCATGAAGCACTTGAATCTTCTTAAAGTACTATTCCTTCCACATGCTTTGACATTGCAGTTGAATCCATTAGATATATCTAGTTAGCACTGAAACAACTACTTCAAAGAGATTAGATAACACAAGTATGTTGTTTGCAATCATCAAAACAAAACTGGGTGAGAGTAGTTACATCAACACACTTTTCCTAACACTCAAAATATTTTTTTTTTCATTTTTTTTTTGCAACTTAAAAAAAGATAAGAAAAATCGTATGACCTAAAATGACCCTCAAAAAGAAAATTCTAAACTGACACCCTCCCCCACTAAAACTAGACATTGTCCTCAATGTTAAAAAAAAAAAAACTTCAAAAGAAAAAGAAAGAAAAAACTAAGGAGGGGTGACCTAACCTTCAAATAATCTCTCAATCAGAAGGCCACCCAGGCCATCCAATCGGTTCATAGTCCCTTGTTCTAAAATTATAAATTTTGTAGCTTTTGAGGACTACCAAAGAAATAATGAATATACTCTCACATCTAGGATAAAGTATCTTTTTGTGGTGAACAGGATCCCGAATGATAGATATATCATTAATGAAATTCAAAACAGGTTGAACATTAAATATGAAATCAATGGGTTCGATCCATTCAACCTGATTCAAGACATCTTTGACATGAGGAATTAATATTTTAGGCACACAAGGGTTTTTACATTCTGGCTCAGGGGAATTTGACACACGGTCTTCCTTAATGTTGCCTATTTGTATTTCAGTGGTTTCCTCCTCTAGGTTTTCAGAATTTATAGTCAAACCTTCCTTATTAATGAAAACCTCCTCATATGTTAACTCTGATTCTGGACTTGAGGCAGGTTCATAGTGATCCTTTAAATAAGGTTTAGGCTGACTAAAAAAATTACTCTCCTCCTTTCCATGAAGATCATCAATTATTTGACCTACATGTGTTGTCAACTTTTCCAAAAATTGTTCGATTACAATGCGAAATTGCTCAGTGTTCTGCATAAATAAATGTAGGGTCTCTTCCAAAGATGACTTTGAATGTTGTTGAGGCAACTCACAGGGCAATATTCATTTAGTCTCATTACAAAATTTCTCTGTTGCAATTCGAAATTTTTCAGTTGCAATTTGAGATTGAAGAGTACCCTGCATAAATAAATGTAGGGTCTCTTCCGAAGATGACTCTGAATATTGTTGAGACAACTCACAAGGCAATATTGATTCCAAAAAATAATGAGGAGAGAGTTGTGGTAGGGGATCATTAAATGAACCCCCAAAATATGAGCTTTCAGTCCAATATAAATTTGGGTCACTAGCATAATCATGAGAATAGGTCTCAGAAAATGAATTATACCTAAGGTCCCAATTATGTGCATTTTGTGCAGCGGTTTGATCCCAATTGTACTAAGGGTAGGCTACATTAAATGGGCTAATGCCAGTATGATGGTTTGGGTTTGAACATATAGAACATACATTCATATAGAGGTTCAATGATGGGTCCATAACCATTAATAAAGCATCTGCATGTCAACTTCTTTTTTTTTTTAATTTTTATATTATATTTTTACTTTTTTGTGTTTTTTATTTAACCTAAATCTAAACTAAACTAGAAAACTTGGGGTGGCAATTCGGGCCATTTGGCCCGGCCCAGCTCGATCCCACCGGGTCAGGCCTTATAAATTTTTTGGCCGGGCCGAGCCGGGCCAACATGAAAAAGTCTTGGCCCAGACTCAACCCAAAAAATATATGGACCGGGCCTTTAGGTCGGGCCTTGAGATCAGACTTTTGGACAACTAATGTAATCAAATACATATTTTAAAGTTAAATTAGTTACAATAAAATATAAATCAGAGAATGAGTGTTTTATAAAATGAGCAGTTACAGGTTCAAGAACAAAAGAATATGGAATGATTTGAATTCAAAACATTGTTTAATCTAAAGTTGTTTTGGGTGTGCGAGACAATGGGAATCATCCAGGTGTTAGTGGAGAATATTTTAGTTAAGATAACCTGGCAAAACTGTGCAAGGCATAGAAAAATCGAGCAAGTGAAAGTGCCCATGTTTTTCTCGTCAGATTTCTATCTCCGGCAATGATAGCGCACTATCATTTCCTATAGCACTATCGACCTGTTCATTATGCACGATATTGCTATATAGCGGGCTATTGAAGCTCGATATACTAAAAATCGAGAATTCCTGATTTTCTAAACTCATTGAGAGCGCGCTATCATCCATGATAGTAAGCTATTGCCCTGTGTACAAAAAAATAGAATTTTGGCAATGGCTTGATAACGGGCTATCATAAATGATAGTGCGCTATTGCCTTATGGAAACCTTGGCAATTGACTGAATAGCGAGCTATCATTAATGATAACGCACTATAGGTTCCTGATTTTGGAAAAATCAATCTTTTGACATTCAAGAACCATTCCATTGAATCAAAACACTATTAAATCATTCAAAACTCATTGAAATTATGATAAAACCTTTCAGAAAGCATTTTGTTAAAATCAAATACTAAATCGAAGTGATTTTAAAAAAATTGCAATTTTGAGAGTTTTAGTGTTGAGATTGATCGAGAGGTTACCCTACACACCTAAGATCAAACTAATGCATTCAGTAATACCCTGTATTTCACAAAAAAAAATTACTATTTGGGCAACGCCCGAACGTTCAGGCGCATGCCAGTACGTTCAGGCGCATGCCAGAACGTACAGGCGCATGCCAGAACGTTCAGGCGCATGCCAGTACGTTTAGGCGCATGCCAGATGTACAGGCGCATGCCAGAACATTCAGGCGCATGCCAGAACGTACAGGAGCATGCTAGAACGTTCCGGCGCATGCCCGAACGTTCAGGCGCAAAAATCTCTATATAAGAAACCTTCTCATTTCTCATTTCTCACACCAAATCACCTTCTCTTGTGATTTTCTTCTCCTTTCCATGCATTTTAAGTTTTTAGTTTTTGAGACTCTCTGTCTGAGACTCTCGGTGCGGTGCAACAAAATTCTGTCCGGAGGAAATGGCCAGATCTGAAAGCGGTGCAACGAAGTTCTGTCCGGAGGAAAGCGCTAGATCTGAAAGAAGAAGTTTTTATCTGAAGGTGGGGAACAAAACATAGGTGTGCGTGTTTCATAACTTTTATTAAAGTTTACATTCAATTATTATTATGTCTACTATTCATTTACACTGCGTTATGTCATATACTGTTTATACTGCCGCAACTATGCCTGTATATTTGAAATTCATGTATTGCACTGTTATAATGCCGGATTTGTGGTCAATCTGACTCAACTAGACTCGGTCTTGTCCTCAGTAACTTTAAATAGTGAACGGGAGGCAGCGGGCTGCTCTAGGCGATTGGTATTTAAGCAGACCTTGTGTCTCACCTCTCAACTGGGGACTGATCTAGTTGGTCTTATTGAAAGCTATCAGCTTATACAGTAATATTGAATGTCCTAATCTTGCACGTCGTGATACCGACCCTGATAAGGATCACCAGACGTTGCCAAAGTTAGTCTAAATGACAAGAAAAGACTAGACCAGTAGACTAGACCAGTTCATGCATTGGCATCATACATATCACCACCTAGGGACGTATATGGCTTATGACTCATATAATAGTTAGGAGCATTGCTTGCTATTCATTACATTTCTCTAGAGAGGGACGTACATGAGAACCCGGCTACACCCGACGAGGGACATCAGTACGTGAATCTAGAGCATCGTTCCTGTACGTGAATTCAGGCGATGTACGTTCATCAAACCATTACGAGACGGTGTCATGCATACATTCATATTGATTGATTATGATGCTCACATGTGTATTTAAGATATTTGATATTGAAGTATGCATTATTAATTGTTATACTCATGCACTATTTACCCACTGAGCGCGTTAAGCTCACTCTATTATTATCCAATCTTTCACAGGAAATTAGGGTGGACTGGGTGCAGGTTATGGGCCCACATTTTGTACCCTTTGTATGATTTATTGGGGATTTTGGGAGTATGTTCCCTTGACCATTTTATGTACAAAAGTATTCTGAATTATATGAAATCAGATTTGTACTATGTGTGCTGTATTTCCGCTGCGCACTCTGTTGTTACCATTGTAATTGTTCCAAATGCGTGCCCCGTCCGAGAGTGTACCACCGGTTTAGGCGCGTCCGGGCGGGGTGTGACACATTCCATATGATATATATCTTCATTGTTCAAACCTAATCTTTTTATACTTCGATAGCTATTATTTGATGAGTTCTTGTTGGTTGGCTGTAGCATTTAGAGAAAAAATACAGGTGATATCATGTGGTTTGTAATCATCAAAATACCGAGATACTGACATGAGGAGCATTGGTCCAACAACTAGGTATGTGAATTATTTGTTTTATGTAATTTATCTTAAATATGTGTTCATTTATTCTAAATGAATGAGTTTATGTATATAGTTGGATAATATCTTTCTTTCTTTCATAATTTTAGCTCAACTTGGCCTTATTATAATTTAGTTAAATTCATTATATATTTATATCTAGCCCTACTACATACTTTTAGAGAGTATACTTAATAAAGTATATTTTGTAAATAAAATTTTAGAGTGTATAGTTACCAAAGTTGAAATGCATACATGTATTTTTAATTAATTATATGTACTCTTTTTTCGTATTATATACTTAATTGAACATATTTTTAATTATGTATATACAATACAAATATAAACACTTAATTATATATAAGTATATAACACTCTTCACTATTGTGTTTTTCTTATTATACACACTTTAAATACTCTTAATTATATATTTTTTCTTTCATTTTGTAAACTCTTAATTATATATATAGTGTATATATATATATACATACACATAAGTTTGTGCGTGCGTATATGTATGTATAATATATTTTTTATTTATATAATACTCTTGAATCTTAATTATGTTTTGTTTTTACCATTTTATACTATAATTATATACTATATATACTCTTATTAAGAAATAGACTAGGTATGTCGATTATTATTATAGACCTAATTGAACATACTCTTAATAATGTATATATAATACAAATATAAATCCTTAATTAAATAATACCATTGAATTAATTAAATATATATTATACACTCTTAATCATAATAATACACTTGATTATGTTTTTTATCATTATATATATATATATATATATATATATATGTATAATGTATGTATGTATAATCGAGCCCAATCTTCGGGGCTTTGAACCGGGTTAGCGGGTCGGGCCGGCCCATGTAATAGTCGGGTCCGAGTTTGGACCGGGCCATTTATAGCGAGCCGGGTTAAGCCCACAGGTATCGGGCCAAATTGCCACCCCCTATAAAAAACACACAATCAACAAAAAAAATAGTAAGAAAATCTAGCACACATCTCCAAAAATAAATAAATTGTCACACCCCGCTCGAATGGGCCTAAACCGGTGGAACACTCACAGACGGGGCACAAATGCATTATAACAATAATCGAGTGCACAGGAACACAATTAAGTACAAGTCTGATTTCATTAATCTCAGAATATATTTTTGTACATGGAATAGTAAAGGGAACATTCATCCAAAATCACCGTTTAATTAATAAGGGTTACAAAATGTGGGCCCAAAAACCTACACCCAGTCCACCCTAATCTCCTCTGATAAAATTGGCTAACAACGGGGTGAGCTACACGCCCAGTGGGTAAAATAGTTCGTGAATATGACAATTAATAATAGATACTTCATAATCAAATATCACAAATACACATCAGAGCATCATAATCAATACAACATGTATGTATGCAAGCACCGTCTTGTATTGGTTCGATAATTTTAGGTCGCCTGAGTTCCATACAGATGTCCATCCCCAGGTAAACCCGGGTTCTCATGTAAGTCCCTTCTCAGGAACGACGCACTGGATTCACGTACATATGTCCGTCCCCAGGTGAACCAGGGTTCTCTTTGTACATCCGTCTCCAGAGAAATATCAATAATAGTGAGCATTGCTTCTAACTATTCTGTGGATCATAAACCACATACGTCCCTAGGTGGTGCTTATGTATGATGCCAATGCATGAACATGTCCGGTCTTTACTAACATTAGATAGGATTTGGCAACGTCTGGTGATTCTTATCAGGTCAGTATCACTTATACAAACTGATAGCTTTCAAATAAAACCAACCAGATCAGTCTCAAGTTGAGAGGTGGTGAGACACGAAGTCTACTTAAATACCAATCGTCTAGAGCAACACGATGCCTCCCGTTCACTATTTAAAGTTACTGATGACAAGACTACGTCTGGTTGAGCCAGATTGACCACTAATCCGACATCGCAACAGCGTAATACATGAACTTCAAATTTACAGGTATAAGTATGACAAGTATGAACATCATACGCAATAATGCAGTGTAAATGAATAGTAGACATAATGATAAATGAATGTAAACTTGAATAAAAGTCATAAGACTCGCAAACCTATGTTTTGTTCCCCACCTTCAGATAATAACTCCTTTGAGAACTGATGTCTTCCCCCGAACAGAACCGCGTTGCACTGCAAAGAGAGTCTCAAAAGAGAGAATGAGAGATGGATTTTCAAACAAAAGGTGAGAGTTGGATTGGTGTGAAAATGAGGAGGGGAGGGGGGAAGCCCTTCTTTTATAGAAAAAGGGATGCTCGAACCTTCAGGCGGCCCCCCAGAACATTCGGGCAGATGCCCGAAGGTGCCTGTACGTTCAGGCAATGCCTGAAGTTCAATTTTTTTTTTTGTGCAATCCTTGGGTATTACATAAACGATCCACATGGGTAAATCTCCTAAGACCTAGACAGCTCCTAAAGAGTATCTCATAGGCCACTAATCTGGTTTCTTAGACATTCAACCTACGTAAGCCTCCAGGTGGTGGGGTGGGTCACAAGGTCCTCTTAAACACCCGACTTCTAGAGCAACAAAACTGCCTCCATTTCAAAATTTAATGTTACCAGGGACAAGGCTTCCTAGAATCAACTAAACCAATTAAGTAAAATTGGTGCAACCTACGAATCCTTACTAATGAGCTCGAACCCTAAATGGTTAAGTTCATACTTTATTTCAATTAAGTTAAGAGAGACGGGCTAAGGTGAGTGCTGATTAACCTAATTTTGGGCCAAGTGTGGTAATGAAATTTGCCCTTGATCTTGATTGGGGTAATGCCCTTTACTAGCTAATTATGAAAATGTTTAGCCACCAAAAAAAATGTTTCCAAAGAAAGTATGATGCAAAACCTTTTTATGCAGATTCTATTCCTAAGATTTTATTTCTATATGAGCAAAAATAGGAAATCCTAAATCTAAATGTTCTTTGATCATATAAAGCATATAACTAATTAATTTAAAATATAAAAAAAATAAAGTCATTTAGCACCAATCCCCGACAACGGTGCCAAAGACTTGATGTGATCTTTTGAATAGATCAATAAAAAAAAATACTTGCAAGCGCACAAGGTGAGTTATACCACTAGACAAGGTCGATCCACAAGGATTGTGCAAGTCACTTTAGATTTTTTAAAAAATAAATTAAAATATTATATACTATATAAGTCAAAGAAAAACAATAATTTGATTCTAACATCCTAGACATGAAAATAATTAATAAATAAAAAAAGAATAAACTAGAACTAAATTTAAATTAACTTGAAAAAAAAATAAAAGAAAGAAAGCAGTAAATACCAAGTAATAAAAGAAAGAAATAGATAAAGAAACAAGAGATACTAGAAACAAAAGAACTTCATTAAAAAAAATAAAGAAAAACTTACAGAACTCCAAATCCTTGGGCAATGTCACCTTACCTAAGACTTGAATGAGCAACTAAAAATAAATCTAACCTAAAAAATAAAAATGAAAATGAGAGTTGAGATGGAATCCCTTGGGTGCCCCCTTTATATAGTTGATTTGTTTCTAAAAAAACTATATTTTTACACATAATTTAAGATTTCATTCTCCTCAAATATTCCACAAGATCAACCTTAATTAAGGACAAAATATTTTCAGAAAAATAAAATCATAATCATGGCACAATCTTGGGTGAGAATCTTTCCATTCTTTCCAAATTTGATTTCTTTATCATCTTGAAATTTGAAACTTTCTTTTTTACTACAACTGAGGTGAGAATAATTTCATGTGGCATTAGAATTCTTTATTTGATATATTAAATTTAATCATCAACCTGAAAATACCTTTATAAAAGATCAAGTGAAGTATCACCATATATTATATAAAAATAAATCACTTTAAACAATTGCAATGTTTTTTTTTTTTTGTTTTTTTTTCAGAAAAAAAAAATTCAGGACCTTTAAAATGATTTTCAACTCTAAAAAAATACAAAAATAAAAATAAACAAACTAATTCCTAATGAAAATGTACCAAAATATATTTTGCTAAAAATGCACTTCTAAAATAACCTAAAATACCTAAAAATAACCTAAAAATCTAAAATGTGATGTAAAGAGATTTTTATTATTCTTTTATTTTATTTCCTAGCCTAAAAACACTAAAAATAGGGGTAAATATATACAAAATTGTGACCTTATCACAGTCAAAGCTGAGCTGAGCTCATTCTAGTCTAGCATACGAAGCATCGCAGCGTACGGATGAGAACATCGCTAATGTTACAACTTTCGAGAAAAAGTTATGGCACAAAGTGCACTAGGCCGAACTGGATGACAAATGAAACCCTCCCACCTCTTACAGAGTTAGAAAGCTTGGGGGGTAAATGTTGGACCATGAGCTAACGTGATACATGTCGAGATGAGGTGGCGACATCCAAAGCCTCGACATAATCCCGAATGCGATTGCACGAGTTGATAGCTCAGCTTAGAAGACCAGGATGACGATGACATGGACGACATTATTCGTCTAATAACATGAACGACAACTCGATTGGACAAGCTCATCCAAACTCCCTCAACCGTGAACAAATAATGACATACATTAACGACAACTCAGCTCATCTGGTAGGCAAAGATGACCTGATGAGCTGAGGGGTCCGATCAGCTCTGCCCAGTACCAGGGGAGAACGAGCTGATGAGGTAACCTCTTTTTAATAGTACTACAATATGTGGAAGAGCTTGAATTGTTGAGCTCTTCCTACTACATCTCATCTGAGTTATCCGGAGTAGATAAACTCATTCGAGATGAGCTCACCTGAGATGAGCTCAATTGAGATGAGCTCACCCGAGTTATCTGGAGTAGATGAGATCATTTGAGTTATCTGGAGCAGATGAGCTCATTCGAGTTATTTGGAGAAGATGGCTCATTAGAGTTATTCGGAGTAGATGAGTTCATCTACGTTATTCGGAGCAGATGAGCTCATCCGAGTTATTTGGAGCAGATGAGCTCATTCGAGATGAGCTCACCTGAGATGAGCTCACCTGAGCTATCCCTAGTAAACGAGCTTACCCAATTCAAGCTCACCTACTCTCAACTTATCAGAGATCGACACGTGGCATGCCAACCTAGTAACTATAGCCACTCTGCCAAGGACTTTCTCTATAAGCTCGGTTGAGGATTTTCGTATAATGATAGCTCGACACAACCAGACGGAGAAAGTCATGATATTGACAAGGCCGAGTTACCGAGCTCATCTTTACGCAGAACATATCACGAAATATCTAGAGAAGATGTGTACACCATCGTTGGGCTTATCCCGATAAACCAGGAAGGGAACACTCATCCGAGACGACCGGAGAGGATAAAACCTATCTTGTGCAGGAGGCCTCATCCGACTATTTCGGAGTAGATGAGCTCGTTCAGCTCATTTCACCTACTTCTAGCCTATTACAAATCGACACGTGGCACATGCCTACAGGGCTGCGAGCCACTCGACAAGGATCTCCTCTATAAATAGCCCATCGGCCCCCTCGAAAAGGTATGTCAGTCACTACACCACAAGCTAGTGCAAAGTTTAGTTTGAGCGAATCTAGCTCTGACTTAGGCATCGGAAGGTCTTTGGGTGGCACCACAACGGTACTCCTCACGATAGCCTGTTCTTATTTCTTTGGTTCCAAATCTCAGTGGTGAGCTCTTCAAGAAGTCATTTGATTCGTGTTTCCAAATCAGCTCACCTCTTCCATGTGTTCATCAACATGATATTTGTCAGAGTTTATAAAGTGAAGATAAAATATAATGATAATCAAGAGTGTTATGTTTAAGAGTATATACAGTATTTATACATACACACACACAAGACACACCCACATATATATGTAGTAAATATATATTAAGAGTATATATATATATATATATATATATAAGAGTATTGTTTTATAATTGAAAAATTATTGTAACATTCTAATATTTTGAATTTCATAGTAAATTAGAAAATTTTAGGTTTACAAATTATTTGTTATTTATTTAGAACTCAATATATACTATTTTTTATTTCTATGTTTTATTTAATTATTGAATTGAATTTTATATTCTATTTTAGCTTTTTTAACCTTAAATATTTTTTGTTATATTCTGGATCCAAAAGTCTAGTCCAAATTCCCGATCTAAAGACCCAGTCCATATAACCCTTGGGTTGGGTTTGAGCTACAGTTTTTTAATACCGTCCTGACCCGTTATTTTTTTAGGTCTGCCCAGCCTTGCCCGAATATTCTTAGGCCTAGTGGGGTCGGGTCGGGCCAGCCCAGCCCTAGTGGGCAAAATTGCCACCCCTACCTTTTGCCATAACCACGTGTAAAAATGCTTGCCTACCTGAGTGAGATGCCACTGTGACCCGTTAGCAATGTTCACTCAGGTTGCATTAGGTACGTAACCGAGAATCTTTATATGAGAAAGAAATCGAATTCTTAGAAAATGTGATTGATGAGAATCTGAAGATGAAAATGTTATATTATTGTGTTTGGTTAGGCATGAGAATCTTACATAACTTTTTTGTAAATATCACATTACTGTGTTTGGTAGTACATCATAATCTTAGATAATGAAATAATTTTTATTATAAAAATATTAATTTTATTAAAAATAATAAAACTAAGTTTATTAATAAAGTGTTTTTATGAAAATAATAAACTTAGTTTTTATTAAAAAATGGTAAAATTGGTTTTTTACTAAAAATAATAAATTTAGTTGTGATGAAAAAATAATAATAAAATTATTTTATAAAAATAATAAATGAATATTTCATAAAAATATAAAATTATTATTATTAATATAAATTTAAAAAATAATTTTCAAATAACAAGAGCGAAGCGAGGGACGGTAACCCTTAGGTTCAAGAGTGAGTGAAGCGGGCTTCCTTAACTCTAAGAAGTACCTAGCTTAGCCTCCTCCTTAGGGTTCCAAATACAGCTTGTATACATATGGTTTTATAAACTCAAATATCCTATAGGTCTAATTTCAATTGAGATCAATTGTTTTTTTTGTTATTGCCCATATTGAAGTAATAGGTATGGATGACATGATTTGAATCCGTGACATTAGCATTTTTTATTAAAATAATAATCTTAATTAAAAATGGTAAATTTTATTTTATTAAAAATAATAATAATAGTTTTGATGAAAACAAATAATAAAATTATTTTTTAAAATAATAAAATAAATATTTCATAAAAATATAAAAAATATTACTAATATAAATTTAGAATAAAAAATATTTTTCAAATAATAAAGTGTTTTTATTAAAATAATAAACTTAATTTTAATTAAAATATTAGTTGTGAAGAAAAAATAATAATAAATTTATTTTTTAAAAATAATAAAATGAATATTTCATTAAAGTATAAAAAACATTATTATTAATATTAAGTTAATAAAATTAATATATTTTATTAAGGTATTATTTTTAATAAAAAATTACCTTATTTAATAAAAAATATTAACATAAGTGATATAAGGGAGGCGATTTTGTTTTTTAGGATTGTCTTGAGTTTTTTTTTTCTTTGTTTGCCCTTTTTAAAAAAATAAAAACTTTTCCAGTCGATTTTTCAAAAAAGTGTATACCACTTGTCTTAATGAGAATTACTTTTTTATTATTGGTGAGAATCCTATTTTTTCAAGAATACTTTTCACTCTTAAAAAATATAAATAGTAAAACAAAAATAAGAATCTTTGAGATTTTCATTTGTAAGGTGGATATTAATCTATGTGGTAGTGTGGAGTTGCCTCAAAGGACACTACTTATTTATTTATTTATTTTTGTAGCTAAAAAGGACATCACTTGGATTAAAAAAAAAAAAACACTTTTTTATCATTTCCTCTTGTTCCTTTTAATTATGTTTTGAGAACTCATAAAATGTACTTAGCAAGTGTACTTGGACTCACCTTAACCAAAAAAAATTTGAAAAAGAGAAACAAAATGTACTTGGGCTTTGCTTTATTTTACTCGAGAATTATGAATTACGTATGAATAGAAATTCAGAGAATCCATCCAATTAAGTTAAAATTTGAAATTTGTCGAGAAAAAAATTGTAAAAATGTTTTAATTTTCAAATGAACATTTCTAAAAAACCAATTTTAACATTGATTTCTTTTTTCAAAAAAACATTCATAATATTGCAAAACTCTAAAAGTAAAATTCAATTTCAAATCAAATGGTGGAAACTAAAGAGACACCATATTAAAAAAAGAAAAGAAAAGAGAATAACAAAACTAAAATTTCACGAATAAATTATCTGTAACCAACTCATAAATCTCTTATATATGGTAAAAATATTGTTTGTCTTATGTCACCTTTGGTCTCGTTTAATCAGTCTCCTGGTTCATATTTTTTTAGCTACTTGGCAGTGGCTCTTCTGCTTCTAAGAAAATTAATCCCACTTAATCACTTACAAGAATTCCTTCATAAGGCTAGCCTGCTACCCTCCTCAAAAATCTATCTTCGATCTCATGTAAGATGACCTCTATCCTCAAAGTTTGTCTGATTTCACTTTTTTGTTTTTTAATTTTCTCTTTCAATGCTGATTTTCAATCCTAAAGAGTACATTGAATAATATTGAAATTTCAAGTTTCTATCTGATATTCTGTAACAATACTTTTATAACCAAAGCGATTGTTAAAGAAAATCAGAATTCATAATCAAGAGACAAGATTTTAGAGCCTCTTAAAATAAGAAAATAAGAAAAACATCCTCAAATAATCCACAAACATTATCCACAAAACTTATTATCAATGCACGTTAGATTGGGCTAAATTTGCATTTATAGCTCTGATCAATGCTACAGTAATACTATGTGAAATGTGGGGTCCACCCCATTAGAATAAATGAAAGAAGAAGGGTTGGTGGCCGCCCCCGTAATTTGGTTGATTATTGTATATAAATATATTATTATATATATTTATTATTACGAAATTACCCCTGCATACTCCTATAAATAGAGCCTCACTTTGATCTTGAAAATATGTTCAGTGAGTTCTATTCTGAGAGATCTATTAAGAGATCTAATCTGTAAGATCCACCTAAGGGTGATCTAATAAAAGAGTGTTGTCTCCCGTGGACGTAGGCAATTTGTCGAACCACGTTAAATTTGTTGTCCTGTTTTTTCTTTCATGCTTTACTCCGATTCCGCACAACAAATTGGTATCAGAGCCAAGGTTAAGCTTTGGAAGAAAAACGGAGTCGAATTTTTCGAGACAGCGTCGAAATTTTCGAGATTCTGCACCAGTGATCAGAACTATTTTCTGATCACCCGTGGAGGTAGCTCTTGTTTTCAGGAGTCCAACGCAACAAACGGCGAGAAAAACGGACAAGAAACGAGTTCGCAGGAGCCGATCAAAGTTTGATCTCTGTATTTTACAATTTTTTATCCGAAGCTGTTCATTCCCGTCACTGTTCATCTCCGGCACTGTTCATCCATGATACTATTCATCCGGTCCGACCCGACCCAGATCCGTAACTGTTTATATGCGGTCCAGCCCACACAAACATCCCTGTTCATCCGCGGTCCAACCCAAACAGTCCGCACTGTTCATCCTCGGTTCAGCGCATATAATCCGCCCTATTCATCCACGGCCCAGCCCACACAGTTTCACTGTTCATATCAGCCCAGCCCGGTCGGTCCGCCACTGTTCATCAGGCCCATTTGTTTCAGCCCGTCACTATTCATACAGCCAGATACTCTTCATCCGCGGCCTGATACTGTTCATCCGGCTAATTTTTTTGTCTGATTTCAGCAAAGGCAGACTCGTTTCCAATATTTTCGACCATTCCGGACGCAGCCGTGCAATCCGTTTCTGCAAATTCAACTCCTAAGTTATTGATATAGCTTAGTTGAAGTTGTTTATCATTTTTCAGCACTTTTCGGCGTCATACATATTTTCGGTCTTAATGGCGGAAGAACTCCCAACCACAAGCAGGCCTTGGCAAAGAAGTCCGATGACCAACGCAAAGTTCGAGGTGGAGAAATTCAACGGCACCAACAATTTTGGCATGTGGCAATGCGAAGTTCAAGATCTACTATTCAGGAAAGGATCACATATTGCCTTGGAAGCCAAGCCCAAGGATATGTCCGATGATGATTGGAATTTTGTAAATCGTCAAGCTTGTGGTACAATTCGACTCTGTTTGGCGAAGGATCAGAAGTACTTTGTCATGAAAGAGACTACGACAATAAGTCTTTGGACGAAACTGGAAGACAAGTACATGACGAAAAGCGTAGAAAACCGCCTCTACCTGAAGAAGAAGCTCTATCGTTTTCAGTACAAGGAAGATACTCCCATGAGTGAGCATCTTGATAAATTCAATAAGATTCTTGCTGATCTACTAAATCTTGATGTTGACCCTCTTGATGGGGATAAAGCACTATTGTTGTTAAACTTTTTGCCTGAAAGTTATGAACATTTAACAACAACTTTGCTATATGGTAAAGATGAGGTTAAATTCAGTGATGTTTCAAATGCTTTGGTGAACAACGAGTATCGAAGGAAGGACCAACGCGATCACAAGGAAGCATCACCAGCAGCCTTGACAGTATCCAGAGGCAGGGCTAACAACAGATCTGATAGATCCAGTGGGCAAGGCCGATCCCGCTCAAAGTTAAAAGGTCCTTCATCACGTCAACGTCTTGCAAAGGATGAATGTGCCTATTGTCACCAAAAGGGGCACTGGAAGAAAGATTGTCCAAATAAGGACAAGACAACTGCAAATGTGGCACAGAAGGCTGAAGAAGATTCTGCCTTCTCCGTTTCATCTATAGACAATCAGTCTGATAGATGGATATTAGATTCCGGCTGTTCCTATCATATGTGTCTGAATCGTCATTGGTTCTCAAAACTGGATGAGTTCGATGGAGGAGTCGTGCTCATGGGCAACAACAATACCTACCAAACAAAGGGTATTGGAACTATACGCCTAAAGATGCATGACGGTACAACACGACGGCTCACAGACGTCAGATATGTCCCAGATCTGAAGAAAAATCTGATCTCACTAGGCGTCCTTGATTCCAGCGGTTACAAGGTAACCATCGAAGGTGGAGTTCTGAAGGTTGTACGTGGAGCATTCTTGGCCATGAAGGGTACTCAGAGAGGAAATCTCTATTTCCTTGACGGACACACAGAAATCGGAAGTGTATCAACTTGCACCAGTTCTAATGATGTTTCATCGGACACTTTCCGACTTTGGCACATGCGGCTCGGACATGTTGGAGAGAAGGCTCTTCAAACCTTGATGAAGCAAGGTTCTCTGAAAGGTGCAAAAACCGGGAAACTTGACTTCTGCGAGCACTGTATCTTAGGCAAGCAGACGAGAGTCAAGTTTGGCACTGCAATCCACCGCACCAAAGGAACATTGGATTATGTTCATACCAACGTTTGGGGACCCTCTCAAAATGTTTCATTGGGAGGTAAACGTTGGTTTGTTACTTTCATTGATGATTTCTCACGCTATGTTTGGGTTTATACCATGAAACATAAAGATGAAGTGCTAGATGTCTTTCTTATATGGAAGAAAATGGTAGAAACCCAAACGGGATGGAAGATTAAGAGGCTCAGATCTGATAATGGAAGAGAATACAAGTCAGACCCATTTCAGAAATTTTGTGAGAATGAAGGGATTGTCAGACATTTCACAATCCCAGGCACGCCACAACAAAACGGTGTTGCTGAACGCATGAATCGTACTTTGGTAAATAAAGTTCGCTGCATGTTATCTCATTCTGGACTAAGCAAGGCATTTTGGGCTGAAGCTTTGTCATATGCCTCTCATATCATCAATAGACTTCCTGCAACAGCACTAGATGGCAAAACTCCCAAGGAGGTATGGTCTGGACACCACGTTTCAGATTATGATTCTCTGCGCATTTTTGGATGCACTGCATATTTCCATGTGAAAGAATTCAAACTGGATCCTAGGTCCAAGAAAACAATTTCCATGGGCTTTAGTGAAGGAGTTAAGGCTTTCCGACTATGGAACCCTGAAACAAAGACGATTGTAAAAAGTCGAGATGTAACTTTTGTTGAATCTGTGATGTTAAAGCATACAGTTTCTAATAAAGAAAATAGAGATCCAGATTTGCCTCAGCAGGTGGAGTTAGATATTCCAGTAACTCCTGGCAAGTCAACAGAGATATCCAACCATCTTGAAGAAGACAAGGAGGAAATCTCAGTTGAGGTGGAGGCTCCAGGACCAGACATCAGTCAACAACCAGAATCAATTTCCACCAGTCGACCAAGAAGAGAAATCCGCAAACCGGCTCGGTACACTGACATGGTTGCATATGCATTACCAGTCACCGGAGATGATATTCCATACAATTACAAAGATGTTAGTCAGAGTATGGAAAGTGAAAAGTGGAAAATGGCAATGAATGAGGAGATGAAATCACTCCATCAGAATCAGACTTGGAAATTGGTTCCACTTCCGAAAGAAAAGAAACCAATTGGCTGCAAATGGGTTTTCGCTAAGAAGGAAGACTCTTCCAGCACAGATGGTATCCGATACAAAGCCAGACTGGTAGCAAAAGGCTACGCTCAGAGAGAAGGAATTGACTACAATGAGGTATTCTCACCTGTTGTTAAGCATTCGTCAATTCGAATATTATTGGCTTTGGCTGCACAGTTTGATCTCGAGTTAGCCCAACTCGATGTCAAAACTGCTTTTCTGCATGGTAATTTGGACGAGGAGATATATATGTCTCAACCAGATGGATTCAAAGTACCAGGAAGAGAGCATTGGGCTTGCAAGTTGAGCAAGTCATTGTATGGCTTGAAGCAGTCACCGAGACAGTGGTACAAGCGATTTGACAGCTATGTAGATGATATGTTAATTGCCTCTAAAAGCAAGGTGGAGATCAACAAGTTGAAGGCTCAATTGAGCTTAGAGTTTGAAATGAAGGATCTTGGAGAAGCCAGAAAAATTCTCGGGATGGAGATAACTCGAGACAGGGCCAAAAGCACAATCTGTTTGACTCAGACTCAGTATTTGAAGAAAGTTCTTCAAACTTTTGGCATTGGCAATGACACAAAACCTGTGAGCACACCATTGGCACCACATTTCAAGCTAAGTTCATCAATGTCACCAAATTTCGAAGATCAGAAGAAGCAAATGGAGAACATTCCATATGCAAATGCAGTTGGTGCCTTGATGTATGCTATGGTGTGTACTAAACCTGACATTTCACATGCTGTAAGTATGGTAAGTCGTTACATGCACAACCCCGGTAAAGGCCACTGGCAAGCAGTGAAGTGGTTTCTACGGTATATTCATGGTACTGTAGATATTGGTTTAATGTTCGAGAGAGATACGAAAAATTGTAAGCATCTAGTCGGATATGTGGATTCGGACTATGCTAGAGATCTTGACAAGCGCAGATCTACTACTGGTTATGTTTTCACTATGGCAGGAGGACCAGTAAGTTGGAGATCAACACTACAGTAAACAGTTGCTTTGTCTACTACAGAGGCAGAGTACATGGCAGTAACGGAAGCTTTCAAGGAAGCAATTTGGTTTCATGGATTGACTAAAGACTTGAGAATTGTGCAGAAGAATGTTGAAGTTTTCTGCGACAGCCAGAAAGCCATTTGTTTGGCAAAGAACCAAGTTCATCACAGTCGAACGAAGCATATTGATGTTCGTTTTCATTTTGTTCGAGAAATAGTAGAAGAAGGGAGTATTCTTCTGCAAAAGATCAAGACTACAGATAACCCCGCAGATATGCTTACAAAGGTGGTTACAGGAATCAAGTTCCAACATTGTTTGGACTTTATCAAAATCTCACGAGCTCTGAATGCCTAAGGGCACTAATGAAGGCAACAACAGTTTTTTGAAGGAAACTTGCTATCTGTAGAGAGATTGCAGGTGTGGAGGTGTCTTGTTTCACATGAGGTGGAGGTGGAGATTTATGGGGTCCACCCCATTAGAATAAATGAAAGAAGAAGGGTTGGTGGCCACCCACGTGGGCGGCCACCAACCCACCAACTGCACCAACCTCGCCTAATTTGGTTGATTATTGTATATAAATATATTATTATATATATTTATTATTACGAAATTACCCCTGCATACTCCTATAAATAGAGCCTCACTTTGATCTTGAAAATATGTTCAGTGAGTTCTATTCTGAGAGATCTATTAAGAGATCCAATCTGTAAGATCCACCTAAGGGTGATCTAATAAAAGAGTGCTGCCTCCCGTAGACGTAGGCAATTTGTCGAACCACGTTAAATTTGTTGTCCTGTTTTTTCTTTCATGCTTTACTCCGATTCTGCACAACATGAAACATTTTTCAAATTGCATCCATCTAACTATTAATATATCAAATGGAACTGAGATAAGATGAGGGGGGAGGAGGAGTTGGAATTTCTATGGTTCCTTCCAACATCAGGACCACCTTCTTCATACAAGGCCGTAGCGATGGCTCATCTTGAATGCACCAAATTGCCACTCTAACCATCCTATCAAACTGTCTCTTATCCACCTCTTCATCATCACCCACTAGTTCACCGAGCTTACCAGCCTCAAAGCAATCAAACACCCAATCAGCAAGAACAACTTCATCCTCACTACGACTTGCATCCAAGTTCCTTCGACAACATATAATCTCCAACAACACAATCCCAAAGCTATACACATCTGCCTTCACTGTAACAGGCAAGTTTCGATGCCACTCTGGTGCAACATATCCTCTTGTTCCTCTGATTCCTGTGAAGGTCTTGGTTTGATCTGGCTTCAATAGCTTAGCCAGTCCGAAATCACTAATCTTGGCACATCCCCACTCGTCCATCAGTATGTTTGGAAGCTTTATGTCACAGTGGATGATCTGGGTCTCGCACTCTTCATGAAGATATAGAATTCCTCTTGCTACATTTAGAGCAATTTTGAGCCTTTCGTCCCAACTTGGGCGTTCTTCAGAGTTGAAGAGGTAGTCTGCAAGTGAGCCTCTGCTCATGAACTCATAAACTAAGAGCCTGTTTGAATCACTATTGCAGTAGCCCAGCAATTTGACTAAGTTCCTATGATAGGTTCTTCCAATCACTCTCAATTCAGTGAGAAATTCCCTTTTTCTTCCTTCATCAAGTAATTTCTGATCTAGTCTTTTTACTGCAATTCCTTGGTAACAAGTGTTGCTTATTGGCAAGGCTCCTTCGAAAACTATCCCAAAACTTCCTCTACCCACTTCTTCTTTAAAACCATTTGTTGCTTTCTCCAATTCGTTGTAAGTGAACGATTTAAGGGATATTTCTTCTGGTAATCCTGGGGGATGCAGAATCTCACGGTAGGCCCGATAATTAGCACGGCTTTTGTAAATAAAAAGACCAGATATTACTAGGACGAGAAAGGAACAAGATAGAAATGTGGCACCAATGATGACTAAAATTTTGTTTTTTTTCTACTCCCTTTATTAGTTTCTCGTTCTTTCTGATCATATTGATTTGTGCTGGAATTGTCATCACCTTGGTTCATCTGGGTATTCGTCTTGATGAATGTTTTGGTTGATTCATCATATCGTCTTCTTCCATACCTCAATGGCAGCTTCTGTTTCCTGCATTCTTTCCCATCGAACTGAACAACTTCACAGTTGCAGTAATCCAAACATGCCTTACTGCAACCATCTTCTGTCGTAGATGAGAAGTTGGAATACGCATCGTCTTCCCACATGGTGTTCTCTACGGAGACCATGGTGAATTTCATGTCTTCTCCCTTGTTATTTCTGCAATCTACACTGGAATTCCTCTTGCAACCCAAAGTCTTCTTGCCTTGATCAATGAAATTAAAACCCGGAAGACAACTGCATTCCGATGCTTGGTCCATGAGAATGCAAAAACCATTCACACCACACAAGCCCTTTGGAGCACACTTAAATTCTGTAGATGTCCATTTGATCGACCAATTGTCCTTCTGATCTAAACTTCGAGAGTACACTCGGAAGATTCCGTCCACATCAAGTGTCATTCGGTAAAAAACTGGTATTCCATTGGTAGAATTGTCCCAACCATCAGCTAGACTTTCTATTTGGATGCCTGTTCCATTTATCAGGTAGCCCATTATCTTCAAGGTTTAACTGAACAGATGCTCCATATCCATTTGTACCAGAGGAATAATGTGAGTAAACGCCATATCTGGAGTTCCTATTGGATACTGCACAAGATTGCGATCATTTTGCATCTTGAGCCGAAATCTCCCATCCGAATGATCGGTTTCAGAGGCACTAGAGAACAGCTCTGCTCCATTTGATAGATGCTGGCCTTGTAAAATTGTGTTGGTTGGTGAATCAAAGCTTTGCCATATGATCCCTGAAGTAGAATTGTAGAGAACAAAGTTGCCAGAATCAAGCATGAAAGCTGAAGCAGCTTGTTCACTATCACTGCTGAAAATGTTCGTATCTGGCTGGCCTTGGAAATTGTCACTCAAAATGAGCCACCCATCATTATTAAAGAGCAAAGTAGCATTCCTGGAAACTTGAAGTACTTGGGTATCATCATCTTTTTGGCTTGAATAACTCCATACAACTGTTTTCTCAGGTATTTTCTCAAACCATATTCCAATGGCAAATCCATCTCCTTGTGGGTAGAACCCAAAAGCAAATTGACCAGAAAGTGAGAGCCATGAGGTATTTCCAGTGGTGGTTGAGAGGGAAGAACCTAAGCTTATGTTGGAATGTCTAATTTCTTGGGCATTTAGTGCTAGAGAAAATGCAGAAGAAAGAAGCAAAAGAAGGATCATATTGGTACTAGCCATGTTGAGAGAACAAAGATGGTTTCAATTTTTCATGCTTCTGAAGTGAAGTGGTTGGGTTTTTTGGGTATTAATAATACAAAAGTATGTTGGAAGGGTCAAGGAGGAAAGAAAATAGCTCGAGTTATAACACTGTTTTTTGGAAGTCTTTGGAGGAAGTAAACATAGAAGGGTCCTTTGTACTAAAATTTTCTTGCTGGTCTTTGAAGAAAGTAAGAAATGACAATTTAGATTTCATTGATAGAAAATAGAATTTATTTTGCATTTTCTTCTCTGAAATAGAATTTTCTACAAAGATGTGAGTAGGTTCACACCTTGATAGAAAGACCCAGTCGCTCCGTTTTTTTTTTTTTTTCCTTTTCTGCACTTGAGAATAACCGTACAATTTCTTTTGTGTGTGTGTGTGTGTGGAGTCTCCCATGAGAAGTCTTTAAGGTCAATGAAATCTTGTCTTCGCTCCTGTCATTGTTCGATGTTTCTGTACCCTTGTTAGACGTTTCTTCATTTGAATTTTGGACTCTTTCAACCATTGGTAACTAAGCTAGTTAACAATGATGTGTTCTGCCCCAAATTGTTTGATATTTATACTACTTATAATAATACAAATATTTAGAGAGGTCACTGTCGGTCATTTGACAAAGTTTCATAATTAATATCTTTAAAGCATACAGTACGTTATAGTTAATTTTAATAATTAGTTAAGTAATTTAATTAATCTTCGACTTCCTCCGTATTCCTTATTTTTATTTTTTACTTACTAACACACGGTCAAAAGAGAATTTAGGCCAAAAAGCATATGGTACCCAAAATCTAACTCTCGGAGAAGATTTGAACCCCACCTCAAGTGAGGGGGCAAGAATGCCAAGCCAGGAGTGCTGAGCATCCATTGGCCCTTATTTTTATGTTTCCTTTTAATTCTGGCTTATAGTTATATTTTATTTTTAAAGTTAGTTACAAGTTCATTGTAGTAATTTGACTAATCTCCTACTTCTTCCACATTTCTAATTTTTAGTTTTACTTTAGTTATGATTTGTATATTTTTCCTCTTTTTAGTCCTAACACTTTTTTTTTTTTTCTAATATTAGAGTCTGCACAAGTGAGTTCACACATGGCTTTATTATAAATTAACCAAGATAAAATAAGTTTTTATGGAAAAAGAAAAAATATATTTTTGTCTTTTTGATATAGTTAAAATGGGCAAAATTGTATAAAAATAAAAATGAGGGCAAATAAGAGTAAAAAGTTAAGTTAGAAAAGTAGAATAAAAAAAATTAAAAGAGTAATGTTTGACTAACATATTTTATTGATATTGTCTCTGAAAGTTGTTGAATTACCTCAAATCACGTGTTGATTCATAATTTGAGGGAATCTAACAATTTTAAGAGACAATGTTAATAAAATGTGTTTGTAAAATATTTTTTTAAATCAAAATTAAAAAAAAAAGCCTAAAATGTTAAAGGATATTTGTACAAAAGTAAAAAGTACCAAAATATTCAATTGTCATTTTACTCATATCGGTAAAAAAATATTTTATAAATAAAGAAGGCTGCATTATCAACTACCAAATATTTTTTCATTTTTCCATTCATAAACAATATTAACATCTTTATAAGAAATAATAATAATAGTTATACATAACTTAAACTTTATTTTTTCAATAAGAAACTTAAAACATTAATAAATACATAATTAAACCATGTGAAGTGTACATACGGATACACTGTTATAAATTAATATATCCATGATAAAGGATAACTAGCAACTGCATAAGCTATCGTTGTAGTACATAATTAGGTCATATCTGTAAATTGATTTGTGTAACACAAATAAACAATAAAATTAAGCAACAGACTAATTAAAATTAAATGAACCATGATATGTTAACTTGTATCAAAACTCAAAAAATGACTTTTGACATGTGACGGAAAGCTCTACCATCTCTTTTCAACTTTTTTATTAAAAAAAAAGGTATTTGAAAGCTCTTGTTTATTGGAGCTTAATATTTTCAATTGGGGTTTTAATGTGGTTACTAGTAGCAACAACTTAGGGTTTCAAGTTGAGAAACCCTGAATGTATGGTATCAGCTTGGAAATTGGGAAATTAAGATAAATTAGAGGTGATTACCGGTGAAACTTGAAAGAGCATGGTAAATACAACTGTTATGTTGCTATAACTGAAATTGAATTAGGAATTGGGTTTATGACCAAATTCTCGCTCTCTCACTGATGGTATATATGATATATAAAACCATGTTCAAGAATAAAAATGGTGACTACACACTAATAGAAATTAAGTAAGGGTTTGAATATTGTCTGATTATGGAATCAGTAGGTTATGGAGTACTTTGAATAAAACTTAAGTGATTAGCAAGCTGAAAATGTAAGTGAAAATGAAGATAGAATTGAGTATAGTTATAGTACGTGAATGAAATAGAATAAGAATAAGTACTTATATGTGTATATATCTGTGTGCAGGTTTTAGTAAAGGGAATTAAATTAGAGTGAAAATTGGGGATAATCCATTTGTTCCCAAACTTATACTAGAAACATAGTGAGTAGAATCTCAATATCTAGTATTTTCATTTGTATCATCGTATGTAGATATATATTGTTTGCTTGTTCATATATGTGAAATGTTGCATGAATGAAATGAAAGAAGAGATTTTTACTTTAGCTTAATGACTCTACTGGATGTTAGAACTTTAGACATAACCGAGTAGGTTGAGAGTACTTTCTACAAAGATAATAAGATTTAATTAATAATTCTATTTAGATTTAAAGAGTCAAATGATAATCTATGTAGTTGAGGAAAGTACGAATATTTTCAAGTTATTGTTTTTGAGGAAACCTATTTATATCTAGCTTGAGATGTGTTTACTTGGATATGAGTACAAGGAACATACGCTCAGTAGATTATAAATGGTGAATACTAAATAGTATAATGAACATATATCTATAGCTACTCTTGGAAAAATTATTCAAGTTGATATGGATGTGTGACTTAGAGATAATATAACAAGTACCTATTGACTATAGGCTTTTATATATGTTTTGGGAAAATTATTACAAACTTGAATAAGGTGGATTATTTGTGTCACGCCCCGGCCGCAGCCGCGAGTGCGGGCGCACCACCACGACCTCAGCCGTGTGGCGAACGCCAGCCATTATATATCCACAGTATTATCTTCATTGGGGTCCACAGAACACTGCACGCACCCAACGACTTTTGTCCTTTCTCTATGCAGAACACTGCACAGTCCAGGGGCCTCCTCCAAGTTCGAACTCGCAACCTCTTCCTCATAAGGTTAGATTTCGCAACTTGAGTATCCATTTTGGCTATGGATACTCAAGTTGCGAAATCTAACCTTATGAGGAAGAGGTTGCGAGTTCGAACTTGGGAGAGGCCCTTGGACTGTGCAGTATTCTGCATAGGGAAAGGACAAAGGTCGTTGGGTACGTGCAGTGTTCTGTGGACCCCAATGAAGACAATACTGTGGATATATAATGGCTGACGTTCCCCACACGGCTGAGGTCGTGGTGGTGCGCCCGCGCTCGCGGCTGCGGCCGGAGCGTGACAATTTGTATGTGACGTATGGAATGACTTGCATTGATTATAAAATGTTTGGTTATGATATACATAAATGCATTTGTTTTCACATGATATTACTCATGCATACATGGATGATATAGATTTGTACATAATGATACTTTTTGAATTCTATTTATTAGGCACCGTTGACTCACTCTATTCTCATTCTTTTTAGGTCCTTTTGTAGGTGACAAAAGCAAAAAAATAACATATCAGTGAGAGACTAGTGATACTTGCCAAGATATTTTGATATAGGATTGAGGAACTTTATGAGATTATGTGTATATGTATAGATACTTATTATTTTGGGTTATGTAATTAATTATCACCCCATATTGTACAATGTTGTGATATTTTGAATGTCTAGAAAACAATATAGATGGGAGATATTTTATAAACTGAAGAACAGGTTACTTATAATAGCGGAGACTTTGTTTGGATCTAGATGAGGCTTATTAAGATTTTAATCGTCTTATTGACGATAGGATGATTAAAATTCTGTCGGTTGGGATACCCTGGTATTTGTGGAAAGGGTCATGATAGTTTATCGTCGTGACTTGAAGTAGACACGACACAGCTTTGGATTGCCAATCTTCATCACATGTTTAGGAAACATAAATGTTTAGGTTGAAGATGTTCCCCTAGCTATTTAAAATAGTCGAGGATGACTTTGTCATTAGTTAATCTCTTATAATGGAATTTACTTTTAGAAAAAAAAAAGTTTGTTAAATATATTTTAAAAAATAGAATTATAACATTCGGACAAAAAATGGTTACCCGTTTTTTAAAACAAATGGTTATGAACAAGTAAATCTCGTCCATTTTAAAAGTGGGTTTGCTGGGTATGGGACACATGATAAGTTTGTTATTATCAAGGGTTATTAGTATTCGTTTGTATCTGTATCAACCTTTTGCCACCCCTAATGAGAATGAGTTGTGTTTAACTAAAGTGATTCCCATTATGGCCTATGCTATTGCAAGAAAAAGCTCATTAGGCCCTTTTGGGCCATTTTGTTCCTTACGTACGAATTTGGCCTGATTAAGGAAGCTGTAAAAATTCTACTACCATACTTTTCATGCACGAATGTATAATTACAGTCATTTTTATTTTTTTATTAAAAGAATTAGAATATATATGCAAAAAGTTGAATTTGGAAAATTTCAAAATATTCCAAATGATGTGCAAATTAAAATGGAAATTAGTTAATAGGTTGTACTATTTTAATTTTTTAATATTAAAAAGTAGCTTAAAAATAAAATATATGATAAAATTTTAAAGACCTTTTTCCATACTATTAAGTGAGATGCCACTGGCCCACTGTGTCCCGTTAGCGATGTTCACTTAGGTTGCGCTAAGTACGTACCGCAGGAATATTCTTTAGATAAGAATGGAATTTAATTCTTGAAAAATGTGATTGATAGAAGTCTGAAGATAAAAATGTTATATTACTATTGTCACACCCTGGGTTGCACACCCCTTACCCAGGTGTGGGCGCACTCCCTCGAGGCTAACGCCTAGCTATTATGGATCCATAATATTGTCCTATCGCCATGTAGCAACCCAACCGCAGCTGGTCTACATCGAAACGATTATTTGTCCCTACTATTCCCTTATGAATAATAAATGGCCTACTCGCAACCTCCTTTAAAGAGTTAGAATTCGAAACTTGAGTAGCCACTGAGCCATTGGTTCAGTGGCTACTCAGAATACGAAATTAGACTCTTTAAGGGAGGTCTCGATTTCGATTCCTAGGGAGGCCCTGCACTATTCATGAATAGTGGCAGACAAATAACCGTTTCGATGTAGACCAGCTGCGGTTGTGTTGCTTCATGGCGATAGGACAATATTATGGATCTATAATGGCTAGGCGTTCGCCCCGAGGGGGTGCGCCCACACCTGAGTAGGGGGCACGCTGTGCAACCCAGGGTGTGACAACTATGTTTAGTTAGACATGAGAGTCTTACACAACTTTTCCGTGAATATCGTATTACTGTGTTTAGTAGCACATCTAAATCTTAGATTATAAAATAACCTTTATTAAAAATATATTAATTTCATTAGAAATAATAAAACTAATTTTATTAATAAATTACTTTTTATTAAATTAATAAACTTGATTTTTATTAAAAATGGTTAAATTGGTTTGTTACTAAAAATAATAAATTTAGTTGTGATGAAAAAATAATAAGTACTCTTAACCTACTCGGTTATGTCCAAAGATCTAACATCTAGTAGAGTCATTAAGCTAAAGTAAAAATCTCTTAATTTCATTCATGCAACATCCATTCCCATACATGAACAAGCAAATAATGTATATCTACATAAGATGATACAAATGAAATTCTACTCACTATGTTTCTAGGATAAGTTTGGGAACAAATGGATTATGCTTCCCCAATTTTCACTCTAATTTAATTCACTTTACTGAAACTCACAGATATATGTACACGTTGTTGAGTAATATATAAATGAGCACTTATAAAAGTGGGGGGCCCAAATGCAAGCCTATGTTGATCAATTTTGTCACACCCTGGGTTGCACAGCGTGCCCCCTACCCAGACGCGGGCACACTCCCACCGCAGCGGGAGCGAACGCCTAGCCATTATATATCCACAGTATTGTCTTTATTGGGGTCCACAGAACACTGCACGCACCCAACGACCTTTGTCCTTTCCCTATGCAGAACACTGCACAGTCCAGGGGCCTCCCCCAAGTTCGAACTCGCAAACTCTTCCTCATAAGGTTAGATTTCGCAACTTGAGTATCCGCAGCGGGAGCGAACGCCTAGCCATTATGGATCCATAATATTGTCCCAAATCGGCCAGCCACGCCACACAAGGATGCCGGTCACCGAGATCATTTATCCCCCTGCACAATCCACAGCACAGGGAAGGCCACCCCCAGAATCGAACTCGAGACCTCCCTTAAGGAGTCTAATTTCGGATTCTGAGTAACCACTAAGCCAATGGTTCAGTGGCTTCTCAGAATGCGAAATTAGACTCCTTAAGGGAGGTCTCGAGTTCGATTCTGGGGGGAGGCCCTCCCTGTGCTGTGGATTGTGCAGGGGGATAAATGATCTCGATGACCGGCGTCCTTGTGTGGCGTGGCTGGGCGAGATGGGACAATATTATGGATCCATAATAGCTAGGCGTTCGCTCCCGCTGCGGTGGGAGTGCGCCCGCGTCTGGGTAGGAGGCGTGCTGTGCAACCCAGGACGTGACAAAAAGGCCTTATATACATAAGGATATACATAAGGCCTTTTTGTCACGCCCCGGCCGCAGCCGCGAACGCGGGCGCACCACCACGACCTCAGCCGTGTGGCGAACGCCTAGCCATTATAGATCCATAATATTGTCCCATCTCGGCCAGCCACGCCACACAAGGACGCCGGTCACCGAGATCATTTATCCCCCTGCACAATCTACAGCACAGGGAGGGCCTCCCCCAAGTTCGAACTTGCAACCTCTTCCTCATAAGGTTAGATTTCGCAACTTGAGTATCTATTGAGGAAGAGGTTGCAAGTTCGAACTTGGGGGAGGCCATCCCTATGTTGTGGATTGTGCAGGGGGATAAATGATCTCGGTGACCGGCGTCGTTGTGTGGCGTGGCTGGCCGAGATGGGACAATATTATGGATCCATAATGGCTAGGCGTTCGCCACACGGCTGAGGTCGTGGTGGTGCGCCCGCGTTCGCGGCTGCGGCCGGGGCGTGACAGTCAACATACGCAGACTCATCATTAAAAGTCCAAGGCCTCATGGCCATCACCAATACAAAGTTATACAAACATCCTCACCATCTAAGTTTACCATGTGTTATAAATTACATACGTACCAAAATATACAAAAATTATACACACGTAACTACAGAACATCCATCAAAAGAACAAAATCCCTCTAACTCACGTCAAGGAGGTCCTAATTCTGCAGTTGCTAGGTCCTTAAGCAACTGCGATGCCTTTGCCTTTATCTAAAGGACTTGAAATGGAAGTGAGAGGGTGAGCCAACTATACCCAGTGAATAGTATTCAATTATGCCATTAATTATACATCAATAAAAGCCATATATATGTGTGTGTGTGTGTGTGTGTGTGTGTGTGTGTGTGTGTGTGTGTGTGTGTGTGTGTGTGTGTGCATGAATGGTGCTCATGAGTATATGAAACATATAACACATAGTATAACAAGCATCCATCTACTATCATGCACATTCATCGTCCATCCCCTTTACCACATCATTGCTCTGTTGAAATAGACCCAACCTATGGTCCTCCCATATAGGGGTACAACTATCTCATTCTAGATCATTCACTTCAGCCTATAAGTGTAATGATCCTCCCTGGCGGGGTATATCATCCTCATCCAGTCAAATCTTCACTCATGGAAGATTCAACCACACCTCTAGAGTATTTTAGGTTGGGTCTAGCACAAGCCTTGTAGATATTCAATGCATGCTAATTCATAATTATTTACACACCTGCAATTCCATAATAACATTTCATGACTTTCAACATACAAGTATAATTTAATATGATGACACAAGTGATAACATAAGGAACAACTACTCACAACCAAGCCACGCAAGCTATGCTATCCACACATGAATCAACACCAATTTCAATCCAAATCAAGATCCTGTAAACCATATTCACATACACATACATCAATTATCATGATCAAACTCATATTCAACACATAAGACTCATGCCCAACTTCCCAACATAGCGAAATGAATCCAATCATACCATGATTAATAATCCCCAACATAGACCAATTGGTTCATTGATTAACCAACACCTCAAATCACATATAAAACCCAATTTCAAAACCTAAGACAAATACTTAGTCTAGGTCTATTCATGGTTATCAAAGTCAATGCACCATTCAACATTCAAACCATGAAAGATTGATCATAATCAACACAAATCCCCAATTTAAGCAAATAGATAGCATATGCCCCAATTTGGAAAAAATCTCTACAATAGGGCATAGGGTCAAATTGAACTTACTCATACATTCTACCATGAAATTGCCCATGAAATTGCCCAAATTAATACCATGAATCAACAATATATGTCAACCTAACTCATATAGTTCACATGCACCATAAATGGACAACTCTAGGTCAAGATCCTAGGGTTAGGTCATTTCAAAGGAACCCCACCAATTTCAAGTTAGAAATTGGGAAAAATACTACCATTGGGTTTCAAATCATCCTAGGAATCCAAATCCCAAGCATACATTTTGGCTTTAAGGGTTTCCATCAAAACCCTAACTTCATGCACTACTAAAAACGTGGTGAAGTGCTTGAAAAATGCACATTGGGTGTAAATATAGGTCAAGAGATCTCATTTCTATCATTGCCCACTCATTCCAAGCTCAAGACATCAAAACCATAGTTTGGGAACACCCAAAACCATGACCCATGGAGAAAACTACACTGTTAGAAAGTTTGCTCCCACCTTCAATGTTGATTTCATGGAAAGAAATGGAGAAAAAAACTTACCTTGGGTGTAAATGGTGAAGATCCCCCTTTGAAACCCTAGTTTAACCCAGGAGCATGCTTCTCCTTTTTTTCTGAGACAGTTTTGCTATCTGTTTGTGCAAGAAGCGCATTTCTCTCATCAGGAGTGCGCTTTTCTCCTACCCAGAACACCCATTCTTCACTTTTCTATTATGGGCTCAATACATATCAGAATTTCGCGTATAATAGGTCAATTTCTATGTAAAAATGCATTCTAGACTCTTTTTTAATATCCCTAAGTCCATTGGACACACTAATAATTAGTTATCACAAAATCAAATACATAACACGTCATGCACATCATCAAACAAGCACACGTAGCATGCACACACAACATGCATGATACCAACCACTAAATACACAAACATACACATCAATGCAAGCACACAAAGTTTGGGCAAAATGCAAATGGGTTATGGGCTATATGAAATGATCTTTGGGGCGTCACATCGATTATGATAAACATCTTGATCAATTGACTAATGATCTCTCGTGTCAGTGAATTACATATTGAAAAGAGATAGTGAGAGAAGATCATGGATCCTATTGATCAAGAGAAGACTAGAAGGTTGGAAGAGATGTTGGCTGCCCAACAAGAACAAAATGCCCAACTGATAGAGCTTATGGCAAAACTGCGGGATGACAGACAGAGGTCTAAAACACTAGTAGTTCCGGAGGTTGGAGCTAACAGTGTGGGTGCACTTGCAGCAGAGGCTGAGGTTAATACCCCATTGTTTGATGTCAGAGGGGACATCAAAGAAAAAAAGAGATGAAGAAGTGATGAAGGCCTTCAAGAGGTGAGACCCACCTATGTTTCCAAGCGGTTTGGAATTAGAATCGGCAGAGAATTAGTTTTTGAGAATGGAAACCATCTTTGATGATATGCAAGTACTGGATAAGGATAAAGTGAGATTGGCCAAGTTTAAATTTTCTGATGATACTATGAAATGGTGGAAGTCCATGAAGAGAGCACAAAATGAGATAAAAACTTGGACCAAGTTTACCAATTATCCTCATGTCCCTTACGAGAATATGTCCTTATTATGAAAGATTTTGATGATTACAAAACTACATTCTGTTTATGATAATACTGCACATATGACATATCTAATCTTACTTGAAGGTTTCAAAGATTCAATGATGCATGGCGAACGTATTAAAGATTTTCTTGAAGATGATGATTGTTTGAAGATGTTTAGTTGTATGATTAGATTATGATAGGTTGTAGGACCTTCTATGTAATGTGATTTAGCAATATGCATGCCTGCATGTTTTAATCGATCGGTTGCATATTTGATTTAATTCGGTTACATTATGTTTTATCGAGTTTTAATTGAGAAATCAAAATTCGCTTTTATAAAGTCTTTTAGGACCTTAATGTTTTAGCAGCACCCTCCTGGACTTGATAAGTCAGGACGCTGATAAAATATTAGGACGCTCAAGGTTGAATTGATCTGATTAATAAGGATGCCCACTTGGTGGTAGCGACGTTTCCTTTATCAACCTTTGAGAATGTCAGGACGCCAACTTTGTTTCAGCTCGCTGAAAGATCTTTTTGTCTTTAAGTAATTTCTATCTTTAAGGACGCTGATAAGTTATAAGTTGAATAAATTATCAGGCCGCTACTTGTGTAGGAGCGCCCTCATCTTTAGAATCAACTTAAATAACTTTCACGACTCTTACCATCCATCAACGCACTTAACATTGTTTTAAAATTGCTTTTAATAATTCAGGATGCTTACTCTTGAGTAGCGCCCTCGTGTGTCAAAAGTTTTAAAACAAAGCAGGACGCTTATTGCTAAGTAGCACCCTCATGATTTAAGTCGTTTAATTTTCAAAGTAAGTCAGGACACTTACTATTCAGTAGCGCCCTCACTTCATTGTTCAATAGGATGCTGATGTTCTATGAGCGACCTCAAAGGAACAAAGCGACAGAAAAAACATTTTGGTTGTTCTGACATTACTGTTATTTCTGTTAACCTTTTCAGAAACGTATGAACATTTTTTTAGAACTTTTCAGAATAGTACAACTTTTTCAGAACTTTTTAAACTTTCTAAAACTTCATCAGAACATTCCTCTTTCACGAAAGGATCAGATGATTCAGGTGCTATCATTTTAACACTCGTACCTTAAGATGACATCATTTTGACCCGTAGAGTACTTGTATACGTGTACGTATATGTAGATGATGCTCTACGCGCGTTGGTTTGAGTGTATTTGAATGATTTTACGTCATTTAGAATGCGCGTGAAGTTTTGAAATGATCGGTGACTCATTCGACGTCGGAAACAGTGTTTTAGATCGGTGGAGCTCGCTCCATGGAGGAAGAAATGTTTGTCACTGATTACATCAAGGGCTTGATATCCTAGATCCGTCGTCCGATTGAGCTGAAATATTTTCAGCTTATTCTTCTCTGATAGATCTTCATTATGAACGATGAAGATCTTGATCGAAGTTGTCTACCGTGAGATATATGACTCCAAACACTGTTTCTTAGATTTGCAGATTTTCTTGCACAATTTTTATCAATTGGTCAGATCTCGTAATTCCATCTTTGGATTGAGCTGAAATTTTACCAGAAGGTTGGTAAGTGACTTATAAAACTTTTGAACGCTTAAGATGTTAAATTGGTGAGTATTTTTCAAGAAATATATTATCTAAGTGAAAGTAATTGCAGCAGGAAAACTATTCCTTTTATCTAACTGTATTTTTTCATGTGGGCCCAAAATACTTCTATAAAAGCCACCAACACTCCAATTTCGGCTTACTTGCTCATTTTTCACTTTGAAGAATGGGAAAGGAGCTTGGAGAAGAGGAAAAAAAAAGGGAAAGGAGAAAAGAGAGAGAAAGCTAGGGTTTTGGTGCTTTTATGCCAAAAATCCCTCTAAGGTATATATTTTTTTCTCATTTTCTTCATTCTATCTCTTTCATGTGTGTTTGCAAGCTTAATTTTAACCTAAGGTTTGTATGAATCCCAGAATTTAAGGGAGTGCTGGAAAACCAATGTTGGACTTAGGTCTTGAATTTGAGATATGTTAATCTAGAGGATGTTGGGAGTCTATAAATGGTGAAACCCCCAATTTCTAACAAGAAATTGGAGGGCTTATATGGATTTGACCTAAACTAGGATTTGGACTTAGGGTTTCCTATTCAATTTGCGTGTGATTTATGTGGATAGATGGGTAAATGTGGGGGTATGGAACTCCAATTTACCGATCTTGATTAGTGGATAACCCTAGTGTAGTGTAATTTTGGTTTAGGCCATGTAATTTGGAAAATTGCCATGCAATTTGGGGATTTGCTCAAATTAGGGGTTTTGACCTAAACCAAGTCAATTGACTTGGGAATTGTCTAATTGGACCCAAATTGAATGAAATTATGGGTTTAAAATGGTTCGACATGTGTTAGAATTGAATGACCTAGTTCAATTTGGCTCTATGCCTATTGTAGAGATTTTTCCCCAAATTGGGGCATATGCTATGTATTGGCTTGAATTGGGAATTTTGACCTAATTGATGTCAATTGATCAAATTGACTTGCAATTAGTCTAATCAACCCTATTTATGATTGAATGTCATGTAATGTAGTGGTTGGATCAACCTATTACATTCAATTTGGGTTAAATGTGGGTTAATGTGGTATTAAATAGTTAAATTGAGCAATATGGGATTGGCTCATGTGTTAGATTGTTTTAGAATCTTAATTGGCTTTTGATTTGGGTTTAAACATGGTGGTTTAGCATACTTTAAGGCTAATTTTCAGTTTTGGTAAACCATGTTATTTCAGGATCTTGTGGTTGATCTATATAACCAAAATAGTCAATTGGAGGTTGTGGTGCTTGGGGTGATTTGTGAATCCAAGTGCTTTTTTTGGTTGGATTGGAATTGGATTGACTAAGTCTAGCCAATCAAGTTGTGAGTGTCCCTTTACATTTGGATTTGTTTATATGTGGCATTGTATTACTTAAATTGATTTGAATTGATATATATATATATATATGTGTGTGTGTGTGTGTGTGTGTGTGTGTGTGTGTGTGTGTGTGTGTGTGTGTGTGTGTGTGTGTGTGTGTGTGTGTGTGTGTGTGTTATGCATGTTTTAATGTTCCATGAAATGAATCTGAGCATAGTCCATAGGGTGAGCAATTTGGTTGGGTCTCCTAGTTGTGATTTCCCTTCTCGTAACTCTAGTAATGATCCCCAGTTGTGGACCTAACAGAGGGTTTTATGTCTTATGTATAGGTAGGATAGCTTAAGCTGGTCCTACGTGTTGCACGACCCCAGAAATCCTATTATAATACGAGTATTGATTGGTTGGATCGGGCATTGTGTGTCACGCACCAGGCTTTTGACCGCCTTTGCTCAGGAGGTGTTAGGATTGCATTAGCATGTTTAGAAATGATATGTATTGTCTTTGTTATGACATGATGCATTATATCGGCATGTATGTAATCTTGTTTAATCACGATATTATTTCAAATGCTTTTTATGATCTTGCTATGTTTTATATAAATGCACGTATATTGCCACTTGTAAAAGACATTCACTGAGCTTGTTGTAGCTCACACCTTACCCTTTTATTTCAAGATCAGATAGGAAAGGGAAAGGGAAGGCTTGACTGTGGAGCATTCCCTTGGTTTTTGTTGACGTAGGTCTTGTACAGTTTGTATTTTGAAATTATGTACATGATAACACCTAATATATGTATAATTAACACATAGATGGGATGTGTATGGTTTTGCATTATTTGTGGACTTAATGAAATTTTATACTTGGTATTTTTGGATATGTAATATTTTTATTTATTGTTGTTGATCATGTTTAGATGGATGCATTATAGGATTGTGTTTTATTGGGACTCGAGTTTTATTAGGCTGACGGGACGCCGGGTGTACAGATGGAGGGTATATCCGGGGGTTCCGTGCCGGTCATGACATCATGTATAGTGGGTCGTGACAATCACCGTAAAATGCATTAAGCTGAATCAATCCATTTCGGGAAAGAATGTTAACGTTATATTTGAAATAACTTAGAGTGCCAAAATTACCAAGTCCATTACGTTTTTGTTATTCCTATATATATGTGTTGCCTTAGTGCAGAAAAACCACTAATGATATACGAAACTGATATTCATTCAAAACGTATTAACAATTTTTGTTTGTGCTAAAACACTTTTTGAAAGTGAGTCTTCTTTCACTTATGCTTGATCTAACGATTTTTTGAAAGAAAAACTTCAAGTCTTCTGGGTTGATTGATCTTCACCTTCATTATTCAAAAACCCATTGAAGAAGACAAAAATGCTTTGAACCTGTTTTTAGCATAAACTTCGTCACACATATTTTGCTGAATTTGTGATCACAGAAGGTTCAATCCAAAGCTTTGTAAGTATTACTTTGATTCTGAGTAAAGGGAATCATACTTCATTAGTGGCAAGAGAAAGTGTTGCTCATAGGTATAAACGGTTGTCTCACACTCGTAACTTGAGAATAGGTTCTCTCTCACCTGTAAGTAGAGAATAGGTCCTCACACCCGCAAGTTGAGAAACGGTAGTTCTCACACCCGTAAGTTGAGAAAGTGTATCAGTTTGATCTTTACCCGTAAGAAGGTCCATAGTTGAGTTTGAACAAATCATAACTAAGGAGGTTAGATACTGGATGTAGGCGAGACCGAACCACTATAAATCTTGCTTGCATTGTCCCATTTACATTTACTGTATCTAAATGCTATACTTTGTTTAATCTGCTTTCATTATTCTGCACAATTATAAGAAAGGTTAAAATCTGCTAAGTGTCCAATTCACCCTCCTCTTGGACATATCTCGACCAACAATTGCCACTTAGGCGGGATATAGACTTCATTATAGAACTGATACCTAGCACAAAACCTATATTTATTCCTCCATATAGAATGGCGCCAAAAGAGTTGCAAGAACTCAAGGTACAACTTGATAAGTTGATGGCGAAAGGGTTTATTGCATCCAGTATATCACCGTGGGGAGCACCTGTGTTGTTTGTGAAGAAGAAAGATGGTAGTCTACGTCTGTGTATAGATTACCACGTATTGATGATTTGTTTGATCAACTGAATGGGGATAAGTTTTTTTCCAAGATTGATCTCCGATCAGGGTACCATCAATTGAAGATTCGGGAAGAGGATATACCGAAAACTACATTCAGAACAAGAAATGGTCATTATGAATTTCTTGTGATGCCCTTTGGTTTGACTAGAAAGAGTAGAATATGAGGCAAAGAAGACGGCTAAAATTCCTGAAGGATTATGACTTCACATTGGAGTATCATCTGGGAAGGCCAATGTAGTTGTTGATGTACTGAGTAGGAAAAGTACAGAGATTGGCGTGGTAGCTTGTCAGATGGTCCACAAGTGGCAATTACTGGAAAGAGCTACTGTGTTGAGCGTACTCTCTATTACCTCGCATGTCGATATTTGTGCTAAAATGCATATACCGCTGACTGATACTCATATTCAGAAAATTAAGGATTGCAGCAGCATGATCCTGATTATGATATGTATAATTCATGGGCTGATAGAGCCAAAAATGTAGATTGGCAATGAGATTCAGATGGTGTACTACGATTTCAGGGAAGATTATGGGTTCCTGTTAATTATGAGTTGATGGTCGAGTTGCTCAAGACAACACATAGGTCTTAGTATACTATTCACCTAGGATCAACCAAAATGTATCATGACATGAAAAGAACAGTTTGGTGGCATGGAATGAAGAATGCTATAGCTAAATACATTCATAAATGTGGAGTACGTCAACAGGTTAAGGTTGAACACCGAAAACTTGGAGGATAAATGCAACCGTTATCCATTCCATAATGGAAATGAAGCATATTACTATGAATTTTATTACAGGATTATCAAGACCTCAGGGTAGATACGATGTCATCTGGGTTATCGTTGATAGACTGACTAAGTTTACTCATTTTCTTCCGATGAACACCAGAGACTTTGTTGATAGACTGAGCAGATTGCATATACAAGAGATAGTGAGATTACATGGGTTTCCCGTATCTATTGTATCAGACAGAGATCCGAGATTTAAGTCGAGTTTTTGGCATTCAATGCAGACTCAATTTGGGACTCATCTCCGTCTCAGTACAACATTTCATCCTTAGACAAATGGTCAGACTGAGAGAGTGATACATATGCTGGAGGATATGCTCAGATCCTGTATATTAGAGTTTGGTGGGAAATGGGGAGAATATCTTCATTTGTGTGAATTTGTGTACAATAATAGCTATCAAGCTAGTATTTCTATGGCACCCTTTGAGGCTCTATACGATAGACCTTGTAGATCTCCGACTTGTTGGGTTGAAGTTGGAAAGTCACAGCTATTGGGGCCAGTGGTTATTATGGATCACACAGAAAAGATTAAACAGATCAGACAGAGATTAAAACAGCCCAAGACTATCAAAAAAGTTATTTTGACAAGAGGCATAGACCTCTAGAGTTTTCAGTGAGAGACCAGGTTCTATGAAGGTTTCTCCAATGAAAGGTCAGATGAGATTTGGGGTTAGAAGAAAGTTCGCACCGCGATTTGTTGGACATTTTAAGATGTTTGAGAGGATAGGTCCATTAGCTTACCGACTTGTTCAACCATTACAGTTGGTTGGTGTGCATAATGTATTCCATGTTTTTATGTTGAAGAAATACCATACAGATGCGACACAGTATCCAAAATCTTTACATATTTTGGATGTAACACAATTACAAGTTGGAGAGGACACTACATATCCTAAAGAGCCAATTCAGATCATAGCTAGATGAGTTCAGAAACTCAGGAACAAACAGATACCACTGGTTAGGATCAAATGGAAGTTTCATGATAATGAAGAGAAAACTAGGGAGCGAGAGGATTGAATGCGGGAGCAGTTTCCTGATTTGTTCGCCACTTGAGGTATTTTCCTTGATTTAAATTTTGATGATGAAATCTTTTAAGTTGGGGAGATTGTAACACCCCTTATGTACGAGTCAAACTTGTACGTTGACTTATACGTATTGTAAAGCATTTTTGTATGCGTATAAGTATGTACATGACCTTAAAATGATGAAAATATAAGTATGGTAGGGTTATTGGTACCCTAGGAGGTTAATTGTATCACAAAATGCCCTATACTTAGTGAAATTTCACCTGGAGCTTTGAGAAGCGCGCTCCTTTAGTGAAACCCGAGAGTAGTATTTTCTGAATTTTCTGATGAGCGCGTTCCTAAAAAGGAGAAACGCGTTCTTGGTAAAGGAAAAATGTGTTCCTCATAGGATTCCATAAATTTTTGTTTTTTTGGGCATCGAGAAGTGCGCTCCCTGAGAGGAGAAGCGTGCTTCTCTGTGGGTTGAACAAATTTTTAAAATGGTCAGTGTGGCGGTTTGCAAGTATTTTAACACCAACTCTCGATTTTTCTTGCTCATTTGCACCAGAAAGAACTGGAGAAAACCAAATGAAAGATAGGGGAAGAAGAGGAGCAACCTAAGGCGACCAAAATCCAAGGTAAGGCTTGGTTATTTTTGGTTAAAATTCATGAATTTGGATTCCTCTCTTCAACTTGTGCAACATATGTGAGATTTGTTTGATTTCCATGGTTAGATTGGAAGTTGGAAAATAGGGTTTCAGCTGGATAATTGATGAATTATTGAAGGAAACCATAGGTAAGTAGTTCTTTGTTGTTTTGTGGTTAATTTGATGATAAATTTACTGATTTTCCATGGTTGGAAATGTGTTTCCAGACTTTGTTGAATGTGGGTTTTGAGCTAGAAAATTAGAGAAATTATAGTACAATTGGAAGGTATTGTTTTCTTGATCATTTCTAAGTTCTTTAATGGTTAAATTGAAGAAATTTGATGGTTGAAATGTGGGTTTCTACCAACCCAACTGTGCATAAATAGTTGTGGGTTTGGGACCCCACTTGAGTAATGAATTGTTGTCTTCTTGATGTGTTTATGATTGGAAAATGATTATAGATTATTGGCAATGTTGAATTGCAGAAATTTGTGAATAGAATTGATGAATTGAGATAATGGACAGCAAGACAAGTGAGTTGCTTGTGCTGCAGAAAGTGTGCAAAGTGAAGTGTTAGGCAATTTGGCTAAGTGTAGAGAAAGTGTGGACTTAGTCAAAATTCTGTAACTTTGTGAGTATTTCTTATCTTTGGTTTTTATGTGGCATTGTAGTATAAACTCTGTTTTTATTAATTGAAATCATATTTGTTTTGCATTGTTTCTAGAATGCATCAAACTTTGTTTAAACGTCGAACATGCCTAGGCTTCTTAATGTAAGAAAGGCATGAGATCAATTCCTGTGAAGGAGAATCCGTAATAAGATAACTTATGGGTCAGGCCCTTGGGAATGATTAGAGTGGATGGTCAAATGAGGTATCTCTCCTTTGATATGCATAAGAAGGAAAATGTGTTCATGTACCCGATGGTGAGAATTTGCTATTTATGCATTGTATGATATGTATAGAGAGCCAAAAAATATAATTAAAGCATGTATTGGTATTTACATGTGATCTGCATATCGAGTTTTATATGATGTTACATGCCATGATTTCGTATAAATGCATATATAATGCCATTAGATAGTTTACTCACTGAGCTTGTTGTAGCTTACCCCACTTCTTTTTTATCCCAGATATTGATTACAAAGGCAAGGGCAAGGCTCCAGAGGGTTGATCTGAGCTTGTCTGTTTGCCGATGTAAGTATGTGTGCAGGGAGATGGTTTTATATCTTTTATTTTGGATATGTATATGTATATAACACTAAACTATGTATATAATGGTTAGTGGGTTGTATATACATGGAAATGATACATGTGAATGGTAGTAGAAGATGTATGTGAGATTATGATTTTAATATTATGTGAATGTCTATTGATGTTAGGGATGTTGATTCCTGTGTTGAATTGTGGATGTGTCATGATGAGATTATCAGGTGTATGTGGAACCTCAAATTTATGGGGAGGTTCTGGAAAAACTTTTGAGTAAATTTTATTGTATTTCTGAAAATGTATCATATACATCTATGTATGGCGTATATGGTATTTTGTGCCGGTAATAACGTCACCTTACAGAAGGGGGTCGTGACACTTTTGAATATGCCGCTAGGGATGTTGACAACCTTTGGAATGACATCATCCTTTTGGCTAGCTCATGGCTGGTAGCTTTTAATTTGAATGGGGGTGGGGGGGGGGGGGGGGGTTCCCTTTTACAAATTGGGCTAGAAATTGGGAATGTTGCTTGTCTGCTTGAGTTGTTAGTTGGGAATTTCAGTTTTTTTGTGTTTTTCTTTGTTGATGTTTTCTTTGTTGTTTGAGTATCTCAGATGCTCTAGACTAGGTTCTGTATTTTTTTTGGTTATCAATATATCTGTTTGTTTCCATTAAAACTAAACATTTTCTCAAGTACATAGGGTTGGGTTTAACAATGCAATGTGTTCACATAACATGGTTCAAACAAACAAAGCTAGTAAGTATCAGTTGATTTTGAATATCAACATTCTCGAATGGAGGCCAGAGTAGATTGAATTCTTGTTGAAGAAAGAAAGAAAAAAGTTCTTTAGCCACATAACACACGTAAAAGGATAAGGACATGAAGAAAATGTGAAAGTATGATTTCTAATTTTCTGTCTCCAAAACCATTCATCTCAGTTATGTGCGTCTGTCTCTTTCTTAAGTAATAGAAATGTTGGGGTGCTAGAACAAATAAAACTTTCTTTTTATGTGCAACTAGTATGACACAAATCCAAGGAAAGTCATTAATAAAAACATATTTTCATTGTCCATTAGAACTTTTTTTTATGTTGCTTCATTAGTGTTAATTACATTATTTTTAAGTGAGACGACCAAATTAAAAATATTCCTTATGTTTTGGGAGTTGTAAAGTTTCATTTTTAAGATTGACTTTGGGAAAATTAGTCTTAACTGCAAATTATTGCTTATGTTTTTGGCTTGTTTTATTTATGTGAAGTTTGCTTTCTATTTGAGGATGTCATGTTATAGGATAAAACTTGCTTTCTAATCCTAGCTGCTTCTGTCATCATATATCTGTAATATGCTCTTGTAGTTTTATAATATATTAATGTCCTTGTATATATTATTTTCATTTTTATAGGATGTGGTAGCACCTATCATATGGACATGAGGATGAAGATGTTGTATTGAAAGTCATTCACAAGCCTTTAAACTCTCTATTGGAGATGTTGTATGGAGAATGACCACTTTGTTGAATGAAACAAAGATAAATATTCAGCAACTTGTGTAACTACTGTTACAACTCAATACAGTATACAAGATATGAAATGAAGTATAACTGTATCCTATGAACTATCTCTCAAATTTCTTCTTTAACAAGAATGATGTGAGATTAAAATCGTACAGAAAATTTAAGTAAAAACAATTCAATAAACTTCAAATAGATTTTTAATAAAGATATAAAGTAAGCTCAATATGAAAATCCTTTGAGTAACACTTGTGTCAGAGATAACACTTTGAAAACTAAAATTGTTTTGAACTTTGAAATCAATTAAAAAATTCAACTAACTTTCAAAGTATTGGCTTTATGAATTTTCCTTGTTGTTTTTGGATTCTAAGTGCTGGTATATATAGACTTAGTAGGGATAAAGCTGTTGATCATTTAAATTTGAATTTCAAAAAGAACGTTAGCTCCAACAGCTTGAATGTTTCACGAAGGTGGCAAAAACAATCTTTGTGAACATTTTGATTCTTTTCAGGTTGCATGAAAAAGGAAAGTTCCAACGGACGTGATTCATGCATTAGAAGATATCTCTGACAAGTCTGAAAAGAGTTTTGTGCATAAAAAGTTTTGAAAAGATAAATTGAAGAAGTGCACAGACGCAGCTTTACGACAGTGTTAGGTTAACGTCCTAATTTTTCAATTAACGTCCTGACGCATAGAACCAATTTTGTCATTTTGTTCCTTAAGGGCGCTTATAGACTATAAGCATCCTGCTGAACTGTAAAGTGAGGGCGCTACTGGAACGTAAGCGTCCTGACTTACTTAACGTTTGAAATCGAATAAAGCTGTGAGGGTACTATTTAAAGATAAGCGTCCTGACTTGTTTTTGAAACACTTAAAAGCACAAAGGCGCTACTAATAACGGAAGCGTCTTAACATTCAAAGCATGAAAACATAAGGGCATTACTAAAGACGTAAGGGTCCTAATGTTTAAGACTTTTAAAAACGACAGAAAACATAAGGGCACTACTATACCATCAGCGACCTGATGTTTAAAAACAATCAGTGAGCTGATGTTCAATCAGCGTTCTGATGCTTGAAATACTTACGATAAATCAGTGTGTTGATATTCAATTAGCGTCCTGATAAGTTCATTTGGTTGAATCAATAAGGGCACCACTCAAGATGAAAGCGTCATGATGGATAAAAACATTTTCAACCTTGAACATTATCAGTGTCCTAATGTATTATCAGCGTCCTGACTTACAAAGTCCAGGAGGGCGTTGCTGAGACATTAGCGTCCTGATTGATGCATTAGCGTCCTAATGAACTGTCACACCCCTCCCGGACACGCCTAAACCGGCGGGACACTCACGGACGGGGCATGAATGCATTATAACAATAACCGAGTGCGCGAAAACACGATTAAGTACAAGTCTGATTTTATTAATTTCATAATATATTTGTACATGAAATAATTAAGGGAACATCCTCCCAAAATCCCCAATGAATAATACAAAGGGTACAAAAATGTGGGCCCAAAATCCTGCACTCAGTCTACCCTAATCTCCTGTGCAAAATTGGATAACAACGGGGTGAGCTACACGCTTAGTGGGTAAAATAGTTCGTGAATATAACAATTAATAAAATAAACTTCATAATCAAATATCATAAATACACATCAAAGCATCATAGTCAATCCAACATGTATGTATGCATGGCACCGTCTCATATTGGTTTCATGATTGTACGTCGCCTGAGTTCACGTATAGATGTCCCTACCTAGGAGTAGTCGGGTTCTCATTGTACGTCCCTTCTCAGGAACGATGCTCTGGATTCACTTACGGATGTCCCTACGTAGGAGTTGTCGGGTTCTCATTGTACGTCCCTCTCCAGAGAAATATAATGAATAGTGAGCATTGCTTCTAACTATTCTATGAATCATAAACCACATACATCTCTAGGTGGTGCTTATGTATGATGTCAATGCATGAACTGATCTGGTCTTTACTTAACAGTAGACAGGATTTGGCAACGTCTGGTGATCCTTATCAGGGTCGGTATCACCATGTGCAAGGTTAAGACATTCAGTATTACTTTTATAAGCTGATAGCTTTCAAATAAAACGAACTAGATCGGTCTCCAGTTGAGAGGTGAGACATTAGGCCTATTTAAATACCAATCGTCTAGAGCAGCACGCTGCCTCCCATTCACTATTTAAAGTTACTGAGGACAAGACTAAGTCTGGTTGAGCCAGATTGACCACTAATCTAGCATAGCAACAGTGTAATGCATGAACTTCAAATATACAGGTACAAGTATGACAAGTATAAACATTATACGCAATAATGCAGTGTAAATGAATAGTAAACATAATGATAAATGAATGTAAACTTTAATAAAAGTTATAAGATATGCAAACCTATGTTTCGTTCTCCACCTTCAAGTAAAAACTCCTTCGAGAACTGACGCCTTCCCCTTAGCAGAACTGCGTTGCACCGCAAAGAGAGTCTCAAAAGAGAAATCAAAAACTCAAAATGAGTGAGAGAGAAAGAGAGAGAAATCATAAGGAAAAGTGATTTTGGTGTGAGAAATAAGGAGGGGGTTCCTTAAATAGGAAAAAAAGGTGCTCATACGATCGGATAGGCGCCTGAACGTTCAGGCACGCGCCCGAACGTTCAGGCACGCGCCCGAACGTTCAGGCACGCGCCCGAAGTTCAAATTTTATTTATTTTTTAATGCAAACCTATGGTATTACATGAACACTTAAAATAATTTTGACATTTTTTCATCATTTTAAAGCTTGATAAAAACAGGATTAAACATTTGGTATTTTGAATCAAATCAATCGTTGAAAATTCATTAAGTGATCGATAAAATCAACGAAAAATACCTTAAAATCGAATGGATTAAACCATGCAATTATGCATATATTGTAAATCTTGTTGGGAGTTATTTGAGCGAAAGTTTTACATTCTAATAGCTCAAAACTCGAAGCCTTAATCTTAATTAATCAATCGTCATGTAAGCTCAATTCTTTGATCTTAATTTTTGATATTTCTGAAACACTTAACAAAATCATTAGATACTCAATTGAGTAGTTTGGAATCATCGAAACATTTATATCATAGGGTTCCTTGAGATAACATAATATATTAACAATATTATATTACAATTTAAAAATCTTTACTAATAATTGTCTTTTGATATGTGGCAGTTGTTGAAGGTTCCCTGTTCTCATGTAATGAATTTATATTATTGATGTGTGATACTTATTTTCTTTCTATTTCAGTATTCATATACTATAGTTTAAAAAAAATATAAAAATAAAATAAAATAAATAAGTATGTTTTTTTTTTCTCATAAACAAATCCGAGATCATTACTAAGAGCTTTTTGTCACCACTCTCACACACACACATATATATATATAATTAAGCTTGAATAAATTAACAACAATAATTTAAATTACACCCAAGCATTTAAAGTAAGTATTTTAAAATTAATTTAGTTTTTTAACAAATTACCCGCACATTGCACGGGGTTACAAACTTGTTAATTTATAATTGTATATCTGCATGTGCACTTCACGTGATTTATTTATGCATTTATTAAAGTTTTAAGTTTTTAATTGAAAAAATAATTTTTAAGTAATGTAACTATTATTATTATTCTTATCATTTCTTATAAAGATATTAATGTTGTTTATGAATGGAAAAATGAGAATGTGTATCTCTACTATTATAATAAAAATACATCGTAATTGATGACTAAAGATTTTTTTACTCCTCAAATAGTTATCTGTAATTCTTTATTTAAAAAATATTTCTTATCAATACGAGTAAAATAAAAATTGTGTATTTTAATTACTTTTTACCTTTGCACAAATATATCTTGCATTTTAGATTTTTTTTAATTTTGATTTTTCTTATTCCACTTTGCTTTTTTTTTTTTTTCAAAATACTCAACTTTTTTTTTCCTCGAGAAAAAAAAACAAACTCAAAATTTTGTTTTTTTTCTTTTGTCAAATTATTCTACTTTTCTAACTAACAACATCTTACCTTCCCTCATTTCTATTTTTATACAATTTTGCCCATTTTAATTATATCAAAAGGACCAAAATATATATTTTGGTTAATTTATAAAACAACCTCGTGTTAACTCACTTGTGCAAACCCTAATATTAAAAAAAAATTTAAGTGGTAGGACTAAAAGAGGTAAAATATCATAACTAAAGTATACCTAAAAATTAGAAATGTGAAAGTTTTTTTTTTTTTTGAAAAGAAACAACTCAAGGCCTCCCTAATTCATTAAGACCTAACCCATTCTAATTCGTAGGGTGTCCAAATACATGATAGATAGGTTGATGGCCAATCTATTTTCTCACCACGATCCGACTAATTCTCATACTAATCCGGTGCTAGTGAAAGATTTATCAAAGGTGATAAAAGCTGAAATGTGAAAGAAGTTGGAGATTAGTCTTTTTTTTATTTTATGAAGAGATTAGTCAAATTAGTACAATAAACTTGTAACTACTTTTAAAATAAAATATAACTCTTAGCCAGAATTAAAAGTAAACATAAAACTAAGGGCCAATTGGTGCTCAGCGCACCTGGCTTGGCATTCGTGCCCCCCTCACTTGAGGTGGGTTCGACTCCTCACCGTTAAATAAATGGGAGTTAACTAGGTGGCTCGTGCCATGATTTACCCTCTGGGTTTTATTCCCTTTATTAGGGAGAGAATTTAAGACCCCTATTAAGGCTAAATGCGAACACTACTACAGAAAGCGAAAATACTAACAAGACTCCACACCCACACACACACACACAAAATCGCAAAAGAAATTGTAACCACTCACATCTTTGTAGAAAATTCTATTTTCTATTATATTAAAAATGAAGTAAAAATGGGAATAGTTGAAAGGTCTCATTCTATTTAATGGTATCTCATGGCTGAGAAAAATCAAAATCTTCTAGACTTGACTTTCTTGTTAAAGAAGCAAAAGGCTTCTTGACTAATAAATTAACCTGCCAGAACAAATATATAAATATATTTATTAATTTGTTATAGTTATGATATATTTCATAAAAAATGACTTTATTAATGTTGGTGTAAGATTTCATCAACACCAGTAAATGATTAGGTGGAGAGAAGATACTGATCTGAAATTCGTCGGAATGCCAGAGAGATCGCCAGAGGTTGATGATCTGAGAGAGAAAAACATAAGAGAATAGGCTATTGTGAGGAACACCTGTGTGGTATCGACCAAAGACCCTCCGATGCCTAAGTTAGTTTAGAGCTCCATAGAGTTAATGGTACTGAAATGGGTCGAGAGTTACTTACCTCTCCCTTAGGGGTTATGGTCTTTTTATAGAGGGGGCTTGAGGTCTTTGGCCTTGTAGTAGAGTTGTTATAGAATCAGGAATCAATCTTATGCTGGAAGAGCACATTTGATTTTTAGTAGAATTAGAAAGATCTGGTACGATTCTTATGGGATTAAGATGACTTAGTAGCCTCCTAGTCGAACTAGTAGAACTTCAGGCCTTATCACAGTGTAATAAGGAGTAAATTTTGAACTTATAGCAGAGAATCACGCCTTTTCCCTATCTGAACCTGCGTTTAGTCTTCATTCGTTTCAGAGTCGTAGACCTCTTTAAATCGGTATGTCAATCCGGAGCCTTCCATTTTGTCTGCTTGGAATCAAAGATATAGTTGGAAAAGAGGTCGGTAGCTCCTGCTAAGTAGGACATATCATGTCCTACCGAGCTGATGTTGTCTTTTTATAGTTGTTGACCTGTCATCCAGGTCGGTATCCCAACGCACCGACTTGAAGCTCTTTCATGTTGATCTAGTCATTATGGCGAATAATATATCGTCCAGGTCAGTACAACCGACCATGTCTCGAGTTGTGTGTCTGGCTGAGTAGATCTGTATTCTTTGTTCAAAACAAGTCAATATATCTACCTTGTATGTATTACATCTTACTTGGTAAAACTAGCGTGCCAGACCGCCATCCCTCATAGATCGACGTGGGGAGTGCCGGGGTAGGACACCCGACGTAGGCATCCACGACCACCTCAAATCATCCTATGAGATGATCGAGACCTTACAAGCCTCAACCAGACTCTCACATAAAGTCCCGAAATTTATTTATTTTTACACATCAAACACCTGAAAGACTTAACAATTCTAATATCAATGACACGCACATCCACATGAATCAATCAAAATATAATCTTCCAAAGCATACAAGACAATAATCATAAAGATCATAATAGTTCTCAAATAAACCCAAAATGGTCTAAGGCAACATGCCTAAACTCAACATCAAATCCAAGTCCAAGGCCAATGGCCAATATACATCAATTCCACCATAATACACAAAGTCTCTCACCATCTAGGTTTAACAAGTGTTATTAATCACATATGTAACAAAATAGACAAAACATATACATATGTAAAAACATCCATCTACACACATCAAACCTAAACTCACGTCAGGATGTTCCTAGCTTTTACAGTGGCTAACTCTTAAGAGAAGGCTATGCCCTTGCCCTTGTCCTTGCCCTTGCCTTTATGAGTAGAACTTGAAAAGAGAGTGAGAGTGTAAGCCAACGATGCCAAGTGACTAGTATTTAGCAGGGCCTTCAATTATACATCAATAAAAGTCATAATGCACATGCATGAAATAATGCTCATGAGTATGTGAATCATAAAACACAGTAAAAATAAGCATTCTCAATTTCATGCATTTCAAAACCATTCATTTCCTGACATATAGATCATTCACTCGTCAGTGACACGATCCTCCCTAAATAGGGGCATTTTCACCTCTAGAGAAGTCAGGTTGATAAACATGCACAAGCCTCCTAGGAACACCTAGGAAACTTAGCTTGGAACACCTAGGGAACTTATCTTGGAACACCAAGCTTCTAGAGTTTCAAAACCATTTAAAATCCATCTCTAGATAAGTCAGCTTGGCAAACATGCAAGCCTCCTAGGAACACCTATGGAACTTAGCTTGGAACATCAAGCCTTTTAGAACTTCAACATACAAATCTACCACTAGAGAAGTTAGCTTGGCAATATGCACAAGCCTCCTAGGAACACCTAGGCAACTTAGCTTGGAACACCAAGCCTTCTAGAATATCAATGCATGCCATTTAAAACAAATTAAACACATGCATTTTCATAATAATGTTTCATGACTTTCAACATACAAATATAAGTAAATAAGATGACACAAGTGATAAACAAGATGAACAACTACTCACAACCAATGCCCCCGCAAACAAGACTATTCACACATGGACCAATACGGATTCCAATGCAAATTAAGATCCTGAAAACCATAGATTCATGCACATATATCAATTATCATGATCATCCATACATAGACACACTAGTCATGATCAATTCCTAATTCAATAAGTCCATGTGCATCTAATCCCCATCATGAGTTTCCCATATCATGATCAACCTCGACATCCGTGGGAATCCACATATAAGACTAATTCCCAAAAACTAAGACAACACTTAGTCTAGGTCATTCAATCCTAACACAAGTCCAAACCATTCAAAGCCATGATAGATTGATCATAAACAAGTCAAATCCTCAATTCAAATCAATACATGGCATATGACCCAAATTAGAAAAAATCTCTACAATAGGCATAGGGCCAAATTGCACTAAGTCATACAAATTAGCATAGGTTTCAACATTCTAAACCCATGATTCCACTCAATTTAGGTCCAATTAGAAAATTTCCAAGTCAATTTAATCAATTGACTTGGTTTAGATCAAAAACCCTAATTTGGGCAAAATCAAGTCCTATGCCTATTTTACACTACAATTAGGGTTTTCGATGGGTGAAAATACTAAACACCACCATCAATCAACTAGGATCAACCATTTATCCAACATAGTTGACATGCAAGTCCAAAGGAAATCCCTAAGTTCGATTTCTAGGGTTTAGGCCTTTACACTTAGATCTACCAATTTCTTGCTAGAAATTGGGGAAAATAGTGTCGTTGGGTTCTAAATCTACCAAGGAACCCAAATCAGTAGCATACAACCCATCCCTAAGAGTTTCACTCGAAACCCTGACTCCAAACACCACCAAAAACGGGGTGAAGTGCATCCAAGATGCATTCCAAGTGTAGATCTAGGTCATAGAGGGTAGATTCAACCATAAACAAGCATGAATGGCCGAAAATCAGTGAACCCTAGGTTATGGTCACTTCGAAACCGTGGTCAACACCCTCCCTTAGGTCAAAATCGAGCTTATTTACCCATCTACAAGGAGAAACTAGGATGAAAATGGAGAAATATACTTACTTTGGGTGGGATTTGAGCACAAAACTCCAAAAACCCTAGCTTTCTCCCTTTTCTTCTCCTCTCCTCCTCTTTTCCTTCTTACCAAGCTAAAAAACGTGCAAATGAGCTCAAAATAGGTGTAGGTTGCTTAAATTGAAGATTTTGGGCCCACACTTGAAAAGCTGGAAAAACTATTTTTTTTTCTAATTTTTGGCCATGGAGCACGCTCTCTGTTCTTTTTTTTTTCCCTTCATGGCAAATGCATAGAGTTTGGGCAAACACACAAACGGGTTATGGGCTAGATGAAATTATTTTTAAGGCACTACACTTATGCTCGGTATATGGTCTAACATTTAATATTTTCCCTTTTTGGTCTTTATTTGTATTTTTTTTCTCATGCTGAAAAAGGATCATTAACTCTAACAATTAATGAAAGTTAAATTCAACAAAATTCTCAATCTTTATTAAGAATATCGACTAGATGATGTATCTAAGATGTTGAAACCTTATATTCTAATCCACGTGTATGCTTTTCTTTGATATTAACAGTATTCTCTAACAGCTGAGGAAAAAAAAAAGAAGACTTTAAACTTTGTTGAATTTTTGTAAGATCAATTAATAAGTGTATTATTATACTACATATATATATAGACATATGGTCCTCAGATATATTATTTTTAACTGACCGTCTAATACAAAAGAATATAAATTCTGTCATGAGGCACGTGGGAGTGCCTCAGTGTGCTATTTTTACGTTTATTTTTATTTTTATTTTTAATGATCACAATGACATCATATATTTCTCCTGATAACTCCAAACAATTCTTATCTTGAATGCTGCCGTCTCAAATATGGCGCTTTCAAATAATTGTTTTAGATATATTTATATTCATATTATTTCTTCCTTATCATCATACATATATATAATAATATAAAACCCTAAAGTTCTTCCTTATTTAATAGAAATATATTACTTTCAGTCAAAAATTCAGCCGTTCTAGAAGGCAGAAAATCCCAAATTAATTTACAGCAGTTGACCCTAAAAACATTTAATCTCAATTGGTTGGAATTATTCAATAACAACAACAACAAAGACAATATAATAATAATAATATTATTCACTTCACTTTAGTTATGTATGTATATGTATATATATATATATATATATATATATATATATATATATATATATATATATATATATATATATGTATATCTACGTAGAAATGATCTCCAAGCAGCTTCAGCTCCAGACCCACTAAGCTGAGATCAATTTTTTTACTTCTTCGTCTTCTTCTTCTTTAATGGCGAATCAGATTATCAACAACAGCGACGAAGAAGACTTCTTCTTCGCCATGCAAATGGCTTCGTCCGTCGCAGTTCCATGGACGCTGAAAGCAGCTGTGGATCTTGAAGTGTTTGATATAATAGCCAAAGCAGGCCCTGGAGCGTACCTCTCTGCGTCAGAGATTGTTTCCCACATTCCTACCCGGAACCCAGACGCGGCTCACATGCTCGATCGGATTCTGTGTCTTCTTGTGAGTCACGGTTTGCTCAAGTGCTCGCCGGGGACGCTTGAGAATGGGCGTGGAAAGGAGGTATGGGTTGGAATCGGTGTGCAAGTACTTGGTGAAGAGAGAAGATGGAGTTTCTTTGTCTTGGTTCGTCTCGCTGGGCTTGCTTAAGGAGTTCTCAGACACCTGGTTTGAAAATCAAAGCTCTCTTTACTTTCCCTTACTTGCTCTTTTAGTTTTCTTTTTTTTTTTTTTAAGTAAAAGAAAGCTAAAGGGATACATAAAAAAAGTATAGAAATAAGATGATTTTGGTATTGGTGATTTTTTTCTAATTGATTTGTGTATAATAATGGGCAAAAATGAGTTGAGTAATGCTACCAGAATGCCGGGCGCCAACCCACATCATCTAATGTTAGTGCACAACACCGTTGAATATATATACATCACACACATCGGTAATGTGCGCCAGCGTTATATAGAATTTTTCAAATGATTTATAGACGTGGGAGTGACCCGATGACATGATTATCCTTAAAAAAAAAAAAATTTACAAATGCCATTCACATACAAATAATGACCCATTTGCCATATTTTACTGTTCATTACACAGTCAGCACGCCAAACAAGCGCCACGTCGACGCGGAGGTGACATTTTTTTTTAAGTGAAGGGAAAGCGTCTTTTCAAAAGACGTCTTCCCCTCAAAATTTTTTTTTTTAACAAGTGGAAGAGAAGGCGTTTTTTCAAAAGACGCCTTCCCTTCCACTTTTTTTTTTTTTCCTCTCCTTTCTTTTTTCTTCCTTTGGTTCACGGCATGGCACCATGATTTCTTTTCCAGTTAGTAGTGGGTGATGCAGCACTTAAAATGGTTTCAATGCTTTCCAGTCTGTATGTTATTTCTCCACAATTTTCTTTGGATCAGTTTGTGCTATTTGTAAGATTAGTGATTAGCTTCTTTCTGAATAAAGCTTGAGGAGCTCTCTCCATTTGTTCCATGTCTTCTTGTTTTTGCGTGAAGTTTAATTAGGTCTGGGAAACATCATTTTTCAGATGGTGCTTATTTGAAGGTCCACTGTCCCTGTTACTCCCATCAACACCTCCAATGCCTGAAAACATGAATTCTTCATCCTTCATGGAAGAAGAAGACGACGAAATCCTCTTGGAAGCTATCTATCCCCTTGCCCTTGTTGGATTAGCTGTTTGTAACGTAGAGCAGTTTAAGATTATTTGTGTTTTCCTACAAAATTACCCCCAAAATTACCCACAAAAAAAAGATTAGTTCAAGCGTGTTAAGTACAGCTTTCAGGATGTTGGGAACAGGGTAGCTAAACTGAGGATGATAGCATCTAGATGTATTGAATGAATAGAAATACAAGGGTATACAAAATAGTAGAATTGAAGAAGAAATCCTCTCTTTTTTCAGAATTTGACCTTTTTTTTTATCCTTTGACAAACTTACCTAAAATGCAACCATTGAGATAAAACCCACCTGGCTTCCAAGCTGGTTCACCAAGCTAAGATCGGCATATGGTTTCTCAAAGAGACCCATCGTGAACTTAACCCTCAAAATCCTCCTTACAGCATCATCTATTCTGATCAATTCAACCCGAGTTCCATATATAGAAGAAAATTAAGATATACAGAGGCTTGTGACTTCAGAAACTGAGAATTGGGGATGATACTGATTCAAAGGAAGAAAAAAGAAAGGAAAGGAAAAAAAAAAAAAATTTGAGGGGAATGCGTCTTTTGAAAAGACGCCTTCCCTTGAACTTGTAAAAAAAATTTTTTTTGAAGGGAAAGCATTTTTTCAAAAGACGCCTTCCCTTCACATTAAAAAAAAAAATTTGTGAAGGGAAGGCGTCTTTTCAAAAGACGCATTTCCTTCACTTAAAAAAAAAATGTCACCTCCGTGTTGACGTGGCGCTTGTTTGGCGTGCTGACTGTGCAATGAACAGTAAAATGTGATAAATTGGTCATTATTTATATGTGAATGACATTTGTGAAATTTTATTTTTTGAAGAGTAATCATGTCATTGGCCCCGTGGGAGTGCGAGTGATACTTGAAAAAAAAATGTAGTTATCTCTCACCTCTCTATTGGATTATGTACATATGATTACAAAGTCGGATAAAATAAATGCTTTATATTCAAAATCATATCATTTTAGTGTGATGTACGTTAAGCGGTGGGTGTTTTTCTTTTTTTTTATGATTTATTAAATGTGATTAAAGAAAGATCAATAATATTGATCGACTACGGAAGTAAGGAGTTTGCACTTTTGTTGTGTCAAAAAGAGCCATTAAAGGATTGCTTATAATTTCCTTTTTTAAGCAGTGATAGAATGGCTACTTGCACTTCAATTGTCTTTCCAACTTAAACATCATTTCCAGCTGTTAGTCTTCAAGTAGCTAATCAGTTTTGATTGGTCTTTTGACTTGGCTCTAACGTCTAACTAGGTCAACTTGGTAAACATCAGCGTGTTAATTGGTCTTAGGCTCAAGGGCAGCCCAATATGATCTATGTTTACTTTTTTTTCTTTTTTTCTTTTTGAATAATCTAGAATTTGATAACATTTGTTGACCTTAGATAATAGATTATAGATAGATAATTTAGACTCTTAATTAAGCTAGCTGTCGAATTTCAGGTTCTTCGATCCCCGTTACATCATTTGGTTAATTAGGGTTGGACTTAAAATCTATTAATTGATATAAAATTTTGTTAAAATGAATGGCATTAGTATTATTATTGCTAACTAAGAACTGATGATTAATTAATTGCAGGCCTCACTTGAAGGATGTGGTGATAGAAGGAGGAATTCAATTTGATAAGGTGAATGGACATTCAATATTCCAATTCTATAACAAAGAGCCCGAGATTGGGAAGCTTTTTAATTCATCTCAAAACAGCATGACTGCAATAGTTATGGAGAAAATGGTGGAGATTTACAAGGGTTTTGAGGGCTTAAAGTCATTGGTTGATGTGGGTGGTGGAATTGGAACAACTATTAGTTTTGTTACCAAGAAATACCATTCCATTAAAGTTATCAATTTTGATTTGCCAAATGTAGTGGAGGAAGCACCACCAATTCCAGGTATGAAGATTTTCTACCCTTGATAAATATTAATTTGTATAATATTATATAGACAAAGCGAAAAAAATAAAAATAAAGTAATCTTTTTTATAAGAAAGAAAATTATATTAATAGAGTAAGGGCAAACAAAACAAACCATTTACATCAATTTCTACAATAAACTATTCATAAGGAGTCTTCAAATTAAATAAGCCTGCAGATATGGCTAGCTGCCATTTTTTTTATCCCTGGTGAAGTTCTTTTTAGCCCAGAACTTTCTAATTTTCTTATACATTTGCTAGAGGAAAATAGTTGAGGTGTGTTAATAAATTTTCAGAGGTTTCGTTTCTTCACCATTTTTTGTACATAATTTCTTATATACATACAATAATTAATCTTTTTTACCTTTAAAAAGTACCTCATTTAAGAAGGGTATTATAATGATGAATAATATATCTTATATATTCACCATCGATCTTTTACTTCTCTATAAATTCTTATTTACTCATAAAAATATATGGTTATCAATTTTAGCTTTTATTTATTTATTAATATTTGTATGTTTGACTTCTTTCTCTTATGTGATTTATTGTAGGAGTGGAACACATTGGGGGAGATATGTTTGTCAGTATTCCCAAAGCTGAAGCTGCTTTTATGAAAGTGAGTACTTTATATATATATATATATCAACTAATTTTCACTTTCGTATATGTCTCTTACATATATATTAAGTTTTTCTTATCTACTGTTACAACTTCTAAATTTTGATTATTACGCGAACCTTCATTCCCATTTTTTTTTAATTATATAAAATAACTTTAGTCGTTTAATTATTATATGAAAAAAACATAAATGCACATATTCTTTTCTTATAAAATATAAATCTTATTTTAAATAATAGAGAATAGAAATATATTACACGAAGTATTGGAAGAGATGATTTTTAATAACGGGTAATTTTTCATGATTAATTTGTAGAGTGTAATTCACAATTGGAGCGACGAGCATTGCGTAAAGATATTGAGAAATTGTTACCAAGCCCTACCCGATCATGGGAAGGTGATTATTATGGACTTGGTTTTTCCACAAGTACCAGAAGCTAATACTTCAATGAGAACATTTTTTCAAAGTGACATTATAATGATGGGATTATTGCCTGGAGGGAAAGAAAGAACTGAAGAAGATCTCAAAGTGCTGGCCAAGGAAGCTGGATTTGCCTTTGTGAAAAAAGTGTGTTGTGCTTTTGATTTCTGGATCATAGAACTCCACAAAAGCATATAGTAGTACTAGTAATTAAATAGGTCACAGCGTTTTAGTATTATATATGTTGGATATATCATATATATCTATACATGTTCAATGTAATTAACTCTATTACTCATGTTGTAAGTGATCATGAATACCCACAAAATGAGAAGTAAATAAGTGGTCAATTTGTCATTAATTCTTGTTATTTTAGCCACAATGTCATTTTTAAATTAATATATTAAAAACATGGTATATATCATATATGCAATACAAACATATATATGTTTTGCATTAAAAAAGGCCTTGTTCTTTCCTCTTTGTTTGGTGGCTTTGTTTTTAGTACTCAATATTATTCTCGCTAAATAGCTCTTGTACTTAACATAAATTGGTGGTATAGGTTCTTCTCAACCACATAGTATCATGAACTACATATATGATTTTTTTCATTTCCTTAATTTTATAAAAGGTTAATCAATATATGTTACAAGTAGTTATATATATCTTCTAGAATAATCTCTAGAAAACCTGTATCATTACCCTAATAAATTGTTTGGACATTAATATTTTTCTTAGTTGATCAACAATTTATTTTGTTTTTCTTAGGTTTGGAAAAAAATCGGGTTCTAGCGGGTCTGAGTTAATTTGGGTAATACCTTATATTAACACACATATAATGTGCTTAGATTTAGCCTAATTTTAAATTCAAGCAACATGTGTTTTTGCCAAACAGGACCCTACTTAAAATTGGGTTGCTTATTTTTGTTAAATTTTAAAGAATAATGGGGCAGTTACTACTAATAATATTCATAATTAAGTATAAAATATAAGTAGTAATTAATTAATGTATCCCATTTATGACTTGTTATTATATTATTATTAAAAAAATCTCATTATAGTATAACAAAAGTTTTATGACAAAATTATATAATCAATAATGTATTTTAGGCATGTTAAGAAAATTGGACAAGTTTACCCTTAGGTAAATTCGGGCCTACGATGATTTTTGCTCAAATCTAACCCTAATTTTTAATGTTAATGTCCCAACGGCTTTTATGTTTGAGGACGTAAAACTGGGTAAAGGGTTCCAGTGTCCTTTGGCGCCCTTACATTACGAAGTGATATAAATTCTCTCATGTGCTCGTAGGGTAGGCAATTTTGACTTTTTATTGGTGATAATAGTGACTTGTTAAATTTTTGGGATTTTTAGAGTTATGGTCCCATAACTTTGTGGATCTATAACAGAGGTCCCAATGTTCTGAAAATTAGATTTTGGGCCCTCTGTAATTCATCACCTCAGCTGTCAATTAAATCAAGGATTCCACTTTACAATTTTGCCCTTCTTCCATTTCACCATCGGTAAATTTCTAAAAAAATCGTAACTTTTTCATCTCAACTCCGATTTGAGCGATTTGAAAGGCTTTGGAAAGATCTTTTCGTCCTCTTTCCAATGCATTTTGAATCGCTCAAATCGAATTTAAAATGAAGAAATTATGACTATTTAAGGTTTACTTGCCGATTGGTAAAAAAGTTTACCGACCGGTAAGAAAGTTTACCGATTGGTAAATAACTTCAGATAGCTATAACTTCTTTGTTTTAACTTTGATTTGAGCGATTCATAATGCGTTGAAAATATTTTTTTCTTTCCCTTTCCAACTCATTTCAAATCACGTAAATCAAAGTTAAAACAAAGAAGTTATGGTCATTTGAAGTTTACTTACTGATTGGTAAACATTCTTACCGATTAGTAACCGATCGGTAAGTAACTTTAAATAGCCATAACTTTTTTATTTAAACTTCGATTTGAGTTATTTAAGATGTGCTGGAAATATTTATTCTTCTTCTTTCCAACATAGTTTGAATCACTTAAATCGGAGTTAAAATGAAAAAGTTATGATGATTTGAAGTTTACATATCGATCCGTCAACACATATAAACTTTAAATGATCATAATTTTTTTTTATTTTTAAATCCGATTTAAATGATTCAAACTGCGTTGGAAAGAGGAAGAATAGATCTTTCCAACGCATCTTAAATCACTCAAATATGAGTTAAAATGAAAAATATATGGCTATCTAAAGTTACTTACCGATCGGTCAATAATCGGTAAGTAAAATTCAAATAGCAATAACTTTTTCGTTTTAACTCGAATATGAGTGATTCAAAATGATTTGGAAAGGGAAAGAAAATATCTTTTCAACACATTTTGAATCGCTCAAATTGGAGTTAAAATGAAGAAGTTAAAATGAAGAAGTTATGACTATTTGAAGTTACTTACCGATCGGTGAACTTTCTTACTGACTGGTAAACTTTCTTACTGATTGGTAAACTTTGTTACTTTAAATAACCATAAATTCTTTTAACTACGATTTGAGCAATGTAAAATGCGTTGGAAAAAGAAAGAAAAAATCTTTCCAATGGTTTTTGAATCGCTCAAATCGGAGTTGGAATAAAAAAGTTACTGTTTTTTTAGAAATTTATCGATGGTTAAATGGGAGAAGGGCAAAATTTTAAAGTGTAATCATTGATTTGATTGACAGTTGAGGTAATGATTTTGTATAGGACCCAAAATCTAATTTTCAAAACATTGGTACCTCTGTTATAGATCGACAAAGTTATGAGACCCTAACTCTAAAAATCCCTAAATTTTTTTCCACAATGCAAACTTCAATTGACAACTGGTCAAACAATTCTATCTTGGATGCCGACCTTTCAAATATGACGTTTTAAATAAGGAAAATGCTAATCTAACTAAAAAAAGAATGTAACTTCAAGTGCAACTACACTTGTACAATTATTAGATCATTTATTATACACCTTGAGATGTGCAACACACATCCATCTAATGGTTGTAAATGTGCAGTTGCACTTTTTGTAGTCAGATTAACATTTTCCTTCAAATAATTGTTTTTGAGATATTTATTCATATTATTTTTTTCTCTTATCGTTAATAATAATTTGAGGGTTACGGAGGGGTACTATAAAGGTAGAAATTCAGGTGAAAAATCAAGTGTTCTACCTTGTTAAATCACATAAAGATGCACATCCATGTGATATGCAGGCATGTCGCGACCCCCTCTATAGTGTGATATCACGACCAACACAGAATACCATATATGCCATACAAAGACGTATATGATATCCTGCCAGCCTCTTCCTTTAAGAAATAACACAAAATCCACTAGAAAAATTTCGCAGAACCTCCCCATAAATATGAGGTTCCACCTACACTTGATAATCCACAAAACATTCATATATTCCATTCCATATCATATAATCCAAACATTTCATTTCTATTTCACATCTCACATCATTCCCATATATTCACAAGACTTCTATATATTCCAAAGTCTCAAAACCATACACATGATATACATGATATTAAGATCATAGTCTCACATACATCTTCTAATATCTTTCACCTGTATCACTTTCATATAAATACAACCCACTAACCATTATATACATAGTTCTTTTTTTTTTAGAGAATTATATACATAGTTTAGGTTATATACATATACATATCCAAAATGAATGAGACAAACTCATTTCCCTTTACACATACTCACATCAGCAATCAAACAAGCTCAGATCAACTCTCTGGAGCTTTGCCCTTGCCTTTGTAGTTAAAACTTGAGAGAAAAAGGGAGTGGGATGAACTACAACAAGCCTAGTGAGTAATCTATCAATGACATTATATATGCATTCATATAAAATCATGGCATGTAAAACCATATAAAACCCAATATGCAAATCATATATAAATAGCAATACATAATTTAAATACATTTTTCTCCACTCTATACAATGTAGAAATAGCAAATCCTCACTATCAAGTATATAAGTGAGTCTGTATCCCTACTATGCAATCATAGGGAAAACTCAACTTATCTAACAATTCACTCTCAATTAGGTGTATGAGTAAGTCTGTATTCTTACTATGCATTCATAAGGAGAACTTAGTCACCTAACCATCCATTTCGATCATTCCAGGGCCTTGTCTACAGACTTACCCAAATGGAGATGATCACATACTTTTCTTACATCAAGTAAGCCTAAGTATGTTCGATATTCAAAACAAAGATTAATGCATTCAATAGAAATAAAATGTAAAGCAATGCAAACATACATCCTAACAGTTCAGAAAAACAGAGTTTATTTAATACAATGTCACAAATAAACCAATTAGGATAAGAATTGTCACGCATGGATTGCACACAGTGCCCCTTGCCCAGGGTGATGGGTACCTCCAACTCGAGCGTACCCGAGCCATTATATACCACATAATATTGTCACATCCCAATACACAACACACAACAGCGTCTGGTACCCCCGGGATCTATTGGTTCAGTGGCTACTCATATTGTGAAATCAAACTTTATAAGGAGGTTGTGAGTTCGAATCTGGGGAGGCCCTGCACTATTCATAAAATGAATGAATAGTGTGGACAAATGATCCCGGGGGGTACTAGACGCTGCGGTGTGCTGTGTACTGAGATGTGACAATATTATGTGGTATATAACGGCTGGGGTACTCTCGATATGAGGTACCCATCACATTTCGGGGGTACTAGATACTGCGGTGTGCTGTGTACTGGGGTGTGACAAGAATACTCACAACAACACAACAATTTGTCTTAAGTCCACACTTCCTCTACACTTAGACCAAATTGTCCAAGAACTCCACTTTACACATCACAAACACCTCACTTGTCTTGTTGTCCAATTCTTAATTCATCAATTTCATTCACAAATCTCTGTAATTCAACATTACCAATCATCCACAATCACTTTTTAGACAAAATACACATTTAAACCAGATCAATTACCATTAAAATGCACCTCCAAGCCCTCAACTGCTTCATCACAGCTAGGTTGGGGATTCATCATTTCAACCATGGAATTACAACTAATTTACCATCAAATTAACCACAAATCAACAAGGAACCACTTACCTGTGGTTTCCTTTAACAATTCACCAAATATCCAGCTCAAACCCTCTTTTCTAAGCTCTTAATCTAGCCATGAAAATCATCAAATTTTCACTTATGTTGCACAAGTTGAAGTGAGGAATTCAAAAATGGAGTTTCTAGCTCAAAACAACCAATCCTTACCTTAGATTTGGCAGCCCTAGCTCTTTCCCTTTCGTTACTTTGGATTTAGGGAGCGCATTTCTTGCCTACTCAAAAACATTTTTTCTCTTAAATCTCGTGAGGAGCGCACTTCTCTGAAAATTCTAGAGAAGTATGCTCTTGGGTTTTTGGCACTGGAGCGTGATTCTCTTCCTAGAAGCACGCTTCTCCAAGCTCTACGTGAAAATTTCACTAAGTGTTGGGTTTCCAACGCTATGTCTAGGTCCCAGTACATCTACCACCCTAAAATACATGCATTCAACCTATTCTAAGGCCATATACATATATATATCTGCATACAAATATACCTGATAATACGTATAAGTCAATGTACAAGTTTGACTTGTACATACGGGGCGTTATAGGGTATCTCTATGTAATCCAACAGGTTGGAACTTGATTTTCCATCCCAAGTTTCTACCTTTATCTTTTGCATTATTCCTAAAGAAATGCTAGGGAGACTCAACATAAAAACTCAGGTTAACACCCTCCTTTGATCGGGTAACAAGTGACATTTAACCTCGAGTAATACTATATTGATTGGGATCAAAACTGTAATACAAACTGCATGATCCTGTCACCTTTAGATTTTTATTGAATCACGTATCAATGTATGATTCATTGTAATCTAAAGACAATTTAAAAGAAACAGGATGTTGCATAGTTTGCCTCACAATACAACATTCCATTCAATTTAGCATTATTGTTTAACCTCACCCAAAAGCTAACTCTCAACTCACCTTCCAATCAAACTTAATACCAACTCCAAAAAAATCTTCTCTCTCTAATTAATATTTATTGCTTATCCTTTTAGGGTCCGTTTGAGGAACGGAATAAGATAAAATTATTTTTATGGGATTAGATTAGATTGGACAGGATATGATAAAATATGATTAAAAATAAAGTAATCTTGTGTTTGGGATTGAATTACATTGATATCTTTTTTTTTTTTTAAATTACATTAAACCTAAAAAAAACACCAAAAACACTGATGTGCAAAACTGGATTTTTTTATTATTATTATTTATTTTTAAGAAGAAAGTTGTAAGAGGAGAGGAAGAAGAAGAAAACGAGAGAAAAACAAAAAAAAAATGGGTGGGAGGTGGGATTGTTTTATCCTACTGAAAGGGGATAAAATGGTGAGGTGAGATTATTTTTATCCCATCTCACTTCACCTCCAAACATGAGATTGAGACTAAAAATAGTTCAATCCCATCCAATCTCATGCACCAAACAACTCCTTACGGTAATATTTTTCTCTTACTAAGTGTGGAATAGGCCACATAAATCCTTTATTTTTTAATTATTAAATAAACTTTAAGTGAATCTTTGTCTTAACTTGAGATTAACTCTTAAAATCAATTCTTTAAAGGGAAAATGCTAGTGACATCAAAAGTGTACATCATTATTGTACACCATTGAATTGACATGAATCATGTCCAACACATGATTTGAGGCAATCTAATGGTGTATAAAAGTGACGTACACTTTTGATCTCACTCTTGCATCACTCTTCTTTTAAGTCATTTAATTACAAAACTCAAGCTGTTGTAATAATATAAAACTTCAAAATACTAATGTTAAACAAATACCAAAAACAAAACTCAAAACTCAAAGATGGTGTGACATGCATCATCTTAGACTACTAATTTATTTCTATTATCTCAACAATTGCCAAGATGATGTCATATCCTGAGTTTGAGTCTGAGTTTGTCTATGTTTAGCATATGTAATAATTTCAATTAGTTGAAAAAAGAAATCACTTTACTTATATTTATCTATAAATAAATGATCTCCAAGCAGCTTCAGCTTCATACCCACCCAGCTGATATCAAAACCACCTTCTTTTTGTTCTTCAATGGAGAATCAGCAGATCAGAAGCGTTAGCAACAGTGAGGAAAGAAGATATCTTCTTCGCCATGCAAATGGCTTCTTGCGTCGCAGTTCCATGGATGCTAAACGCAGCTGTGGATCTTGAAGTGTTTGCTATAATAGCCAAAGCAGGGCCTGATGCGTACCTTTCCGGGTCAGAGATTGTTTCCCACATTCCTACCGGGAACCCAGAAGCGGCTCACATGCTCGATCGGATTCTGTGTCTTCTTGTAAGTCACGGTTTGCTCAAGTGCTCGCCTGTGACGCTTGAGAATGGGCGCGTGGAACGGAGACATGGGTTGGAAGCGGTGTGTAAGTACTTGGTGAAGAGAGAAGACGGAGTTCTCGGACACATGGTTTGAAAACTAAAAGCTCTCTTTACTTTCACTTAATTACTTCATATTTTATTTAGTAAAATGCTGAAGTGACACCTAAAAGCATACCAAAGTGTACATCACTGTTGTACACTATTGGATTGCATCGAATCATGTACCAACACTCTTTTATTTTTTCCTTAAATTCTATGATTTTATATTGTTGGTCTTTCGTTGAATTGTGTATTACAAAGGAGTAATAATTTAAAGAAAAATACTTTGAAAATAATTTACAGGGAACTCACCTTTGACATTATGCCCACAAGTATTTTTGGATTGTTTAAAATAAGTAATCAATGCATGATTGGCAACTTGTGGGGCATATATATAGTGCTATAACTCGAGCTATTTTCTTTCCTTCTTGACCCTTCCAACATAGATTTGTATTATTAATACCCAAAAAACCCAACTAATTCACTTCAGAAACATGAAACCATCTTTGTTCTCTCAACATGGCTAGTACCACTATGATCTTTCTATTGCTTCTTTCTTCTGCATTTTCTCTAGCACTAAATGCCCAAAAAATTAGCCATTCCAACATAAGCTTAGGTTCTTCCATCTCAACCACCATTGGCAATACCACTTTCTGGTCAATTTGCTTTTTTGGGTTCTACCCACAAGGAGATGGATTTCCGTTGGAATATGGTTTGAGAAAATACCTGAGAAAACAGTTGTATGGAGTTATTCAAGCCAAAATGATGATGATGCCCAAGTACTTCAAGTTTCCAGGAATGCTACTTTGCTCATATTGAGAGATATTTTCCCAAGGCCAGCAAGATAGGAACATTTTCAGCAGTGATAGTGAACAAGCTGCTTCAGCTTCCATGCTTGATTCTGGCAACTTTGTTCTCTACAATTCTACTTCAGGGATCATATGACAAAGCTTTGATTCACCAACCAACACCATTATACAAGGCCAACATTTATCTAATGGAGCAGAGTTGTTCTCTAGTGCCTCTGAAACGGATCATTCGAAAGGAAGATTTCGGCTGAAGATGCAAAATGATGGCAATCAAGTGCAGTATCCGATAGGAACTCCAGATACAGCCCTTTACGCATATTATGCCCCTAGAACATGTTGAAATGGAGCATCTGTTAAGTTAAACCTTGAAGATAATGGACACCTCTACCTGATAAATGGAACAGGCATCAAAATAACAATACTAACTGATGGTACGGACAATTCTACCAATGGAACACCAGTTTTTTACAGAATGACTCTTGATGTGGATGGAATCTTCCGAGTGTATTCTCTAAGTTCAGATCAGAAGTGAAATTGGTCGATCAAATGGTCATCTTCAGAAGATAAGTGTGCTCCAAAGGGCTTGTGTGGCTTGAATGGTTTTTGCATTCTGATGGGCCAAGCACCGGAATGCGTTGTCTTCCCGATTTTAATTTCATTGATCAAGGCAAGAAGACTTTGGGTTGCAAGAGGAATTCCAATGTAGATTGCAGAAATAACAAGGGAGAAGGTGTTGGTTTTGTCCACCTCCATGAAGAGCCGCCATCAATAGTCAAGAAATGCATACAATGAATAGTCAACAAAATCAAGCCGCATGGGATGCATGGACTGGCTGCATGAAGCACGTGGGCAAAATGATTTTGTTTTAGCTCCTATAAATATAACTCATTCTTCATTGCAAAAATCATCCCTGTGAATACAATTGTTGCCTCCCGTGGACGTAGGTATTTTTGCCGAACCACATTAAACTTTGGTTGTCTTGTTTTTCTTTCATGCTTTCGCATAACAAATTGGTATCAGAGCTTAGGTGAAGCTTTGGAAGAAAACAGACACTCGGTCGAATTTTTCGAGATTTCATCGAAAAATTCGAGATTCTGTATCAGTGATCGGAATTGTTTTCTGATCATCCGTGGAGGTAGCTCTCGTTTCCAGGAATCCAACGCAATAAACGGCGAGAAAAACGGACAAGAAACGAGTCCCCGGGAGCCGTTCAAAGTCTAGAAAAAAATCTCTGTAAATTTTTTGTTGCAGCGCGCAGGGAAGAAGAAGCCGGATGAAGAAGACGGATCAGATCCTGATCCGACCCGACCCGCCTGTTCATTCGGGCCAGACTATTCATCCTGGCCCGCTGTTCATCCGGCCCAACTGTTCATTCAGGCCCGACTATTCATCCAGCCCAACTGTTCATCTGACTCGACTATTCATCCAGCCCAACTGTTCATCCGACCCAACTATTCATCCGACCCAACTGCTCATCCGACCCAATTATTCATCCGACCCATTTTATCTACTATTCATCCGATCCACTATTCATCCGACACTATTCATAAGGCCCAGCCCGATTTTCAGTCTGACACTATTCATCCAGCCCATTTTTGTCTAATTTCATCAAAGTCAGACTCGTTTCCACCATTTTTGACCTTTCCGGACGCAACCGTGCAATCAATTTCGGCAGATTCAACTCCGAAGTTATTGATATAGCTTAGTTTGGAGATGTTTATCATTTGTCAAGCATTTTTCGGCGTCATACATATCTTCGGTCTTAATGGCGGAAGAAATCCCAACCACAAGTAAGCCTTGGCAAAGAACTTCGATATCCAACGCAAAGTTCGAGGTGGAGAAATTCAACGGCACCAACAACTTTGGCATGTGGCAATGCGAAGTTCAAGATCTCTTATTCCCGGAAGGATCACATATCGCCTTGGAAACCAAGCCCAAGGATATGTCCGATGATGATTGGTATTTCGTCAATCGTTAAGCTTGTGGAACAATCAGACTTTGCTTGGCCAAAGATCAGAAGTACTTTGTCATGAAAGAGACTGTAATACCCAGAAAAATATACCTGGTAATCTCCATTATTCCCAAATCTGCACATCCAAAACTCAGGATGTTGATAAAATCATTTTGTCCTTCAATGGTCAAAATGCTAAATAGCTTAGTAACATTATCCACATGAGCATACAAATATCTAACACGAAATTGCAAGCCACTAAATCTTTCTACGACATTTTCTCAAATACCTTACTTGCGTTATCCAAATAATCATGTGCACAAAAAAAAAAATTGAGCAGAGTAATCGTTACGAAACTATCACCTCTAATTTCGTAATACCCAGGAAAAATCATGGGCGTCAAACAAGATCCGGAAATCTCGCCGACATGTCGTCGGGAATCTCGCCGAGATCTCGCCGACATGTCACTGGAACCTCGCCGAGATCTCGCCGAAATTTTCGGATCTCGCTCTCTAAAACCAAACGCACGACTCCCGCTCGAAACCCTCTTCTCTTCTCTTCACTCTTCCTTCCTTCCAGCGCACACCGCCACCGCCGCTCTCCTTCTTCTCTCCCTTCCTTGCCGCTGCAACTCCGCCACCGATCTCATCTCGCCGTCGCCGTCGCTGCCGCCCTCTTCTACGCCGCTGATCTTGCCGCTCTTACTCTTCTCTTCGCCAATCTCTCTTCTCCGATCTCTCGCTCCCGATCTCTTGCTCTCGGTCTCTCACTCTCGATCCCTGCATCTCGCCCCCTCTTCTTCTTCTTCTTCTTCTTCTCTTTTCTTCCCCCTCTTTCTCTCTCTCCCCCTGTTTTTCTTCATCCGCCCAGCAACCAAAAAAAAAAAACTTACTTTATTTTATTTTTATTTTTTTTCTTTCTTTCATTTTTAGCAACCATATAATATGTTATATAATACACTTCTATATATATATATCATACACAATACCACATACATACTTTCTTATTTTTCTTCCTTCCGCCCGCCTGCAACAAGCATATTTTAGTTTAGTTTATTTTTATTTTTATTTTTTATTTCTTTTAAGCAACCAACAAGTGTATAATACATTTATATGTATCATACATTTTTTTATATATTTATTTTAAGCAACTCAAGTGTATTTTATTTTATGTATTTATTTATTTTATGTATGATATATAATACATTTATATGTATCATATATATATATATATATATATATATATATATATATATATATATATATATATATATATATATATATATATATACATATGTATATATTTTTACCAAGTGTTATTATTTTTTTTAAACATTGCAACTTTGGTGTATTTCATTTTTTTTTATTTTTTTTAGCAACCAAAATACTGTATAATATATTTATATGTATATACATATATATCATACATACAATACATTATTATTTTTTAACATTGCAATTCAAGTATTCTTAATTTTTAAGCAAACAAAATATTATATATTATGTTTATATATATGTATCATACATACAATACATTATTTATTTTTTAACCATTGCAACTCAATTATTTATTTTTTTTAGCAATCAAGATATTATATAATATATTTATATGTATCATACATATCTTTTTACCAAGTGTTATTAATTTTTTTAGCAACCAAAATGTCATATAATATATATATATATATATATATATATACTTAGTTTAAACATCCAACCACTATATATATACATGTATATGTATATATCTCTACACTCATAATTGAATAATTATATTAACAAACGTAATATACGTGTACAGGTTGAGTACTACGCGTGACGAGGAATTTACGTGATTTGGAAATTAGCGATTCAGGTGGGAATGATTCTAGGCCTTCATACTATTTTATTTGATATATAGATAAGAATGTTAAATTAATTAGGTCCATAGTATTATTAGATTGCTTATGCATGCCTATTGTACATGATTATATGTATGCAATGTCGAGATTGTTTAACCATGACGATATGTGTGTTAACATGATTTTTATCCTGATCAAATGATAATTAGATGCATGAAATTCATGTGGTAATTAAATTTATTTATGAACTATAATATCTGATAATGAAATGTATGATTTGGAATATTGGTATAGTGAATGCGTGAATACTATTATAATTAATTTTGTGACATGATACCATGTGTAGTGGAGTTGAATGTGTTTTATGAATGCACTTAAATACGTGCTTTTATCGTATGTATGGCGTGATATCACTAAAGAACACGATTAAGATAAGAATCACACATATGGGGCAGTTATTCTAAGGAATATCGCCAATGTTCTGATTTATGGGCTGTGCCACCCTGAGTATGATTTCCTAACGGTACGTGATTTGGAACGTGATGAAATTATCGACTCAAACAATCTAATGTTGCAACGATTAATGTGTGAAACTTGTTTGTAATGTTCTTGTGTATGTATCACAATAATATATTGTGAATTGTTTAGATGATCCACTGGGCTTTTAAGCTCACCCCTATTTCTATATGCAGGTGCTTAGGAGAATAAAATTTCGAGTTCGTAATATAGTGCAGAGTAGTAGGGGTGGGTTAATTAATTAGTATTATGGGATTGAATATTTTTATTTAATTTTCAAATGTTTATTATTCAAACGAATTGTATTGATAATTGACATTCAATGAATATTATTACGGTCAGTAAAGATCTTGTGATTTAATTCACGTGTGAATGTGTTGGAATAGAATTCATAAATTCTATTTGATGATTGCATTTTAATGTTGTGTCCATAATGGATGGACAAAGGCAAGTACCACCCTCATGAAGATAAAGATTTTATGAAGAATTAAAGGTATTCGTTTATCTTAATCGGTAAGTTGGTTGGAAGAATATAAACTCATAGTTTTGCAAATTTTATTATTTATAAAATGGTTAAGATAGACGGATACGTGTAGCATCTCGATTTTCGGTGATATTTTATATAAAATTTAATTGTTCATTGTTTTACAAAAAAAAAAATTTAGTCTTGAAAATCGGGGTGTTACAGTTTGGTATCAGAGCTTTAGGCTTCAGATCATGGGAAGTGTTACAACAAATTTTGAGAACCTTAGTATCAGTGAGTAGGTATCAAATCTTTATGAGATTAGGGGTCAACTTGAACTAGAGAAATATGTCAATTATAAACTTTATAACATGATATCGAGAATGAAAGTACAGCGGGTCTAACAAACTCAAAGCTTTTAGGACATCGGTTAGAGACGAGAACTTGTTTGAAAACTGTTTGGTTAGAATCTGAGATCAGGATGAATCTTTTATTCTTGGTTCCAAAGCGGTATGGGACGTGGAGGAATTTAAGGGTATTTGAGGAGTCTTGATCTTGGAGACTAGCAGGCATGTTTGGTGAGTGACTAACAACTCTGGACGAGCTTGTATCGCTACGTTCAACTGGTATGGGACAGCTTGAACATAGAGGATACCAGGGAAGCCTTAGTTGGTAGGACATTTGCGCATTGTTTGGGTGTATTGAAGTTTCTTTGTGGAAGCTTATATCACCGGGCTAGAGTGGTATGGGACACTTGAATACGGAGGGTATAAGTGAAAGCTTGGGAATTTTCTTTATACCATTGTTGTGTAGTATGTTGTTTGTTTTTTTTTGCTTGTTTTGTTTACATGCATCGAAGCCAAATCCTGTACCCTGTGACAATCATGGATTGTCAAAACTTTATGAAACCTAGAAATTGAATCAATAAGATCATTTTATTTTCGAAAACTTAGAATTCTGAATCTAGAGTCACCCTAAACGAAAATAATTATCTCGTGTCGTACTAAAGATGAGTTGAAATTTGGTAGATGGCTCCACCTCGAAGAATGAACACCAGGTCTATGTGTGATCTCATAAGGGACACTGAACCTGCTGAGCAGACACAATCGACATCCGAATCACAGCCAACGGAGCAAGAACATGCTAATCAAACAGTGAATGTTGACTCTGCTGGAACAGAGAACGTCCAACCTACAACAGTTCCAACCCCTGCAATTGTTTTGGGACCAGAACTGATGGCTGAATTTGTGAGGCAAGTCGTGGAACAGGTGACCAGACAGATGCCTCAACCACAACTGAATCCAACAATTATGGTGCAGAATGAAACAGGAACTCGAAACATCAGGAGACCTGAAGAAAAGGAATGGGCAGATCAACTGAAAGACTTCCAACGTATGCATCCTTCGAAATTTGAAGGAAAACCGGATCCAAAGGAAGCCGACAAGTGGTTCCAAGAGGTTCAGGAACACTTGGAAGTTCTGGGAGTAACTGGTCCACGAATGGTGGCAATTGCGGCTCACCAATTCATAGGTGAAGCCAAACATTGGTGGAGAATGGTTAAAGAAAGTCCTACAGTGGACGTAAGCACTATGACCTGGGCGACTTTTGAAGAAATATTTTATGATAAATTCTTTCCCAAAGCGAACAGAAAGGAACTACAATCTGAATTTGTGAGACTGATACAGAGGAACATGACAGTGGCAGAATATGAGGCGAAGTTTATCGAACTTTCCAGATTTGCTCGTGAACTAGTCGTCAATGACGAGATGAAAGCTAGTAGATTTGCAGAAGGTCTCAAATTGGAGATTAGAAAGATGGTTGTTCCGATGAATCTGGAGACTTACAAAGAGGTAGTTGAACGAGCCCTGTTAGTAGAAAGAGAACTGAACGTACAAGAAACAATACGGAATAGGAACAAAAGGCCGCAAGGACAAAATTCTGATTACCAGAGCAATCACAATAAGAGGCAGAATCTGAATAATTTCGGTGGCAATGGTAATATGTGGAACCGAAACACTTTCAACAATGGGAACCAGTGGAACAGGGGACAAAATCCCAACAACGGATCAGGAGGGTCTAGGCATAATGGTGGACAACAGATGCAGCAAAACAATATTTGTCCACCCCAACAAAATAGAAATCAAGTAGTAGATACGAGACTTTGCTACAAATGCAACCGACCGGGTCATTTGGCACGAAACTGCACTGCGCAAGGAGTTCGACAAAATTTTCGTCCGGGCAACTGGCAGAATAATAACTATGGGCAAGGACGAAATCAAGCCAATCGTCCGAGTCATAATCAGAACCAAACCAAAAATCAAAATCAAGGCAGAGTCTTTGCAATGACAGAAGGAAATCCTGAGCAAGAATTTGATGCAAACGAAGTGGTGGAAGGTACTTTCATTTTATTTCATGTTACAGTTAAAGTCTTGTTTGATTCTGGAGCATCAAGGTCTTTTATTTCTGAAAACTTAGCCAGGAAACTACAACTTTCTACTGTAACTTTATCTGTCGTTATGAAGATTTCAACTCCAGTAGGAGTAAACATCTCCACAACTGAAAAATGTAGTTGTGACCTTAGAATTCATGATAAGCTGATTTCAGCTGAATTGATACTCTTACCCATTAATGATTATGATGTAATCTTGGGTATGGATTGGTTATCTGAATACCAAGCCCAGATTGACTGCCTTCGAAAGAAGATTACCTTGCGATTACCTTCAGGCGAGCTGTTGAAAATCTATGGGGATAAAAACAAAATCCCGAGAAATATCATGTCCGCACTTCTCGAATCTGTGAATCAAAAAGAGGAATTCAAAACCCTAACAGAAGTCGAGCCTCTAAAGCCCTTGAGGAATTTAGAAGACTACTTTGTGGTTAGAGATTTCCTTGAAGTGTTTCCCGAAGAATTACCAGGATTACCTCCTAAGCGGGAAGTAGAGTTCAAGATAGAACTGTACCCTGGAACAGCCCCCATAGCCATGTCACCCTATAGAATGGCCCCTGGCGAACTAATCGAACTAAGGACCCAACTTGATGATCTTAGTGCGAAGGAATTTATCCAGCCGAGCCAATCACCCTGGGGAGCACCAGTATTGTTTGCCAAAAAGAAAGATGGGTCGATGAGACTGTGTATTGACTACAGAAAATTAAATCAAGTCACAGTCAAGAACAAGTACCCCCTTCCCAGAATAGATGATTTGTTCGATCAACTGAGGGGAGCAACTTGTTTTTCCAAGATCGACCTAAGGTCCGGTTATCACCAACTGAGAATCAAGGAGTCAGACATACCGAAGACAGCATTCAGGACTAGGTACGGACACTTTGAATTCAGAGTCATGCCGTTTGGACTCACTAATGCACCAGCAGCATTTATGGATCTAATGAATAGGACGTTTAGGCCTCATCTAGAAAAATTTGTGGTGGTATTTGTTGATGATATTTTGGTTTATTCGAAGAACCGTGAGGAACATCAGGAACACCTTACAGTAGTTTTGGAAACATTGAGGCGAAATGAATTGTATGCCAAATTTGAAAAATGTGAATTTTGGATGAAGTCAGTCAAATTTTTGGGCCATGTAGTGTCATCAGAAGGGATATCCGTAGATCCAACAAAAGTTGAAGCAGTAATGAACTGGGAAAAGCCAAAGTCAGTGACAGAAATTAGAAGCTTTTTGGGGTTAGCTGGTTACTATAGACGATTTATTCTAAATTTTTCGAGACTAGCTGAGCCTATGACAAAGCTAACAAGGAAGGATGCCAAATTTAGTTGGGATGAGAAATGTGAGAATTCCTTTCAGGAGTTGAAGAGACGATTAACCACAGCCCCAATATTGATCACTCCTGCAAGCGGAGTCGGTTATGTTATTTACACTGATGCTTCTAAGAATGGTCTTGGCGCTGTTCTGATGCAGGAAGGTAAAGTGGTTGCTTATTCTTCTAGGCAACTGAAGACTCATGAACAGAACTACCCGACTCATGATTTAGAATTGGCTGCAATTGTATTTTCCTTGAAGATATGGAGACACTATCTTTATGGAGAGAAATTTGATTTATACTCTGATCATAAGAGTTTGAAGTACATCTATACACAAAAAGAGTTAAATTTGAGGCAAAGGAGATGGATGGAATTGCTGAATGATTATGATTTTCAACTGCATTATCACCCAGGGAAGGCCAACGTAGTCGCAGATGCTTTAAGTCGAAAATCGTATAAGAACGATGCAGAAAAAGCCCAAATGTACCAATTGATTGAAGATTATAATTTGGGCGTACAAAAAAGTGACAATCAGATTTTCTTATATAATATGAGCTGCAAGCCAGACCTACTACATCAAATTAAGGAAGGTCAAGCTCAGGATAGAAAACTGATAAAATGGGTGGCAGATGCAAGAGCCAATGTTGGAAATGCAAATTTCAAGATCGATTCAGAAGGGTTATTAAGGTTCAGAGATCGAATTTGTGTACCCAGAATTGAAGAAATTAAAAAGATCTTATTTGATGAAGCACATCAGACCAAATACACTTTACATCCTGGTGGAGATAAGATGTACCAAAATTTGAAGAAAAACTACTGGTGGAAAGGTATGAAAAGAGATGTGGCCAAATATGTGTCTAAATGCCTTACATGTCAGCAAGTTAAGGCCGAACATAAAAGACCGTCTGGATTGTTACAACCTTTAGAAATCCCTGAATGGAAATGGGATAACATAGCAATGGATTTCGTCGGAGCTCTTCCTAGAAATCAGAAAGGTGAAGATAAGGTTTGGGTGATTGTGGATCGGCTTACTAAAGTGGCACACTTCTTACCTATTAAATCCACCGATACGATTAGTAAACTGGGTGAGCTGTATGTGAAAGAGATTGTGAAGCTACACGGAGTACCTAAATCGATAGTGTCAGATAGAGATGCCTTATTCACATCTCAATTCTGGCAGAGCTTACAGCGGGAATTGGGAACCAAATTAACCATGAGCACTGCCTATCATCCTCAGACAGATGGTCAATCCGAAAGGGCCATTCAAATCTTAGAAGACATGTTGAGAGCTTGTGTACTAGATTTCAAGGGAAATTGGAGTAAATACTTACACCTAGCAGAGTTTGCTTATAACAATAGTTACCAGACAAGTATACAAATGGCTCCATACGAAGCTCTATATGGACGACCATGTAGGTCACCACTGTGTTGGGCCGATTGGGAAGATAAGGTACTTACAGGACTAGATATGATAATGGACATGAACGAAAAAGTGAAGTTGATCCAGAAAAGGCTAGTTACTGCACAGAGTAGGCAGAAAAGCTACGCAGATAAGAGGCGTCGACCTTTAGAGTTCCAAAAAGGTGATAAGGTATTTCTGAGAATAAGCCCTCAAAAAGGCATCATGAGGTTTGGTAAGAAAGGGAAGTTATCGCCGCGATTTATCGGTCCGTTCGAAATCAGTGATCGAATTGGTGAGAATGCTTACAAACTAGAATTACCAACTAGTTTATCTGCCATTCACAACGTATTCCATGTATCGATGTTGCGAAAATATGAACCAGACCCTTCCCACACCATCGATTGGAAAGACGTAAAAGTACAAGCTGATGCCACCTATGAAGAAGGACCTTTACAGATCCTAGATTGGAAAGTTCATAGCTTGAGGAACAAAGACATTCCATTAGTTAAAGTATTGTGGAAGCATCATGGAGTTGAAGAAGCCACTCGGGAACCTGAAAGTGAAATGAGGGCCAAATACGCCGACTTATTCCAAAGAACACTCTAGGTTTTGGGATACAACTGGTCAACAGTGGAAAGAGTTGAACATCATCAAGTAAGTAAGCTTATACTTTAATTTCGGGACGAAATTTCTTTTAAGGCGGGAAGAATGTAATAGTAATCTCCATTATTCCCAAATCTGCACATCCAAAACTCAGGATGTTGATAAAATCATTTTGTCCTTCAATGGTCAAAATGCTAAATAGCTTAGTAACATTATCCACATGAACATACAAATATCTAACACGAAATTGCAAGCCACTAAATCTTTCTACGACATTTTCTCAAATACCTTACTTGCGTTCTCCAAATAATCATGTGCATAAAAAAAAAAAATTGAGCAGAGTAATCGTTACGAAACTATCACCTCTAATTTCGTAATACCTAGGAAAAATCATGGGCGTCAAACAAGATCCGGAAATCTCGCCGACATGTCGCCGGGAATCTCGCCGACATGTCGCCGGGAATCTCGCCGAGATCTCGCCGACATGTCACCGGAACCTCGCCGAGATCTCGCCGAAATTTTCGGATCTCGCTCTCTAAAACCAAACGCACGACTCCCGCTCGAAACCCTCTTCTCTTCTCTTCTCTCTTCCTTCCTTCCAGGGCACACCGCCACCGCCGCTCTCCTTCTTCTCTCCCTTCCTTGCCGCTGCAACTCCGCCACCGATCTCATCTCGCCGTCGCCGTCGCTGTCGCCCTCTTCTACGCCGCTGATCTTGCCGCTCTTACTCTTCTCTTCGCCAATCTCTCTTCTCCGATCTCTCGCTCCCGATCTCTTGCTCTCGGTCTCTCACTCTCGATCCCTGCATCTCGCCCCCTCTTCTTCTTCTTCTTCTTCTTCTTCTTCTTCTTCTCTTTTCTTCCCCCTCTTTCTCTCTCTCCCCCTGTTTTTCTTCATCCGCCCAGCAACCAAAAAAAAAAAAACTTACTTTATTTTATTTTTATTTTTTTTCTTTCTTTCATTTTTAGCAACCATATAATATGTTATATAATACACTTCTATATATATATATCATACACAATACCACATACATACTTTCTTATTTTTCTTCCTTCCGCCCGCCTGCAACAAGCATATTTTAGTTTAGTTTATTTTTATTTTTATTTTTTATTTCTTTTAAGCAACCAACAAGTGTATAATACATTTATATGTATCATACATTTTTTTATATATTTATTTTAAGCAACTCAAGTGTATTTTATTTTATGTATTTATTTATTTTATGTATGATATATAATACATTTATATGTATCATATATATATATATATATATACATATGTATATATTTTTACCAAGTGTTATTATTTTTTTTAAACATTGCAACTTTGGTGTATTTCATTTTTTTTTATTTTTTTTTAGCAACCAAAATACTGTATAATATATTTATATGTATATACATATATATCATACATACAATACATTATTATTTTTTAACATTGCAATTCAAGTATTCTTAATTTTTAAGCAAACAAAATATTATATATTATGTTTATATATATGTATCATACATACAATACATTATTATTTTTTTAACCATTGCAACTCAATTATTTATTTTTTTTAGCAATCAAGATATTATATAATATATTTATATGTATCATACATATCTTTTTACCAAGTGTTATTAATTTTTTTAGCAACCAAAATGTCATATAATATATATATATATATATATATATATATATATATATATATATATATATATACTTAGTTTAAACATCCAACCATTATATATATACATGTATATGTATATATCTCTACACTCATAATTGAATAATTATATTAACAAACGTAATATACGTGTACAGGTTGAGTACTACGCGTGACGAGGAATTTACGTGATTTGGAAATTAGCGATTCAGGTGGGAATGATTCTAGGCCTTCATACTATTTTATTTGATATATAGATAAGAATGTTAAATTAATTAGGTCCATAGTATTATTAGATTGCTTATGCATGCCTATTGTACATGATTATATGTATGCAATGTCGAGATTGTTTAACCATGACGATATGTGTGTTAACATGATTTTTATCCTGATCAAATGATAATTAGATGCATGAAATTCATGTGGTAATTAAATTTATTTATGAACTATAATATCTGATAATGAAATGTATGATTTGGAATATTGGTATAGTGAATGCGTGAATACTATTATAATTAATTTTGTGACATGATACCATGTGTAGTGGAGTTGAATGTGTTTTATGAATGCACTTAAATACGTGCTTTTATCGTATGTATGGCGTGATATCACTAAAGAACACGATTAAGATAAGAATCACACATATTGGGCAGTTATTCTAAGGAATATCGCCAATGTTCTGATTTATGGGCTGTGCCACCCTGAGTATGATTTCCTAACGGTACGTGATTTGGAACGTGATGAAATTATTGACTCAAACAATCTAATGTTGCAACGATTAATGTGTGAAACTTGTTTGTAATGTTCTTGTGTATGTATCACAATAATATATTGTGAATTGTTTAGATGACCCACTGGGCTTTTAAGCTCACCCCTATTTCTATATGCAGGTGCTTAGGAGAATAAAATTTCGAGTTCGTGATATAGTGCAGAGTAGTAGGGGTGGGTTAATTAATTAGTATTATGGGATTGAATATTTTTATTTAATTTTCAAATGTTTATTATTCAAACGAATTGTATTGATAATTGACATTCAATGAATATTATTACGGTCAGTAAAGATCTTGTGATTTAATTCACGTGTGAATGTCTTGGAATAGAATTCATAAATTCTATTTGATGATTGCATTTTAATGTTGTGTCCATAATGGATGGACAAAGGCAAGTACCACCCTCATGAAGATAAAGATTTTATGAAGAATTAAAGGTATTCGTTTATCTTAATCGGTAAGTTGGTTGGAAGAATATAAACTCATAGTTTTGCAAATTTTATTATTTATAAAATGGTTAAGATAGACGGATACGTGTAGCATCTCGATTTTCGGTGATATTTTATATAAAATTTAATTGTTCATTGTTTTACAAAAAAAAAAAATTTAGTCTTGAAAATCGGGGTGTTACAGAGACTTTGATAATAAGTCTCTGGAAGAAACTGGAGGACAAGTACATGACGAAAAGCGTAGAGAACTGCCTCTACTGAAGAAGAAACTCTATCGTTTTCAGTACAAGGAAGGTACTCCCATGAGTAAGCATCTTGATAAATTCAACAAGATTCTTGCTGATCTACTAAATCTTGATGTTGACCCTCTTGATGAGGATAAGCCACTATTGTTGTTAAACTCTTTGCCTGAAAGTTATGAACATTTAACAACAACTTTGCTATATGGTAAAGATGAGGTTAAATTCAGTGATGTTTCAAATGCTTTGGTGAACAACGAGTATCGAAGGAAGGACCAGCGCGATCACAAGGAAGCATCACCAACAGCCTTGACGGTATCCAGAGGCAGGGGTAACAACAAATCTGATAGATCCAGTGAGCGAGACCGATCTCGCTCAAAGTCGAAAGGACCTTCATCACGTCAACGTCTTGCAAAGGATGAATGTGCCTATTGTCACCAAAAGGGGCATTGGAAGAAAGATTGTGCAAATAAGGGCAAAACAGATGCAAATGTAGCACAGAAAGCTGAAGAAGATTCTACGTTCTCAGTTTCATCTATAGACATTCAGTCTGATAGATGGATATTAGATTCTGGATGTTCCTATCATATGTGTCTGAATCGCCATTGGTTCTCAAAATTGGATGAGTTCGATGGAGGAGTCGTGGTCATGGGCAACAACAATACCTGCCACACAAAAGGTATTGGAACTATACGCCTAAAGATGCATGACGGTACTACAAGACGGCTCACGGAAGTCAGATATGTCCCAGATCTGAAGACAAATCTGATCTCACTAGGAGTCCTTGATTCCAGCGGTTACAAGGTAACCATTGAAGGTGGAGTTTTGAAGGTTGTACGTGGAGCATTCTTGGCCATGAAGGATACTCAAAAAGGAAATCTTTATTTCCTTGACGGACACACAGTAATCGGAAGTGTTTCAGCTTGCCCCAATTCTAATGATGTTTCATCGGACACTTCCCGACTTTGGCACATGCGGCTCGGACATGTTGGAGAGAAGGCTCTTCAAACCTTGATAAAGCAAGGTTCTCTGAAAGGTGCAAAGACTGGGAAACTTGACTTCTGCGAGCATTGTATATTAGGCAAGCAGACGAAAGTCAAGTTTGGCACTGCCATCCACCGCACAAAAGGAACATTAGATTATGTTCATACTGACGTTTGGGGACCCTCTCAAAATGCTTCATTGGGAGGTAAACGTTGGTTTGTTACTTTCATTGATGATTTCTCATGCTATGTTTGGGTTTATACCATGAAGCATAAAGATGAAGTGGTCGATCTCTTTCTTATATGGAAGAAAATGGTAGAAACCCAAATAGGACGGAAGATTAAGAGGCTCAGATCTGATAATGGAGGAGAATACAAGTCAGACCCATTTCAGAAATTTTGTGAGAATGAAGGGATTGTCAGACATTTCACAGTCCCAGGCACGCCACAACAAAACGGTGTTGCTGAACGCATGAATCGTACTTTGGTAGATAAAGTTCGCTGCATGTTATCTCATTCTGAACTGAGCAAGGCATTTTGGGCTGAAACTTTGTCATATGCCTCTCACATCATCAATAGACTTCCTGCAACAGCACTAGATGGCAAAACTCCCAAGGAGGTATGGTCTGGACAACCCGTTTCAGATTATAATTCTCTGCGCATTTTCGGATGCACTGCATATTTCCATGTGAAGGAATCCAAACTGGATCCTAGGTCCAAGAAAGCGATTTTCATGGGCTTTAGTGAAGGAGTTAAGGCTTTCCGACTATGGAACCCTGATACAAAGACAATTATAAAAAGTCGAGATGTAACTTTTGATGAATCTGTAATGTTAAAGCATACAGTTTTTGATAAAGAAAATCGCGATCCAGATTTGCCTCAGCAGGTAGAGTTAGATATTCCAGTAACTCCTAGCAAGTCAGCAAAGATATCCAACCATCCTGAAGAAGAGGAGGAAATCTTAGTTGAGGTGGAGGCTCCAGGACCAGACATCAGTCAACAACCAGAATCAATTGCCACCAGTCGACCAAGAAGAGAAATCCGCAAACCTGCTCGGTACACTGACATGGTTGCATATGCATTTCCAGTTACCGGGGTTGATATTCCATACAATTACAAAGATGCTATTCAGAGTATGGAAAGTAATAAGTGGAAAATGGCAATGAACGAGGAGATGAAATCACTCCATCAGAATCAGACTTGGAAGTTGGTTCCACTTCCGAAAGGAAAGAAACCAATTGGCTGCAAATGGGTTTTCGCTAAGAAGGAAGGCTCTCCCAACACAGATGATATCCGATACAAAGCCAGACTGGTAGCAAAAGGCTACGCTCAGAGGGAAGGAATTGACTACAATGAGGTATTCTCACCTGTTGTTAAGCATTCGTCAATTCGAATATTATTGGTTTTGGTTGCACAGTTTGATCTCGAGTTAGCCCAACTCGATGTCAAAATTGTTTTTCTGCATGGTAATTTGGAAGACGAGATATATATGTCCCAACCAGAAGGATTCAAAGTACCAGGAAGAGAGCATTGGGCTTGCAAGTTGAGCAAGTCATTGTATGGCCTGAAGCAGTCACCGAGACAGTGGTATAAGAGATTTGACAGCTTCATCCAAGGGCAGAAATATACCCGGAGTCAGTTTGATCATTGTGTCTACTATCGCAAACTTCAAGATGGTACATTTATCTACTTGCTTTTATATGTAGATGATATGTTAATTGCATCTAAAAGTATGGTGGAGATCAACAAACTAAAGGCTCAATTGAGCTCAGAGTTTGAAATGAAGGATCTTGGAGAAGCCAGAAAAATTCTCGGGATGGAGATAACTCGAGACAGGGCCAAAGGCAAAATCTGTTTGACTTAGACTCAGTATTTGAAGAAAGTTCTTCAAACTTTTGGCATTGGCAATGACACAAAACCTGTGAGCACACAATTGGCACCACATTTCAAGCTAAGTTCATTAATGTCACCAAATTCCGAAGATCAGAAGAAGCAAATGGAGAACATTCCATATGCAAATGCAGTTGGTGCCTTGATGTATGCTATGGTGTGTACCAGACCCGACATTTCACATGCTGTAAGTATGGTAAGTCGTTACATGCACAACCCCGGTAAAGGCCACTGGCAAGCAGTGAAGTGAATTCTACGGTATATTCATGGTACTGTAGATATTGGTTTAAAGTTCGAGAGAGATACGAAAAGTTGTAAGCACCTAGTCGGATATGTGGATTCGGACTATGCTGGAGATCTTGACAAGCGCAGATCTACTACTGGTTATGTTTTCACTATGGCAGGAGGACCAGTGAGTTGAAGATCAACGCTACAGTCAACAGTTGCTTTGTCTACTACAGAGGCAGAGTACATGGCAGTAACGGAAGCTTTCAAGGAAGCAATCTGGCTTCATGGATTGACTAAGGACTCGGGAATTGTGCAGAAGAATGTTGAAGTTTTCTGTGACAGCCAGAGCGCCATTTGTTTGGCAAAGAACCAAGTTCATCACAGTCAAACGAAGCATATTGATGTTCGTTTTCATTTTATTCGAGAAATAATAGAAGAAGGGAATATTCTTCTACAAAAGATCAAGATTGCAGATAACCCTGCAGATAACCCTGCAGATATGCTTACAAAGGTAGTTACAGGAATCAAGTTCCAACATTGTTTGGACTTGATCAACATCTCACGAGCTCGTAGTGCCTAAGGGCACTAATGGAGGCAACAACAGTGATTGTTGCTCTGCAGCTTTAATTAACAAATTACTGTCGGTGTGGAGGAGCTATGTTCCATATGAGGTGGAGGTGGAGATTTGTTGGTTTTGTCCACCTCCATGAAGAGCCGCCATCAATAGTCAAGAAATGCATACAATGAATAGTCAACAAAATCAAGCCGCATGGGATGCATGGGCTGGCTGCATGAAGCACGTGGGCAAAATGATTTTGTTTTAGCTCCTATAAATATAACTCATTCTTCATTGTAAAAATCATCCCTGTGAATACAATTGTTGCCTCCTGTGGACGTAGGTATTTTTGCCGAACCACGTTAAACTTTGGTTGTCTTGTTTTTCTTTCATGATTTCGCATAACAAAAGGCATGAAATTCACCATGTTCGCCATAAAGAACACCAGGTGGGAAGACCATGCGTATTCCAGCTTCTCATATACGACAGAAGATGGTTGCAGAAAGGCATGTTTGGATGACTGCAACTGTGAAGTTGTTCAGTTCAATGGGCTAGAATGCAAGAAACAGAAGCTGTCATTGAGGTATGGAAGAAGACAATCTGATGAATCAACCAAAACATTCATCAAGACGAATACCCAGATCGATACGAGCCAAGGTGATGTCAATTCCAGCACAAATCAATATGATCCAAAAGAAGGAGAAATTAATAAAGGGAGTAAGAAAAAAAGCAAAATTTTAGGCATCATTGGTGCCACATTTCTATCTTGTTCCTTTCTCGTCCTAGTAATATCTGGCCTTCTTATTTACACAAACCGTTGTAATTATCGGGCCTACCGATAGATGTTGCATGCCCCAGGATTACCAGAAGAAATATCCATGAAATCATTCACTTACAACGAGTTTGAGAAAACAACAAATGGTTTTAAAGAAGAAGTGGGTAGAGGAGGTTTTGGGATAGTTTACAAAGGAGCCTTGCCAATAAGCAACACTTGTTACGAAGGAATTGCAGTAAAAAGACTAAATCAGAAATTACTTGATGAAGGAAGAGAGGGAATTTCTCACTGAATTGAGAGTGATTGGAAGAACCTATCACAGGAACTTGGTCAAATTGTTGGGCTACTGCAGTAGTGATTTGAACAGGCTCTTAGTTTATGAGTTCATGAGCAGAGGCTCACTTGCAGACTACTTGTTCAACTCTGAAGAACGCCCAAGTTGGGACGAAAGGCTCAGAATTGCTCTAAATGTAGCAAGAGGAATTCTATATCTTCATGAAGAGTGCGAGACCCAGATCATCCACTGTGACATAAAGCTTCCAAACATACTGATGGACGAGTGGGAATGTGCCAAGAGTAGTGATTTCGGGCTGGCTAAGCTATTGAAGCCAGATCAAACCAAGACCTTCACATGAATCAGAGGAACAAGAGGATATGTTGCACCAGAGTGGCATCGAAATTTGCCTTTTACAGTGAAGGCAGATGTGTATAGCTTTGGGATTGTGTTGTTGGAGATTATATGTTGTCGAAGGAACTTGGATGCAAGTCGTAGTGAGAATGAAGTTTTGAGGCTGGCCAGCTTGGTGAACTAGTGGGTGATGAAGAGGTGGATAAGAGACAGTTTTATAGGATGGTTAGAGTGGCAATTTGGTTCATTCAAGATGAGCTAGCACTACGGCCTTGTATGAAGAAGGTGGTCCTAATGTTGGAGACCATAGACATTCCAACTCGTCCTTCCCCCTCATCTTATCTCAGTGCCATTTGATATATTAATAGTTAGATGGATTCAATTTGAAAAGTACTGTTTCACATAGTATTACTGTACCATTGATCAGAGCTATCAATGCAAATTTAACCCAATCCAACATGCATCGATAATAATGTTTGAATCGTTTCTCATTTTTTTTTTGAGAACTTCAAGCCTTATTGCAATTTGAAAGTACTAGATTTTTTTTTGAGTCATAAGATAGCAAAAGTTCTTCATTACTCGTGATCATGCCAATAACACCATGAATCATTCTAGAGAACATGCAGGCACAAAGGACAAATACCCCCATAAGGACGACCATAGAGACAAGATGGGTGATAAGCCCCACATGAAAATAGATAGAGGCCCCAAAACAAAAGGGTTTACCCTCACAATTAAGGGCACATGACAATAGGGGTCATAGATTCACAACAAGACTGAAAAACTAAGAACCACAGTAGCCCCCATTATTGTGTTGGTAGGGAAATTTCAACTGTGAAAGGGGGAGGGTTGCCAACCAGTCGAGCATGAGTTAGTTGGCTGCAAGTACTAGTTGTTGGTATCTACCTTTTTTCAAAGTTAGCTTAGATTAGATTTTGTAAAACAAAATCCAATCCTAAACATAGTAAAGCAAAACATCTAATCCAAACTAATCCAATACTTTATGGTTCAAATCTAATATTATTGAGATGTAATCCCATCATTCAATTTCAATCATTATTTATTAAATATCATATGACCACTATTTGTGATTACTGATCCTATTTCAAATAGTCATTTCAAATAATTTTTTCAAAGAGTTCACCCTCCCTCTAAGTATGTAGTGTTCATACACTTAAAACTATCAAAACAGTTGGCATTGAATATTAATTGTCATACACTTGAGAAAATGAGCAAACGCTTGAAGAAATTATACATGATATCAAGACAAAAAAGAAATTCATTTATCATATTTCTCTGGCAAAGTCACATGCATCTCCATGGGTGCCCAATTTTCCCAGTATGAAGCACGACTAAGTTACAGACATCAATCGGACAAAACATAGTATTCTAGACATCAGATACAAGAATCCTAAACTCAGACCATATATACTTTAAGGAAGTCATATTCAAGTGAAGTCAAATGAAGTAGAAGAAAAGAAAATGTCTGAACACTGGCCAAATCGGCAACCGCAGTTTTGCGTTCTTTCCAAGTGGAGGTTTAGGATACCGTGGTTTTCCCTGCCATCAAAGAAATACTACCAAGAAGTAAAAGGCCACCTGGTTGAGAGTTTTGAGTTTGGTATAATAGGTGACCAGCTTCTGCATTAAAATATTATGGGCATAGATGGATCATATCTCCATCATTGGCATCTTCAGACATTATTCCATGCATCAAAACCACTTTGAAGAGTTATACATCCCCTACAAGCAACACCTTGTCCCTAGATTTTGAACCAGGTAGAAACTTGTCTTATCTTCACACCCAATACCTGAAAATAAGAGGTGAGAATACAACTTTCCTGTAAGTTCTATCTGAATTTAAACAAAAGCCCCTCTCAACAAATCAGCTAACATGCTGAATGAAGCTATTAAACTACGAACAAGAATATCAGTTTTAAGACTGTAATCTCTCTCAATGGCATCATTTCCTTCCATGATTGGTGGGAACCCACACACTAAACAGGATGTCAACTAAAATGTAACTCATAATATTAAATGGATTCAGTCATCTCATGTGAACTTTATCTATAGATGGACTTTTTTCCACTCCCTCATCATCCCACCCTCAATTTAAGCACCTTGTTCTACTTTTTTAATATAACATATGCATTTGAGAAAATAATAGGAAGCATTAGTGGATAACTAGAGAAAGTCTCTATAATCCCCTGAAAAAAAAAAACTCACGTACTCACCTTTCGCCTCCGACGACATCGCCTGCAATCTCGCTCACCCTGCAAAATTACCCCTCTCGCCCTGCGATCCTGCAAAATCGCCTCTTTCTTTCAAAACCCAATCTCGCCTCTACAGCTGCAATCTCGCCCTCTACAGCTACAATCGCACAAGCCCCTCTCTCTCTCTCAAAACCTTAATCGCACGAGCCCCTCTCTCTCGAAACCACAAAAACCCAACTCTCCCTTTCGAAATCAATAGCACAAAACCTCTCTCTCTCTCTCTCAGTCTCTCCCTGCGCAAGCCCTAACGAGCATTTGCTTTGTTGCTCTAAAAGAGTCGCTTCTCGTGCGTGAGAAGAAGATAAGAAGAGATCGAAACCCCAACCCGAGCTGAGCACTACTCACTACCAGCGAACAAGGAAAAACTAGTTCAGGATGAAAAACCTCTGGAATCAACTGAGGATGAGAAGCCAGCAAATGCTCCTGAGGATGTAGTTGTAGAAGAAAAAGTTGAAGAAAAAAACCGATGAAACCCGTGTGTCTGATGAAACCCCGGCATCTGATGAAACCCGTGTCCGAAGAAGCCCCTGCATCTAAGGAAACCCCTGTGTCTGAAGAAAATAGTAACACTTCTAAGTAGCAAGATTCAAGTGATCAAGAAGCTTCTGAAGACAGTAAAGAGGTGCCTAAGATAAAGCTTGAGACTGGACCAGCGGATGTTCTTTTCCCAACCACAAGCCAAACAAGGCATTGCTTCACTCGCTAGCTTCAAGAGGAGAGGGTGCTCCTGAGTGTGACAGATTTGCAAAATATTATCGTTCACTTTGCCCTGGTGAATGGGTTGATAACGCCCAACGTCGAGGAATCTCAATACTTTTGAAATTAATCGATTCAGGTGGGGATGATTCTAAGCCTTCATAATATTTTATTTTGATATATAAATAGGAATATTAAATTAATTAGGTCTATAATATCATTAGATTGCTTATGCATACCTATTGTACATGATTTTATATATACCATATTGTGATTTTTAGTCATGATGATATGTGTGTCGACATGATTTTTGCTCTGATCAAATGATAATTTGATGCATGTAATTTATGTGGTAATTGAATTCATTTATAAGTTATAATTCCTGATAATGAAATGTATGACTTGGAATATTAGCTTAGAAAATTTATGCGTTAATATTATTATATTTGACATTGTGACATAATACTACGTGTAGTAGAACTTGAATATGCTTCGTGAATACAATTAATATCATACTTAGGTTGTATGTATGGTGTGACATCACTGAAGAACACAATTAAGATAAGAATCACATATATGGGGCAGTTATTCTAAGGAATATCGCCATTGATTATTATGGGGCAGTTATTCTAAGGAATATCGCCAATGTATATTATGGGGCAGAGAGTAGAGAGCCACGGCGAGTCGCAGCGGCGAGTTGCAGCGGCGAGTTGTAGCAACGGTGATGAGCGACAGTGATGAGTAGCAGCGGCTACAGACGGTGGCTCAACAGTGGCGATGAACCAGATGAGAGTTACAGCATGCGATGGCAGAGAAAAAAAGAGAGAAGAGAGAGGCGATTGGATTTTTGTGCGGCTGATTTCAAGAGGGAGAGTTGGGTTTTTGTGAGATTGGGGTTTTGAGAGAGAGGGGCGAGATTGTAGGTTGTAGGGCGAGAGGGAGATTGCAGGCGAGATTTCAGATTGTAGAGCGAGATTTCAGCGAGAGATCAGAGACAGTCGCGGTGAGAGCTGGGGAAGATGGCAGAGAAGAGAAGAGAGAGAGAGCGACGAGATTTCAGAGAGACAAATGGGTTTGAGTTCGAGCGATAGAGAAGAGAGGGGCGGGATTTTAGGATCGCAGGGCGATGCCGTCGGAGGCGGCGAAGAACGTGAGTACGTGAGTTTTTTTTTTTTTTTTAAGATATTTAGAAAAGGGATCGAAGATGAGAGATTTTGAATTGAACTGGGAAGAAGGGTTTAATGATGAGCATGTAGTTATTTTCAGAATTTTCAGGGATTTCAGGATTTTCTGGATCATGTAAATCTTTTCAGAATTGGAAATTAGATTTTCAAGATTTTCAGGAATTTCATTTGAAATTGGAAATTAGATTTTCAGGGATTTCGTTTGAAATTGGAAAGTAGATTTTTTTTTAAAGGTCCTCAAACCCTGAAATTGGAAAGTAGATTTTCAGGGATTTCGTTCCTCAAATTATGAACTTTCCAATCTAGAATCTTTAAAGGTCCTTCTTCATAGGTGGGCATCAGCTTGTACTTTTACTTCTTTCCAATCGATGGTGTGGGAAAGGTCTGGTTCATATTTTTGCAGCATCGACACGTGGAACACATTGTGGATGGCGGATAAACTAGTTGACAAGTCTAGTTTGTAAGCATTCTCGCCAATTCGATCACTGATCTTGAACGGACCGATGAATCGGGCGATAATTTCCCTTTCTTACCAAACTTCATGATGCCTTTTTGAGGGCTTATTCTCAGAAATACCTTATCACCTTTTTGGAACTCTAAAGGTCGGCGCCTCTTATCTGCGTAGCTCTTCTGCCTACTCTGTGCAGTAACTAGCCTTTCCTGGATCAACTTCACTTTTTCGTTCATTTCCATTATCATATCAGGTCCTGTAAGTACCTTATCTTCCCAATCGACCCAACACAGTGGTGACCTACATTGTCGTCCATATAGGGCTTCATATGGAGCCATTTGTATACTTGTCTGGTAACTATTGTTATAAGCAAACTCTGCTAGGTGTAAGTATGTACTCCAATTTCCCTTGAAATCTAGTACACAAGCTCTCAACATGTCTTCCAAGATCTGAATAACCCTTTCGGATTGACCATCTGTCTAAGGATGATAGGCGGTGCTCATGGTTAATTTGGTTCCCAATTCCCGTTGTAAGCTTTGCCAGAACTGAGATGTGAATAAGGAATCTCTATCTGACACTATCGATTTGGGTACTCCGTGTAGCTTCACAATCTCTTTTACATACAGCTCACCCAGTTTACTAATCGGATCTGTGGATTTAATAGGTAAAAAGTGTGCCACTTTAGTAAGTCGATCCACAATTACCCAAACCTTATCCTCACCTTTTTGATTTCTAGGAAGAGCTCCGACGAAATCCATTGCTATGTTATCCCATTTCCATTCAGGGATTTTTAAAGGTTGTAACAATCCAGACGGTCTTTTATGTTCGGCCTTAACTTGCTGACATGTAAGACATTTAGACACATATTTGGCCACATCTCTCTTCATACCTTTCCACCAGCAGTTTTTCTTTAAATTTTGGTACATCTTATCTCCACCAAGATGTAAAGTGTATTTAGTCTGATGTGCCTCATCAAATAAGATCTTTTTAATTTCCTCAATTTTTGGTATACAAATTTGGTTTCTGAATCTCAATAACCCCTCTGAATCGATCTTGAAATTTGCATTTCCATTATTGGCTCTTGCAACTGCCACCCATTTTATCAATTTTCTATCTTGAGCTTGACCTTCCTTAATTTGATGTAGTAGGTCTGGCTTGCAGCTCATATTATATAAGAAAATAAGATTTTCACCTTTTTGTACGCCCAAATTATAATCTTCAATCAATTGGTACATCTGGGCTTTTTCTGCATCGTTCTTATAAGATTTTCGACTTAAAGCATCGGCGACTACATTGGCCTTCCCTGGGTGATAATGCAGCTGAAAATCATAATCATTCAGCAATTCCATCCATCTCCTTTGCCTCAAATTTAGCTCATTTTGTGTATAGATGTACTTCAAACTCTTATGATTAGAGTATATATCAAATTTCTCTCCATAAAGATAGTGTCTCCATATCTTCAAGGAGAATACAATAGCAGCCAATTCTAAATCATGGATCGGGTAATTCTGTTCATGAGTCTTCAGGTTCCTAGAAGCATAAGCAACCACTTTACCCTTATGCATCAGAACAGCGCCAAGACCATTCTTAGAAGCATCAGTGTAAATAACATATCTGACTCCGCTTGCAGGAGTGATCAATATTGGAGCTGTGGTCAATCGTCTCTTCACTCTTGAAAGGAATTCTCACATTTCTCATCCCAACTAAATTTGGCAGCCTTCCTTGTTAGCTTTGTCATAGGTTCAGCTAGTCTCGAAAAATTTAGAATAAATCTTCTATAGTAACCAGCTAGTCCCAAAAAGCTTCTAATTTCTGTCACTGATTTTGGCTTTTCCCAGTTCATTACTGCTTCAACTTTTGTTGGATCTACGGATATCCCTTCTGATGACACCACACGTCCCAAAAATTTGACTGACTTCATCCAAAATTCACATTTTTCAAATTTGGCATACAATTGATTTCGCCTCAATGTTTCCAAAACTACTGTAAGGTGTTCCTGATGTTCCTCATTGGTCTTCGAATAAACCAAAATATCATCAACAAATACCACTACAAATTTGTCTAGTTGAGGCCTAAACATCCTATTCATTAGGTCTATAAATGTTGTTGGTGCATTAGTGAGTCCAAATGGCATGACTCTGAATTCAAAGTGTCCATACCTAGTCCTGAATGCTGTCTTCGGTATATCTGTTGAGTCCTTAGTTATATTAGTTCTCTAGGGGCCATTCTGTAGGGTGACATGGCTATGTGGTCTGTTCCAAGGTATAGTTCTATCTTGAACTCTACTTCCCGCTTAGGAGGTAATCCTGGTAATTCTTCGGGAAACACTTCAGGGAAGTCTCTAACCACCAAGTGCTCTTCTAAATTCCTCAAGGTCTTTAGAGGCTCGGCTTCTGTTAGGATTTTGAATTCCTCTTTGTGATTCACAGATTCGAGAAGTGCGAACATGATATTCCTCGGGATTTTGTTTCTATCCCCATAGATTTTCAACAAATCTCCCGAAGGTAACCGCAAAGTAATCTTCTTTCGAAGGCAATCGATCTGAGCTTGGTACTCAGATAACCAATCCATTCCCAAGATCACATCATAATCATTAATGGGTAAGAGTATCAACTCAGCTGAAATCAGCTTATCATTAATTCTAAGGTCACAACTACATTTTTCAGTTGTTGGGACTTTTACTCCTGCTGGTGTTGAAATTTTCATAACAACAGATAAATGGACAATGAAAAGTTGTAGTTTCCTGGCTAAGTTTTCATCTATAAAATTTCCAACCCATCTTTCGTACTACATGAGATAATTATTTTTGTTTTGGGTGACTATAGATTCAGAATTCTAAGTTCTCGAAAATAAAATGATCCTATTGATTCAGTTTCTAGGTTTTATAAAATTTTGGCAATCCATGATTGTCACAGGGTACAGGATTTGGTTTTGATACATGTAAACAAGACAAGTAAACAAACAAACAACACCACAAAACAATGGTATAAAGAGATTCCCAAACTTTCACTTATACCCTCTGTATTCAAGTGTCCCATACCACTCTAGCCCAGTGATATAAGCTTCCACAAAGAAACCTCAATACACCCAAACAATGCGCAAATGTCCTACCAACTAAGGCTTCCCAGGTACCCACTATGTCCAAGCTGTCCCATACCAATTGAACGTAGCGATACAAGCTCGTCCAGAGTTGTTAGTCATTCACCAAACATGGCCTGCTAGTCTCCAAGTTCAAGACTCCTCAAATACCCTTAAATTCCTTCACGTCCCATACCGCTTTGGAACCAAGAATAAAAGATTCATCCTGATCTTAGATTCTAACCAAACAGTTTTCATACAAGTTCTCGTCTCTAACCGATGTCCTAAAAGCTTTGAATTTGTTAGACCCACTGTACTTTCATTCTCGATATTACGTTATAAAGTTTATAATTGGCATATTTATCTTGCTCAAGTTGAACCCTAATCTCATAAAGATTTGATACTTACTCACTGATACTAAGCTTCTAAAAATTCGTTGTAACACTTCCCATGATCTGAAGCCTAAGCTCTGATACAAATTTGTAACACCCCAATTTTTTCAAAACTTAAATTTCAAGTATAAATGAATATTTTAATTTTATCGAGAAAAAAACACTGAAAGTCGAGATGTTAATCGCATCCGTCTATCTTAACCCATAACCATTATATAGGTAATAAAAATTGCAACACTATGAATTTGTATTCTTTTAACCAACTTACTGGTTAAGATAAACGAATACCCTTTCATCTTCATGCTAAGGACAACATAATTCCACTATACAAATTTCTATAGTGAATTATGAGGGTACTTGCCCTTGTCCATCCATTGTGGACACAATATTTTAAATACATTCATTAAATATAATTAATGAATTCAAGTCCAAAGCACATACCTGTAAAGTAAATCCTGGTCCCTTCAATAATCATAATAAGGTTTTATCAAGATTTCTAATGTCAATACAACCCTTTTTAAATAAAAGCTCACAAAGTTAAACAAGTAATTAACTCGTTCACTAATTAAAATCTTGTCCAGATTACCATCCTACCCCTATTACTGAACCACGTCACAACTTGCTACTTTATTTTCTAGGTACCTGCATGTGAAAAATAAGGGTAAGCTTGAAAGCCCAGTGGGTCATCTAAACGATTTATAACATTTTATTATGATACATAGACAAGAACATTACAAACAAGTTTCACACATTAATCGTTACAACATTAGATTGTTTGAGTCGAGAATTTTATCACGTTCTAAATCACGTACCTTTAGGAAATCAAACACAGGGTGCTACTACCCAAAAATTAGAACTTCGTTGGCGATATTCATCATAAATAACTGCCCCATAATATACATTGGCGATATTCCTTCGAATAACTGCCCCGTAATAATCAATGGCGATATTCCTTAGAATAACTGCCCCATATGTGTGATTCTTATCTTAATTGTGTTCTTTAGTGATGTCACGCCATACATACAACCTAAGTATGATATTAATTGTATTCACAAACCATATTGAAATTCTACTACACGTAGTATCATGTCACAATGCCAAATATAATAATATTAACGCATAAATTTTCTATGCTAATATTCTAAGTCATACGTTTCATTATCAAGCATTATAACTTATAAATGAATTCAATTACCACACGAATTGCATGCATCCAATTATCATATATATGGTGGTGGGATGTTTAAACAAGTATATATATATATATATATATATATATATAAGATAGTATATTATAATGCCTTGTGATATGATATAATGATGTGTATGGTATAACATGGTATAATACAATATGTGGTATATATATAAGGTGTGGTGATGTGTGAAACGTTTTGAAAATGTGTGATATATAATATAATCTATAATAGGTGTGTGCTGTGGAACGTTTAAAAATCAAAAGGAAATAGGGGAAATAAAGAAGAAGGGAGGCTTGGAAAGAGGTATGACGTTGATGGTGGTGAGTTGCAGAGGTGGTGGCGATGTGCCGCGGGGAACGGAGCGAGCAGAGAGAGAGAGCTTCGAGCAAGAGAAAAGAAACCTGGCGATTGGGTTTGAGGGGTTTGGGGTTTCTGATGAACCGAAGCAGAGAGAAGGAATGGAAAAGTGAGAAAGGAAAGACAGAGAAGAGAGAGGGGGTTTTGTGCAATTTGTGCGGCTGGGTATCGAGAGAGGCGATTTGGTTTTTGAGCACAGGGTTGAGAGAGAGCGAGAGAGAAAGAAAGAGAGAGAAAGACCTGAAGAGAGTGAGAGAGCAAAGCAGCCACGGCGAGTCGTAGCGGCGAGTTGCAGCAACAATGATGAGCGGCAGTGATGAGTAGCAGCGGCTACAGACGGTGGCTCAACAATGGCGATCAACCAGATGGGAGTTGCAGCGTGCGATGGCGGAGAAAAGAAGAGAGAAGAGATAGGCGATTGGGTTTTTGTGCAGTTGATTTCGATAGGGAGAGTTGGGTTTTTGTGCGATTGGGGTTCTGAGAGAGAGAGGCGAGATTGTAGGTTGCAGGGCGAGAGGGAGATTGCAGGCGAGATTTCAGATTGTAGAGCGAGATTTCAGAGAGAGATCAGAGATAGTCGCGGCGAGAGCTGGGGAAGATGGCAGAGAAGAGAAGAGAGAGAGAGCGGCGAGACTTCAGAGAGACAAATGGGTTTGAGTTCGAGCGATTGAGAAGAGAGGGGTGGGATTGTAAGATCGGAGGGCGATGCCGTCGGAGGCGGCGAAGAAGGTGAGTATGTGAGTTTTTTTTTTTTGAAGATATTTGGAAAAGGGATCGAAGATGAGAGATTTTGAATTGAATTGGGAAGAAGGGTTTAATGATGAGCATGTAGTTATTTTCAAAATTTTCAGGGATTTCAGGATTTTCAGGATCATGTAAATCTTTTCTGAATTGGAAATTAGATTTTCAGGATTTTCAGGAATTTCATTTGAAATTGGAAATTAGATTTTCAGGATTTTCAAGGATTTCATTTGAAATTGGAAAGTAGATTTTTTTTTCAGGGGATTACAATATAGTACATAGATAAATAGACAGTATGATCTGGCCATTCTTGAAACATATTCTTGACAATAATGCAAAGAAGAAAGAGGAAAAAAGGAAAACTAGCTAGAGTGCTAGAGTTTCATTAGATTTGCTAGAAAGAATAATAATTACAATGAAGATAAATGGCTTATATAGCCTAGAGGCATAATTAATAAATTACTCTAATCTAATAACAACATACCAAAATAACTATATAGAATATTCTAACATCCCCCCCTCAAACTCAAGATACAGCTGCAAGAAGCATCGAGAGTTTGCGAACAAGAAATTTGAAGCACTGAATAGAGTGTGACTTCGTAAAGAAGTCTCCAATCTACAAGAATGAGGATACAAAAGGCAAAGTGATGGTGCCATGGTGCAAGTGATGACGAGTGAAATGACAATCAATTTCAATATGCTTCGTCCGTTCATGAAAGATTGAGTTGTGAGTAATTTGTATAGCACTCTGATTGTCACAATACATAGGAGTGGGAGAAGTAATAAAAATACCCACATCAGCAAGTAATCTATGAAACCATACAATCTCTGTAGTGGTAGATGTCATGACACGATACTCAGCTTCAGTAGAAAACCTAGAAACAACATATTGTTTCTTGTTTTTCCAAGAAATAAGAGAATTTTTTAAGAAAATGCAAAATCCTGTAGTCGACTTGCGAACTGTATGATCACTAGCCCAATCAACATCAGAGTATGCACGAAGCTCCAAAGATGAGGTGGATGGATGCAGAAAACTCTGATATAAGGTGCCACGAAGATACCGAAGAATGCGAAGAACAACAACCAAGTGAACTGTAAGTAGGGGAAGCAACAAACTGACTGACAACATGAACAACATATGCAATATCTGGGCGAGTGATGGTGAGATAAACTAAACTGCCAACAATAGTGCGATATAAGGAAGGATTTGAAAAAGGAGTTCCATCTGAGGGGATGTATCTAACATTTTGCTCAAGAGGAGTATCGATAGTCCGAGTATCAGTAAGATGTGCCCATTGAATGATGTTAGTAGTGTACTTGGACTGAGAAAGGAGATAACCTTTAGGAGAGGAAGCTACCTCAATGCCTAAGAAGTAGTATAGAAAGCCCAAGTCTTTTATCTCAAACTGATGGGCCAATGCTAACATCAATTGTGCAATCTCATCCATATCATCACCAGTGATCATCATGTCATTGACATTAAAAGATGTAGACCTAACAAACAAAGCTGAATTAGAATCACTAAGCCTAAAATGAAGAGAGACAATTACTGTGGAGAACTTCTTAAACCAAGCTCTAGGAGCTTGTTTGAGTCTATATAATGTTTTCTTGAGCTTGCATACTTCCCTAAGGGTTTTGAGCAACACCCGGAGGAGGTTTCATATAGACTTCTTCTTTAAGGTCCCTATTCAAAAAAGTATTCTATACATCCATTTGAGAAAGAGGCCACCGACGAACAGAAGCTACTGCAATAAGAGTGCGAACCTTAGTCATCTTTGCAACTGGGGCAAAAGTCTCCTCGTAATCCGTACCATACTATTGAGCAAACCCTTTTGCACCTAGTCTTGCTTTGTATCTATCAACTAAGCCATCAAACTTGGTTTTGGTCTTGTAAATCTAACAAGAACCAACAACAGTTTTACCAAGAGGGAAAGGAACAAAATCTCAAGTTGTTGTCTTATGTAGAGTAGAAAGTTCCTCAGTCATAGCCTGCTGCCATAAAGGGTCAAGAATTGCCTCATTATAGGAGAGAGGCTCAGAAAGATTATGAATAGATATATGCTAAGAACGAAAAAAATGAATGTGAATGACATGAATAAGAAAAATCTCACAAAAACCAACCATTTTACCCGACATTCTTTTTCCCCCACTTAAATTTAAGAATTTATTTTAATGCTCTCTTCACCCCACAAAATTTCCAAAAATACCCTTCTGATCACCATACCCACGATACCCAAGCATTGGCCCATTGCCCTCTTGCTCTCCATCCAAAAGTGTCCAACCGAACTCATCGTAAACGGTTCGATCATGTTTGACCAAATCATTTAAAAAACTAGGTTGCGTTTGGTATCAAATTTAAATTTTGTTTTCTGTATTTAAAAACAAAATTTAAAAAAAAAAGGTAAGAAAAACTTGTTTACTTTGAAAAAATTTTAAAACAGTTTTTTTAGATCAAATCTAGAAAACATCCCTTTTTAAAAAACATAGAGAAGTCATTTTTAGTGTTTTCTAATTCTTATTTTTTTACATTTTTGTTATTTGATGGATCTTTCCCACTTAAAAAAGTAACTTACCAAACAAGTTTTTATTTTTTTCATATCTTAAAAACATTTTTGAATACAATATCAAACATTTATTCAACAAACTACAAATCAATTAAAAATGAGATTAAATTTTAAGATTTTAAAAACTTTTTAAAAATTGAATACCAAAGGCAGCCTTTATAAAAGTAGTATAGATTAGAAGAGAAAAAAAAATTATAAAAAGAGACATTCTGTGGATATGGAGGAAAAAATCACAAAAAGGCTGCGATGGACAACAAGAAAATAAAAATAAATAAAAAGAGAGAATGCTAAGGAGAATAAAAGAAAATATGTGTGGGAAGATTGAAAGAATTAAGCCAAAAAAAGGAGAGAAAATACAAACATAAAATGCACTCATTGCGTATATAATTGTACTTGTAACTCGGCAATTTACGTTAAAGTAAGATTATTAAAAAGGAAAATTTGTGAAAATATCATCCGAGTCCTTTATGATTTGACTAGTGTGGTTGGCAACCTGTCATCTAGGTTGGTACTTTGACCTTACTAGGCTGACACTACGACCTGCCGATCTGGAGTTCTTACGCGTTGGTTGATCTGGTCGTCGTGGTAGTGATGTGTCATCCAACTCGGTACACCGAGAAAGTGGTCCAACATATGCGAATGTCTAATAATCAGATGAGCTGAAAATTCTGGAGATATTTTCTCTCATTTCTTGGTTTCTCTGTTTTTCCTTTTTTTCTTTCTTTTCTCTTCTTGTTCTTTATTTCTTGGAGAAGAAATCTTCTTCTGGAATTGTGATTTCAGATCACAATTGAATGTAATCATATAGAAATCTTTGTGATTTTACAGCATGTGAATATATAGGTTTATTAATTAAAATAAAGTTTGTGTTGTGTATTAAAATTACTTTATTTAGAAAGTGATATAATTGTTTTGATACATTTCTCAATGTATGTATATATTTTTAAACAATCCCTTTCCCCTCATTATTCTGGGATTAGGAGGTAAAAATAATAATTGTTGTGCCACATTCTCGACATGCCGAGCTGGAGACATACTAGACACCACGCCACCAAGGTTAGGTATGACAAGGCATTGAGTTCGGTATGTCGATCTCGTCTGCATAAGGGATGCCGACCTCTTCCCTGGTGTACAAGGCAACAATGACACAAAAACCTAGTCAGTAGTACCAACCAGGGTGGAAAACCCGCCAAATCATCAGATAACGACTTAGGCATCAGAGGGTCTTTGGCCGACACCACACCGGTATTCCTCACAATAGTTTTTCCTTGTTTTGTCCTTTCTTTCTCAGATCATCACCTCCGGCGTCCAACACAGCTTTCCAGCAAGTTCATGATTAGATCATCGTTGTTTTCTCCACCTCATCTGTGGCGACCCCGCACCCCGGACCACCAACCCCGCAGGGAATGGCGTGCGAAATGCCGGAGTGGGACACCCTACGTAAACATCTCCAACCACTCCTCAACCCACTTAAGGTGGTTGAGACCCTACGAGCCTTATCCCAAACAACGACATAATATAAAAAGGTACTAAACAAAACTACCAACCATATTAATCATCCAAGACAAGAGATAATCCATAAAAATGAACCATAAATAAAACCATAATCCCTACAGTCCATCAAGATGGACATACACATAAATTACAAAACTATGGGTACAAAAAAAAATCGTCATATGCCCACATGGTCTATCTAACAAGTCCCAACTCACCCATACTACAATGTGGTAAGTGTTATAATTACATAGTCCAAAATATAATACATCATAATTTAAAACACAGTTCAATCAAAATGCCTCTCAACTCACATCGAGGTCTTGGATTCTTTCGTCGACAAGGCCCTCAAGATATCACTCATTTGCCCTTATTTGGGACAGAAGGACCTGAAAGAGGAAAATGAGGGTGAGCCAACGGTGCCCTGTGAATGGAATTCAAATTTTCTATCAATACTCATCAATAAATATCATGTATGCATGTCAATGTGTAAAATGATTAAAAACTCATAACATATAGATATCAAGCATTTATAATAAGTTCGATGCAAGTAAAAGCCTATCAATTTGGATCCACATTCTACATGCATTGGGGTTACTAGTGCATGTCTATTTCACCATATCGTTCTCATTCCCAATCATGTTGATTTGGGGTTACTAGTACACGTCTATTTCACTGTACCGTTCTCATCTCCAAATATTTCCTTTCTAAAACCCTCCTATGACAAGGTTAAGTCTCCCTATTAGCCAGATAGATGGGCCCAACCAAAGTCATAAGGTTTTCTCAAATCAATGCATCATTCAAAACATTAGAACACATTCATGCTTTCAACATACAATATATATAAGTGATATGATGACATAAAAGATATAATCATAAATGAAGTCTACTCACAACCAAGCCTCGGGAGAGTATCTAACCACACATGGACACAAAATCAAATCAACCCAATCAAGGCCCTGAAACATTTGTCAATATCCAACCATACATCAATTCTTATGCTCAATCACATATACATTACACATCAACCCTAAATCAGCCCACATATAGATAATAGGCCTAAATCCCATCTAATCCCATCATTCAACTCAAATCACATGACTTAGGCCTCTAATGCATAGTTCTCATTCATAAACCATTCAATTAATAAAAAATACTGATTTTTAATTCTTTAGGCATAAACATGCCCAAATTGGGCCATTTGATCACAAGTAGGCCTAACTCATGATATGGTCATAACCACCTAATCAGTAGCATAATTAACCCTAATCATGCTTAATTAGACATAAATTGCATCAATTCAATGATTCTAGGCCAAAAGCATCAAAAGCCCTAAATATATGAAATTTTCCATACTTAGGCCATATTGCCGATTTACACTAGGTCACCATGTTCAACCATGTATATCACTGACTTTGCATCATGGGTTCATCAACAATGGAAACTAGGTCAACATAGTTGACATGCAAGCTATTTGGAAAGGTCTAAGTTCATATTCTAAATTTAGGTTTAATACAAACAACCCTACCAATTTTCCATTTAATATTCTATTCAAATGTATCAAGCTACCAACAGAAACATTTAATCACAAAATCAACCATACAGATTGAAGTATGTTAAAAAGCAAACCTTCTGTCCAAAAAGTAGCTCAATCAAACGATGGACCGAAGATATAAGCCACTTTGATGAACAAGTCTCTAATCAGACAAATTCTCCTTTCCTGCTGCAAATACTTGAAGTGAGATGACTATATCACACAAAATACTTGACCCATCGACATCTCAACCGTTCACAATGCAGAAATATTATTTGTGAACCATCTTCTAAAATATCATATCCATCCAACAGTAGGTTTAGGAGATCTATCAATTTGATCTAAACTGCTCGAGAAATTCAGACTTTCCTACCAGCTTTGTTTGGGAGGTTATATCTCTCAGAAGAAAACTCCAATCAAGATCTCCACCGACAGAATGAATAATCATAAGATACAAACTGGCTGACAAAGTTTGAGCTCAATCTGACCATACGTCACCAAGCTCCAACTATTTGATGAAAACGTTGCTGAGACTTCCCTCAAAGCAACTTCCTCTTTCTTTCTCTTCTTCTTTCCTTTCTCTTCCTTTTTCCTTTCCCTCCACTCATCTCACTCTCTAGGACTTCCTTGGAAAAGAGAAGTGGGGCATGGGACACTTGTGCACTCTCACGCACCAACTTGACATGTGTTGGTCTCATGCACCAACTTGACATGTGTTGGACAAGAAAAAAGGGGCATGGGACACTTGTCCATTCTCATGCACCAAACTTGACATGTGTTGGTCTCATGCACCAACTTGACATGTGTTGGAGAAGAGAAATGGGGCATGGGACACTTGTCCATTCTCATGCACCAACTTGACATGTGTTGGTCTCATACCACCCATACCAACCACATGTATTGTAACCAATCTCATGCTTCCATGTATTGTAAATGTTCAATCCATCTAATACACCAAATTTTCATTCTCATTTATCCTTTTATTCAATCAATCCTAACCCATATTAATTCATGGTTTAATGGGCCCATGCATAAATAATAACACATGCATTATACTTTAATTTAACATGACCCATATACAATGTATAATGCACATATTTATATACATTATCAAGCATCAAATATACAAACATTAAACAACCATCAAACAAACACCAAACATATCAAGGCAAACACATAGAGTTTGGGCAAAATGTAATTGGGTAATGGGCTAAATGAAATGATTTTTGGGGCATCACATCATCACCTTATTGATGTTAGTCAAATCTTGCACCAACATTTGACTCCGTCTGTGGGGAGGTCTGAAGTGATGAATCTCGGGTTCCGACCAGACAAACAGAAGTGCAGTGAGTTCACCATCACCTTCACGGGGGATGAAGCACAATGGATCCTTCACCCACATTCATATGCATTAGTTGTTACCATGAATGTGGCTAACTACATGGCTCACAAGATGCTGGTTGACAATGAGAGTTCAGTGGGCATTCTTTATTGGTCAGCGTTTGAGAAGTTTGGGCTAACCAAGGAGCAACTTAGCTTGATAGATGTCCCACTGATCGGCTTTACTGGAGATAACATGATGCCAGAAAGGAAAATAATGTTACCAGTAATGACAGGAGACCTAAAGCACAAGACTACAGTTATGGCAAACTTCCTGGTGGTGAAGTGCCCAACGGTCTACATTGTTATTATAGGTACACCACTCCTCAACAACCTCAGAGCAGTTGTGTCCACCTACCATCAAGCTCTTAAGTTCCTGGCAGAACGAGGGGTAGGTGTGGTAAGAGGTAGCCAAGAAGAGGACCCAGCGGACAAAAAGTCCAATTGTCGCCGAAGAAAAGCTAATGCAACTAGATGTTCAGCCTAGCACTGACTTGGACCCTAGAGAAGTTGTATCTGGTCTTGAAGCTCAGAACGAATGGATGGAGGTTCAGATTATTGAAGGTCCCGCGAAGACAATTAAGGTCGGTACTGGAATGAGCTCGGATATGACCAAGCTCCTGGTCAGCATTCTGAAAGGGCACAGAGATGTTTTCCCTTGGTCCTATGAAGACATGTCAGGCATATCGACCAGTGTCATAATTCATTACCTCGATATCAATCCTAAGGCAAGACTTGTTTGGCAGAAGAGAAGAGCTCTGAGTTTGGACAGAGCACAGGGTCTACAAGAAGAGGCCGACAAACTTCTAGCAGCAGGCTTTATCAAAGAAGTATTGTACCCTAATTGGCTAGCCAATGTAGTGATGGTCAAGAAGCCTACTGGGAAGGGAGAACCTGTGTAGACTTTACTGACTTCAATAAGGCGTGACCCAATGACAATTTTCCTTTGCCTCGGATAGATCATCTGGTAGATGATACTGTTGGTCATGAGCTACTTAGTTTTATGGACGCTTACTCGGGCTATAACTAGATTGTCATGAGCTCAAGAGACGAGGAGAACACAACATTTATCATTGATCGAGGCCTATACTACTACAAGGTCATGTCCTTCGGTTTGAAGAATGCGGGGGTGACCTACCAGAGATTGATGAACAGAATGTTCGCAGAGAACATTGGGGTGAACATGGAAGTTTATGTCAATGATATGTTGGTAAAGAGTGTGAAGGTCTATAGCTCATCCTACCGACCTCACCGAAGTGTTCGGCATCCTTAGGAAGTACCACATGAAGCTTAACCTGACAAAATGCACTTTTGGAGTAAGCTCGGGCAAGTTTTTCGGCTTCCTCATTAATTAGAATGGAATCGAAGCCAATCCTGAGAAGATCCAAGCCTTGATCGATATGAGGCCACCCCAGACAGTAAAGGAAGCTCAAAGATTAACTGAATGTGTGGCAGCTCTCAACCAATTTATTTCCAAATCTACAAACTGGTGTCTCCCGTTCTTCAAGCTTATCAAGAAAAAGAATATCGAGTGGACACCAGAGTGCGACAAAGCCTTCCAAGAACTTAAAGACTATCTAAGTCAAGCTCCTATATTGTCGAAGCTTATCCTTGGAGAACAACTCCTCCTCTACCTGGCAATATTGGAAGCGACAGTTAGTTCAGCACTACTGAAAGAAGAACAGGGAATTCAGAAGGCAATATATTACATTAGTAAGTCTTTGTTAGATGCGAAGACCAGATACCCGAAGTTCGAGAAGTTAGCCCTGGCTCTGGTCACCTCTACTCGAAAGTTATGCCCATACTTTCAAGCACATACCATCGTGGTCCTTACCAAGCACCCATTAAGGCAAGTGCTCCTGAAGCCGAAAATATCCAAGCGACTAACAAAGTAGGTCATCGAGTTGAGCGAATTCGACATTGACTACCGACCTCGTACCGACCAAGAATCTCAGAAACCCTAGAAGTTGTTTGTCGATGGATCCTCTTGCAAATAGGGATGCGGAGCAGCGATTGTACTTGTCTCCCCCAGTAATGAAAAGCACTTATGTGTTCTTCACTTCGGTTTCTTGGCCTCCAACAATGAGGCAAAGTATGAAGCACTGCTAGTAGGATTACCCCTTGCTCGTACCTGGGGGGTAAGTAACCTGGTCATCCATTGTGATCCTCAGCTAGTAGCAATTCAGATAACCTCAGAATATCAGGCTAATAATGATCTAATGCAGACATATCGGAAGAAAGCACAAGCCTTCCTAGGAAACTTCGGGTCCTATGAAGTAACTCAGATCCCTTGAATTGAGAACATCCTAGCAGATGCACTGTCAAAACTTGCCTCTTTTTCTGAGGCTGAGCTCATGATTCATGTTCTAGTCGAGCATCTACCAGCTCGAAGTATTAGAAATCCATGACAGATTGGTGCCTTAAACCAGAACCCTTCATGGATTGACCCTATTGAGATATACATATGTTGGCCCAGAAATGTCCAAGAGAGGGGGTGAATTGGACAACGAAGCAGGTTTACCTTTTTCTAATAAAGATAATTTACAGATGAAGAAAAGTGATAGCAGTTAATGAACAAAGACAGAAACTAACAGTCAAATAACACAGTGCACACAGATTTAGAGTGGTTCAGCTCCTGCCAACCTCTACTACCTAATCTTCCCAATTAGAATTTTTTCCAAACTCCACTATCGAATCCTCTTACGGGTGAGGATTAAACCGTTACACTTTTTCTCAGCTTCACAGGTATGAGAACAACCGTTATACACTTGAGCAACGTTTGCTCTAACATAGTAACATACACAGTCACTTTTACAAACCAAATACAAGTTTGAGAATTTGATTCTCTTACCAAGAATCAAAGAAATACTTACAGAGTAAATAATGAACCTCAGACCAACACTGATTCAGCTATGAATGTATGATTATGCTCGGCTGAAAGTGTGAGGTAGATTACTCATCTTTCCTTCGATAGATTTGTAAAATGTATGAAGTTGAATCGATAAATCCATAAGGTAAGTATGTATCCGAGTATTTTTAATGTATTTTCAGAGTATTTTTGCAGCAAAATAATATATTAACTTTCAAAGAGTTGGCGCAAAGATAATTTTCTGTTCTTGTCTCTTTTTGCTTAACGACTCAAAACATATATATAAAGAATGCGTTTGATTTTGATTTTCAGAAAAATTTGGTGCTTGATTTGAAATTTAAAATCAACAGTCAAAATGTTTCATGAAAGAGTATATAATCAGATTGTTCAAGAAACCTGAAATCTCTGTGCAATCATGAAAATAAAAAGATTCAAACAGTGCACAAGTTGATAGCCTTTTTCAGAAATTCTGATAGTGTTACATTAGCGTCCCGAAGGAGAATTAGCATCCTAAAATACACTATTCTAAAAAATTGACTTTTTGTCAACTTGTTCACGGAGGACGCTATTACTACATTAGCGTCCTGATGGATTTATTTTTCAAAAACTAAGAAACTAAAAGAGGGCGCTAATACTAAATTAGCGTCCCGATGGCAACTGCTGGTTTTTTCAGGTTGGTTCGATAACGCTAATACTCGATCAACATCCTGCTTTGAACGATGACCATTCAAACCTAGAAACCATCAGCGTCCTGCAGTGTTGGCTCGATATTAAGTGACTAGCTACTACATTAGTGTCCTGATGTTCCATCAGCGTCCTGAAAGACACTGAGAATAGTTTTTTCTTGAAATTTGATTTTTCCAAAACTTGATTAAATCAAATCAATACTTGAGCTTTTTGGACCAAATCAAACTTTTCGAAATCATGCAATTGGTCCAAAGATAAGTCGAAAAACCTTCGAATTGAATCAATTAAAATCATTTTCTTTGAGATCGAAAAACTTTTGAAAACATATGAAAAATAATGAGAAATTTATGAAGTGAATGATTTGTTGAATCAGATGATGACTGACATTCTACAATCCTAAATCATTCTAGTAACATAAAATTTGATTCCTGAATAGACATGGTCTTCATCTTTATCACGAACTTGACGTCCTTTCCACCATGCATTTGAGTAAACTATCCATGCATCATCATGTACACAATATACATAGGAATGTGATTTGTTGATCATCAAAATATCTTCTCTCTTACGGGACATGAGGGTTATTGAAATAACAACATACGCACTGGAATGCTACCAGATGAAAGGGCGACAACCAGGAAGATACAAGGCAATCTGCCAGGTATACCTTGATAGATGATCAGCTCTACAGGCAGAGTTTCTCCATGCCATATCTTAAGTGTCTACTGGAATACCAGGCCCAACAAGTGCTTGAAGAGATTCATGCGAGAGTTTGTTGTAATCACTCCGGTTGAAGAGTTCTTGCCTCCAAAGTTTTTCGCCAAGGGTACTACTGGCCAACTATTCATAAAGACTCTCTTCGTGCAGCCAGGAGGTGTGATAGTTGCCAACGACACAGAACCAATATTCGAGCTCCAGTTGAGAACCTCTCCCCCATTCAAAGCCCGTGGCCCTTTGCTTAGTGGGGGGTAGACTTGATAGGGCCCTTACCGACCTGCAAAAGACAAGCAAGTTTGGAATTGTCGTTGTGGATTATTTTACCAAATGGGCAGAAGTTGAACCTTTAGCACACATCACTAAGCAGAAGACCACGCGCTTCATATGGCAATCGATCGTGTGTAGATGTGGTGTCCCGTACGCCATCGTCACAGATAATGGCAAGCATTTTGACAATACAAGGTTTAGGTCATTTTGTGAAGAGTTCGGAATCAGACACTTCCTTTCCACACCTACTCATCCTCAAGCTAATAGTCAGGTAGAAGCCATCAACAAAATAATCAAGCACACCTTAAAGGTCAAGCTTGAGGAAAAGAAAGGGATGTGGGCCGAGGATATAATTAAGCCCTCGTATATGTGTTCATCCCTTGTCATAGAGAGATGTTGGTTGGGATGTCAATCTCGAACATGTCGAGCCTCAGGCTAACATCCCCAACCTTCCTGGTGAGGCAATCACCATCTCCCCACTTTGGCTTCTTAGCAGGCCTCTGCTCAGAGGAATCTGGGGCCTTAGACTTAGCCCCAGTTGCCCGAACTTCCTCGGGAAGAGGGACGACCTGCTTGGTGGGAACAGCAAGGGCCTTGCCCTTGGAAGCAAAGGTCTTCCTTGGGGTGCCGCTTGGCGACTTCCCAATAGACCCCTGGGCGGCAACAACACGTTCAGCAACAAGTTTTTTAGCTTTACAGGGTCGGTTACATATTTCCCAACAACAGCTCTCTTTGGTGCCATCTCTTCTTTGTTGTTGTTCTTCTTCTTTCTTTCCTGGTCAGTGGCCCTGGGGGCAGCGAAACCTACACAATAATCACGACGTCAGCTCGGTATATCATAACACATTGGTATGATGAACAGATTGGCATAAATAAAAAAATCAGAAGGAAAAAGATACTCATAACCAAATAAGACCCTTTGTTCGGGAATAACACCCGCTGCGTGCGGCCTCTCAAGTATTAGGATGACTTTGTATTGCCGATCTATGTAAGGCAGCTCGTAGATGGCGCCTACTCGGGAAAAATCGTAATTCTCCTCCTTTTTCGGTTTATCCCAAGTATCTGCCAAACAAATTGAGTCAAGTGATTTAGAACTGATGTCACACTCCGATTTTCAAAACTTAAATTTAAAGTAGTAAGAATAAATATTTGTTGTTATTAAGAAAATAGCAAAAGAAAAATCGAGGCGTGAATTGTATCCATCTACCTTAACCCCAAAATCTTTACACATGTAAAAATAAATTTAATAATATCATTTATATTTAAAATAAGGTTACAAGTTAAGATAGAAGAATATTCTTTCAATTTCTATGCCACAGACTATAAATTCCCATTACACAAATTGAATATTGAGCCATGAGGGTACTTGGCCTTGTCCATTCATTATGGACACACCATGTTAAATATATTCATCAAGTAGAATTAACAAGTTCAAATCCAAGGCATAAACATATAAAATAACCCATGAAATCTTCAACGACCACTATAATATTTCAAAAGCATTGATTCCTAATACAACCCATTTAATTGATATAATCAATTATTAAATAATTACTCAGTCCTACTACCATAACGCTACTCAGACCACTAACTCACCCCCACTACTGTGAGACACGTCACGAACTTGCGACTCTATTCTTTCATGTACCTGCATGTGAAAAATAGGGGTGAGCTTGAACGCCCAGTGGGCCATCTAAACCATTCACAACATTTTATCATGATATATACACAAAAACATTACAAACAAGTTTCACACGTTAATCATTGCAACATTTGATTGTTTGAGTTGAGAATTCCATCACATTCCAAATCACCTACCTTTAGGGAATCAAACCCCGAGTGGCACTACCCAAAATTAAAATTTAGTTGGCGATATTCATATGAATAACTGCCCCATAATAATTATTGGCGATATTCATCAGAATAACTGCCCCAAAATAGTCATTGGCGATATTCTTTAGAATAACTGCCCCATTTTTTTTTGTTATCTTAATCATGTTCTTTAATGAAGTCACAGTATCACATATGCAACATAAGTACGATACATAACTTGTATTCACATGATATGTTCAAACCCTACAACACATGGTGTCATATCACAATGCCAAATATATTAACATTCACATATGAACTTTATTATAACAATTATGCTAATACTATCATGTCATATATCACGTCATCAAACTTTTAAAGTACACATGAATTACACACATCTAACATCAACTCGGGACAACAAATCATACACGTACACTATCATCATGGCCAACAATCACAATATGTATAATCATGTAAGATAAGCATGCACGAGCAATCTAATAATACTCTAAATCTAATTAATTTAATGTTCCTATCTATATATCAAAATAAAATATTGTAAAGGCATAGAATCTAGAATCTTCCCCACTTATTATGCATGCAGTTCGCTGTTGTCAAAATTCTTAGTGAGTAACGTACGTCTTCAACCTATACATATGTATTACCTTTGAATTAGTCACACGTACCTACCCAAATATATATATATATATATATATATATATATATATATATATATATATATATATATATATATATATATATATATTACTCATATAAGTAAGATATATGTATATACATAGGTATATAACTGCTACAATATATATATTATAATAATTTGTATATATATGCGTTGGGTAACAATAAGATGTATGTATATATATACTGCTATAATATATATATGTATATAATTTGTATAGCAGAGAAGTGCCACCACTTTGTTTATATATATATACTACTATAATATATATAATATGTATAACAAAGAAGTGGTTGGCGGTGGTGGGTTTTATTCTATATATATATATATATATATATATATATATATATATATATATTTCGTGTGATATATGCATGTTGGTGGTGTGTGATGGTAATAGATAACTCACTATCATGCATCTGTTGGCCATGGTCACAACAGTTGTTGTTGTCTCCCTTAATGCCGTAAAAATATGAAAGAAGAGAAATAATCTCGAAAACAGGGACGGTGATGTGAAGAACCACACATGGCACTCATAGGCAACCCATGTCCATGAGAATGCTGAGAAGAACATATGATGCATCACTACACCAACGTTGTCGGTACAACATTCGATTAAAACACGAAAAAGAAATGCACCAAGTAGAGGAGGAAAGAAAAGGAAGTGTAAAACTTACTTTTGTAGTTGCAGGATTTCCAGTTGTAAGGGCTACGGATCTCCAAAGAGGAAGAATGAGCTTAGGTGGGATAGTATATGAGGGAAAAAGTGGTGTTAGATTGCATATGAAGGTTTTATATGCTTAGGGTTTTATGAATGTCTTTGGTGTATATTGGCAATAGCTTAAAAGAAGGCAAATTAAAAAATATATGAAAAAGATTTGAGTTGCTTTTATGGGGTTGTTTAAGAAAACACGTCAATCTTTAAATTATGGAATTGAAGTAATTATATATGATAAGAATAATATTCATCCCATAATGTGGTGAAGCTTTAATAAAAGAAAGTATCTTTTATATGATAATAATAATCATCCAGTTGTGGCAAGAATAATATAAAATGAAGTATATTTTATATGATAAGAATAATCATCCCGTTATGGCAGGAATAATATAAAAGAAATTATCTTTTATATCATCCCATTATGGCAGGAATAATATAAAAGAAAGTATCTTTTATATGATAAGAAAAATCATCCCATTATGGCAAGAATAATATAAAAGAAAATATCTTTTATACGATAAGAATAATCATGCCGTCATGGCAAAAATAATATAAAAGAATGGCAAGAATAATATAAAAAAAATTATCTTTTATATGATAAGAATAATCATCCCGTTATGGCAAGAATAATATAAAAGAAAGTATCTTTTATATCATCCCGTTATGGCAAGAATAATATAAAAGAAAATATCTTTTATATGATAAGAATAATCATCCCGTTATGGCAAGAATAATATAAAAGAAAGTATCTTTTATATCATCTCGTTATGGCAAGAATAATATAAAAGAAAATATCTTTTATATGATAAGAATAATCATCTCATTATGGCAAGAATAATATAAAAGAAAATATCTTTTATATGATAAGAATAATCATCTCATTATGGCAAGAATAATATAAAAGAAAGTATCTTTTATAATTACGTAAATACCCTTGAAAATTTTGAGGTATTACAACTGAGCACAAGAATACCGATCAAGAATCAAATAAACGAAAGGATGGAGGGAAGCTCGGTACCTAGTTTCCCAAACTTGGTCGGTATGCCAGCTTTCTCCACCCGCTCTCCTGAAGCAAAAAACCATTTGTCTTTCTAGGTTTTGTTGAAGGTGGGGTTCTCTGTAATCAATGGGCAGCCCTCCCTGGCACCCTGGTAAGTGCAAGCATAATACCAGCCAATACTCTTCGGGTGGGACTTTGGTCGGTATACCAGACCAAAGTCATTGAAGTCAAAATCCAGCCAACTCATCTCTTTTCAGAGCACGATATAACTCAGGATCACTCTCCAGACATTTGGGTTAAGTTGAGCAAGAGCTACTCGGATGAAACTGAGCAGGAGACAGAGTGGGGCCCGCAAGGGTAACCTCAGCCCGTCCTCAAAGAGGTTGGTGTATAGAGCAACCTCCCCATCCCGAGGGAAGTTAGGTCGATCTTCTGGTGCAGGTGCCCTGAAAACTACCTTGTCCTGGATACCGATGTATTTTCTCAACAAGGCAAGGTTGTGCTCCTTTATTTTAGATGGGATTCTATCAACAGAGTAGACCGTCTCACCAAGACCCCTAACTACTTACCTCGTGGTCTCAGAGGAACGGCCTGATGTGCTCGGCTTCGTAATGCTGAGCACAGTCCGTGATCTATCAATGACAAGGGGAAGCACATCATGCACCTCTTTACCCTGCTTGGTGGCATCTTGCTCGGTAGCCTCAGAGTCTTCCTCAGAAGCCTTGTCACAGAAAAATATAATATACCGTACAAATCTGATTTCATTTAATTCAGAATATTTTTGTACATAAAATGGTCAAGGGAACATACTCCCCAAAATCCCTAATGAATCATACAAATGGTACAAAATGTGGGCCTCATAACCTGCACCCCGTCCACCCTAATTTCCTGTGAAAGGTTGGATGATAATGGAGTGAGCTTATCGCGCTAAGTGGGTAAATAGTTCGTGAGTATAACAATTAATAAAACATACTTCAATATCAAATATCTTAAATACACAAGATAGCATCATAATCAATCAATATGTATGTATGCATGACACCGTCTCGTAATGGTTTGATGAACGTATATCGCCTGAGTTCATGTACAAATGTCCGTTCGGACGTTTCTCCCCTGGCGTAGCCAGTTTCTTTTTGTACGTCCCTCCTCTGGAACGATGCTCTGGATTCACGTACTGATGTCCCTGCCCAGGCGTAGCCGGGTTCTCATGTACGTCCCTCTCCAGAGAAATATAATAAATAGCGAGCAATGCTCCTAACTATTCTATGAGTCAAAAACCACATACGTCCCTAGGTGGTGATATGTATAATGTCAATGCATGAACTAGTCTAGTCTACTGGTCTGGTCTTTTCTTGACATTTAGACTGACTTTGGCAACGTCTGGTGATCCTTATCAGAGTTGGTATCACGACGTGCAAGGTTAGGACATTCAGTATTACTTGTATAAGCTGATAGCTTTCAATAAGACCAACTAGATCAGTCCCCAGTTGAGGGATGAGACACAAGGTCTGCTTAAATACCAATCGCCTAGAGCAGCCCGCTGCCTCCCATTCGCTATTTAAAGTTACTGAGGACAAGACCGAGTCTAGTTGAGTCAGATTGACCACAAATCTGACATTATAATAGTGTAATACATGAATTCCAAATATAAAGGCATAAGTGTGACAATATAAACATCATATGACATAATGTAGTGTAAATGAACAGTAGACATAATAATAATTGAATGTAAACTTTAATAAAAGATATAAAACACGCAAACCTATGTTTCGTTCCCCACCTTCAGATAAGAACTTCTTCTTTCAAATCTGGCGCTTTCCTCCGGACAGAACTTCGTTGTACCGCACCGAGAGTCTCAAAAGACTAAAAGCTCAGAATGAGTGAAAAAGAGAAGAAAATTACAAGAGAAGGTGATTTGGTGTGAGGAATGAGAAATGAGGAGGGTTCCTTTTATAGGGATTTTTGGCGCCAGAAGGTTCAGGCATGCCCCTGAACGTTCTTGCATTGCGCCTGAACGTTCGGGCGTTGCCCAATTTTTTTTTTATTTTTTGTGAAATACAGGGTATTACAAGCCTCTTCATAAGCACCGCCATCGACCTGAGGCTTGGTTTCAACCTCTTCAGGGAAGAAGTCTTCAAGGGTGATCTCAACCTCTTTGGCAAGGTGAGCAGCCTTGGCAGAAGGTTGCTCTTCTCTTAGGTCAGCCATCTAAGTCACCTAAGATTATGCTAACAGACTACCCAGCAAAAGTAAGACAACTAAAAACTATATTAGGGCAAGGGGTTACTGCACAAAATCAAAAGACCAAGAACTCTGAGCAGAGGGCTATCGATCTCTTTAGAGCGTAATGGATGAGTGAAGAGCAAATGGAAAGTTCTCTATTTATAGGCAAACGACCGGTGTAAGCTAATAATGAGTGAATCCCAAGGCAAAACTGACGGGGTAGATGCGAAAGACGTGCGAAAGTGGCAAAGCTGGCATGCAAGGCACGCCAGTGCAGCTTTCCGGGCGTAACAGTAATGCGCATTTATTAGCTCGGTACCCCAACGATTCATCTAGCCTCTAATCAAACTGGTCTAATTGGAGCCTAGGGGGTAGATGTTGTGCCATATTCTCGACATGCCTAGCTGGAGACGCATGCCACCCAAGTCAAGTATGACGAGGCATTGAGTTTGGTATGTCGATCTCGTGTATAAGGAAACATTGACACAAGACCTGGTCGGTAGTACTGACCAGGGTGGAAAACCCGCCAAATCATCATATAACGACGGCGAGAGATTCATGTTGATAAGCTCCGGATTCTCTACTGATCTGATTGTGATAAGGATTATCCGACTCCACCAATTCTACTAGGAATCAGATAAACTATTTTAGTACAACACTGATTCCTAATCCTACTACAACTCAACTACAAGGCCAAAGACCCCAATTCTCCCTACAAATACACCATGACCCCTCATGGAAAAGGTACACAGTTCTCTACCCGGTTCAATACGAGTTTACTTCACGGAGCTCTGAACTGACTTAGGCATCGGAAGGTCTTTGGCTGGGACCACACTAGTGTTCCTCACGATAGTCTTTCTCTGCTTTGTCCTTTTTTCTCATATCATCACCTCCGGCGTCCAACACAACTTTCGGGCAAGTTCGTGATCAGATCATTGTTGTTTTCTCCACGTCATCAAGCCAAATTTTGCACCAATAATAATATTATTATTATTATCATGCAAATGAGAAGTTATTTAGTTTTGTAGGTTGATTTAGTTAGCTTCTTTTTATTCGTTCTTATTTATTTTATGGGTTGTGTTTTGAAATCATGAGTAGTTAATTAATTTTTAACTGTACGATGAGTTTTTGTTGATTCTTTGGGTTTTCTTTTTAGTAATAAGATTCATTTTAATGTCTATTTAGCTTATTGAAAATCAGAAAATTATTTTTCAAAAAAATATTTCTTATGCATAATTCTTTGATTTAGTGTGATTTATAGATATCGAATGCTTAAGATGTGAGTTATATAATAATGACCGCGTTGATGTTAATTTTTAATTAGTCAAAATTATTTATTTAATTGTTTTTCTAATTATTCTCCTTTCTGGTTAAAATGACTTTTTATTCATTTCTAATTAAGTGTTAATTAGTTAATATTAAAACACAGTCATTTTTTAACAAATTATATATGGATCAATGAGTATCTTTTCTATTGGTTGTTTAAATTCATTTAATTTTAATTAGTCTGTTGCTTAATTTCATTGTTTATTTGTGTTTTACACAAATCAATTTACCGATATGACCTAATTGTATACTACAATGATAGCTACTACAATGATAGCTTATGCAGTTGCTAGTTATCCTTTATTATGGATATATCTATACATCTATAGATAAAAATAATAACGGAGTTCTTTCAACAGTTGATCGTCACGTGTCCTACACGATTTTCTTTGCAAAATCCACTACGAATTGAAAATCTCACACCATTCACTACAAATTAACGTCGCATTAGCTTTATAACTTAAATTCATCCAAAAAAAAACATAATTTTCAATAAAAAAAAAATCTCATGTGGAGGCTATCCACATTAGATTTATATCAAAATCCAAAAGGGTTAACACCTTGCAGTCGTTGAAGCTTCACCAAACTTTCTCAACGTTTCTACAACTCCGTCTTTTGTTCCAATTGAGTAGCGATACTTAGTAATTTTAAACTCAAAGATCCTTACTAGCATTTTTTTCATGGCAGCTTCACCAATCTTTCTCAAGGGTTTTTTTTTTATTTGTCTATGACGTCCCGGTGTCCCTGCTAACCCTTTTGTAAGGACGAGACTATTTTAAAGTCAGAAATTGCAGAGGTTGTTGGGCGCCCCTCCTTAAAGTGGACGGATAAGTGTAGGCACAAATTCGGCCTCAAAATTGAGGCACCTCCCCTAAACCATGACTTAGACCTCATCCCTCATCTAACGAGATCACCCAACTTTCTTAAGGTTTTCACAGTTCTTTTCTTTCTAATTGCCATCCATGGTGATTTTAAACTCCACATCTGTACTAGGAGTTTTTTTCTATATATATAAACTTTTATATTTAAATTATGTTAATACAAAACATATATAGTATTCTATATGATATATTAACTTATATATATGTACATAAATATAACAACTTTCTTTTAAATTAAATTTGAATATGTTGGCTCAGGTATGTCTAAAAAGGGGTGCATTGGACACTTAAAAAAATTAAAAATTAATCTAATGGCAAATAATAAAATACAAAAATATAAATTAATTGACAATTGATTTATAGTGGTCGACTACTTACCTACCTCCATTACCTAACCTCCTCAGTTATGATTTTTAAACATCTTCACTAAGGGATTCTCTTACGGGTAAGAACCAAATCGTTACAACTCTTTCTCAGCGTCCGAGTGTGAGAACCACCGTTAGACTGCTCAATTTACGAGCTTGAGACCAACCTATACCTCTCGACTTACATGCTAGAGAACTACATATCTCAACTTTCGGGTGTGACACTAACCTATAACCTTCTCAACTTACAGACTTGAGAATGACCACTTTGTTGAATAAAACAAAGATAAATATTCAATAGTTTGTATAACTACTGTTCCAACTCAATACAATATACAAGATATAAAATGAAGCACAATTGTACCCTATGAACTATCTCTCAAATTTCTCCTTTAGCAAGAATGATGTGAGATTAAAATCGTGCTGAAAATTTGAGTAAAACAGTTAAAAAAACTTCAAACAGATTTTTAATATAAGCTCAATATGAAAATCCTTTGAGTAACACTTGTTTCAAAGATAACACTTTGAAAATTAAAATAGTTTTGAACTTTGAAATCAATTCAAAAATTCGACTAACTTTCAAAAGTATTGGCTTTGTGAATTTTCTATGTTGTTTTTTGTGGATTCTAAGTGCTGGTATATATAAACTTAGTAGGGATAAAGTTGTTGATCATTTGAATTTGAATTTCAAAAAGAAAGTTAGCTCACAACAGCTAGAATCTTTCATGAAGATGGCAAAAATACTGTGAACATTCTGATTCTTTTCAGGTTGCATGAAAAAGGAACGTTCCAAAGGACGTGATTCATGCATTAAAAGAAATCTCTAACAAGTCTGAAAAGAGTTCTGTGCATAAAATTTTTTGAAAAGATCAACTGAAAAAGTGCACAGACGTAGCATTATGACAGTGTTAGGTTACCGTCGTCCTGACGCATAGAACCAACTTTGTCGTTTTGTTCCTTGAGGGCGCTTATAGACTATAAGCATCCTGCTAAACTGTGAAGTGAGGGTGCTACTGGAACATAAACGTCCTGACTTACTTAACGTTTAAAATTGAATAAAGCTGTGAGGGCGCTATTTAAAGATAAGCGTCATGACTTGTTTTTGAAACACTTAAAATCACAAGGGCACTACTAATAATGTAAGCATCCTAACATTCAAAACATGAAAACATAAGGACGCTACTAAAGATGTAGGGGTCCTGAGGTTTAAGACATTTAAAAATGACCGAAAACATAAGGGCGCTACTAGACCGTCAGCGACCTGATGTTTAAAAACAATCAGCGAGCTGATGTTCAATCAACGTCCTGATGCTTGGAATACTTACGATAAATCAATGTGTTGATATTCAATCAGCGTCTTGACAAGTTCATTTGGTTGAATCAATGAGGGCACTACTCAAGGTGATAGCGTTCTGATGGATAAGAGCATTTTTTACCTTGAAAATTATCAGCGTCTTAATGTATCATTAGCGTCCTGACTTACAAAGTCCAAGAGGGTGTTGCTGAGACATTAGTGTCCTGATTGATGCATTAACGTCGATGGACACTTAAAATAATTTTGACATTTTTTCATCATTTTAAAGCTCAATAAAAATAGGATTAAACATTAGGTATTTTGAATCAAATCAATCGTTGAAAATTCATTAAGTGATCGATAAAATCAACAAAAAAATACATTAAAATTGAATCGATTAAACCATGCAATTATGCATATATTGTAAATATTGTTGGGAGTTATTTGAGCGAAAGTTTTACATTCTAATAGCTCAAAACTCGAAGCCATGATCTTGATTAATCAATCGTCTTGTAAGCTCAATTCTTTGATTTTGATTCCTGATATTTTTGAAACACTTAACAAGATCATTAGATACTCAATTGAGTAGTTTGAAATCATCGAAACATTCACATCATGGGATTTCTTGAGATAATAGAATATATTAACAATATTATATTACAATATAAAAATCTTTACTAATAGTTGTTTTTTGATATGTGGCTGTTACCCAAGGTTCACTGTTCTCATGGAATGAATTTATATTATTGATGTGTGATACTTATTTTCTTTCTATTTCAGTATTCATCTACAATGATTTTAAACAATAAATAAATAAGTATGTTTTTTTTTCTTTTTCTCATAAATAAATCCGATATCATTTCTAACAGATTTTTGTCACCACACTCACACACACACATATATAAAATTAACAATTAACAACAATAATTTAAATTACCCCCAAGCATTTAAAGTAAGTATTTTAAAATTAATTTAGTTTTTTTATAAATTACCCGCACATTGCATTGGGTTACAAACTTGTTAATTTATGATAATATATCCGCATTTGCACTTCACGTGATTTATTTATGTATTTATTAAAGTTTTAAGTTTTTAATTGAAAAAATAAATTTTAAGTAATGTAACTATTATTATTATTCTTATTATTTCTTATAAAGATATTAATGTTGTTTATGAATGGAAAAATGAGAATGCGTATCTATAATATGATAATAAAAATACTTGGTAATTGATGACTAAGGGTTTTTTTACTCCTCAAATAGTTTATCTTATGTTCTTTATTTAAAAAATATTTCTTATCAATACAAGTAAAATAAAAATTTTGTATTTTAATTACTTTTTACCTTTGTACAAATATATCTTGCATTTTAGGTTTTTTTTTTTTTTCTTGTTCCTTGCTTCTTCTTTTTTCTTGTTTCAAATTACTCCCACGCACACACACTAACTCACAACTTTTTTTTTTTTCCTCAAAAAAAAAAAAAAAATTTCTTTTGTCAAATTATTCTACTTTTCTAACTTACAACTTTTTAACCATACCTGCCCTCATTTCTATTTTTATACAATTTTGCCCATTTTAATTATATCAAAATAATAAAAATATATTTTTTCTTTTTTTCATATAAAGTTATTTTATTTTGGTTGTGAACTTACTTGTGCAAACCCTAATATTAAAAAAAGAAAAATTAAGTGTTAGAACTAAAAAGAAGAAATATATAGAAAAATCATAACTAAAGTTGACGGTCAACCTACTCCTTAACGACTATCTGGCTAGTCTCCACATCAATTCGGTGCCAATAAAAAATTTATCAAAGGTGATAAAAGCTGAAATGTGAAAGAAGTTGGAGATTAGTCTTTTTTTTTTTGATGAGATTAGTCAAATTTTTACAATCAACTTGTAACTAACTTTAAAATAAAATATAACTCTAAGCCAGAATTAAAAGTTAACATAAAACTAAGGCCCAATCCGTGTTCGATTCCTCACCCCTGACTAAATGGAAGTGGCTCGTCCCAAAATTTACCTTCTGGGTCTTATGCCCTTTATCAGGGTGAAAGGGAATTTAGTAGGACGGAAAGCGAAAAGATTAAGTATAATTAAATAAAAATGAGGAATATGAAGAAGTCGAAGATTAATTCAATTGCTTAACTAATTTTTAAAATTAACTATAACGTGCTGTATGCTTCAAAGATATTAATTATGAAACTTTGTCAAAATGACTGACAGTGACCTCTCTAAATATTTGTATTATTATTATAAGTAGTATAAATATCAAACAATTTGGGAAGACAACATCATTGTTGACCAGCCTAATCGACATGGTTGAAAGAGTCCAACATTCAAATAAAGAAACGTCTAACAAGGGTACAGAAACTCTTACCATGGAATTAAAATGTGGAACAGTGACAGGAGTGAAGACACGATTTCAAAGATCCAATGCTCCTTG